>CM040241.1:73003756-73334268 GCA_022545495.1 Chrysanthemum lavandulifolium | reverse complement strand
TTTTTAAAACAATTATAAGTATGGAATATATTAGCTACAATCCTTCATAAAAAATTACACTAACAATAATTCAGGAACCCATAAAAAATAATTAGGACCCACAAAAATAATAATGGAACCACAATTTTAGTACAAAAATGTAATCAATAAGCTTTTAAATTAACAATTAATAACAAACAAATAATTATACTACTAAAAAATTACATATAAAACAAAATACAAAGATACACTAATTATAATTATTTATTAGATTTCTAAAATTTAAATACACACCACAAATAAAAAATTTTATAAATATTAAATAAACAAAATTTTAAAAAACAATTAAATCAAAACAAAACAATTTTTAAGTTTTTTTAAAACAATAATAAATAAACAAAATACAAACATACACTAACTATAATTATTTCATTACTTTTCTATAATTTACATACACACCACAAATAAATTTTTAAAACACAAAGTTTTTTAAAAACAATTATAAATAAACAAAATACAAACATACACTAACTAAAATTATATCATTACGTTTCTATAATTTACATACACACCACAAATAACATTTTTTATAAATATTAACAAAACAAAATTTTAAAACACAATTAAATCAAAACAAAATAATTTTTAAGCTTTTTACAAACAATTATAAATATAGCTTTTAAATTAACAATGAATAACAAACAATAAATTATAAGTCATGTCACCATTTAGGTAGCTTTGACATCTAGTATATATATATATATATATATATTTTATAAAGTAAATTACTAAAATGAACCAATTATCTACTCATTTTACCGATATAAACTTTTTTTCAATTATTTACCAAACTGAACTCAATCTGTCACCATCACTTTAATTTTCGTATGAACCAAAGATATCACTATTGTACTTATTTTTGCAATAAACAAATCCAAAAGATACCAAAACCCTTTAGTTTTGTAATAAAAGAAAAAGAGAAAAGTGGACCCATATTAAATCCATTTATTTATTCTTGTATTTGTCATCCCGATTCCCGATAGCCATAGTGTCTCACCCACTCTCTTCTTCCAAAATAAACCTCTAGTCTACTCACACCCATTTATTCCATTGAAAACAACAAGAAACCTCCATTTGGAGCGAACTACGCCCGCATCTTCTGGTACCTCATCTTCGCCCAAGCACGCCCAGGTACACGCCCAGGTTCATGCATGCCACGCCCAGGCACGCCCAGGTTCCACGCCCAGGACATCTCCACGCCCAGGACATCTCATGCCACGCCCAGGGCACGCCTGCTACGCCCAGGGCACGCCTAGGTCATTCCCTCGCCCAAACTTCTCGCATGTACCACGCCCAGAGAATTAGTGTACACGTGTTCGGTTTAAAACGCATTACAGTACCAATCTAACGTCTCATATTGAAAAGTTCATTTTAGAAAATTGTATGGGCGTGGTTTATATCTGTAAAGTACTAGGGAAAGTGTCCATTTAAAAAATTCTCTCTATTTTATAAACATCACTTTCATTAGAAACAAAACCATAGGATTACAAGAAATTACTGGGGAGCCGCGAAACTATTATTATTATTATTATTATTATTGTTTTATTTTTATTATTTATTATTGTTTCTATTTATTATTATATTATTTGAATTATTATCATATTAGTTTTTTAAGTTTTATAAAAAAAATTGAATTACATTACATTACGAGTCAACCAAACACAACAACAAATTTCATCAATTACAATTACAACACATTACAATTACAACACATTCCAATTCTTTGAATTACAATTATATCAAATTACAATTCCTTACAAAAATTACAAATCCTTCAAAAATATTCTGTGAACCAAACGCCCCCAAAGTGTATTTGTTTTCATATCAATCTAAATATATTTTTATTTCCCGATTACTCATTATTTGACCGGGTGAGATATGAATTATGCATGTTATTCATTATTTGAACAATTAACACGTGATGTTGCATTTTAACTCGTATAGGACTAACTTGTCTATACCCGAGGGGTGAGCACAAAAACTTAAAAACCGAAAAACCGCCCCGCCTACCTTTATCCATCTTTCTAAAAGTTAAAAAATAATCTTATATACTTAATAATAGTAACAAAAAAATGTGATACATCTCTTGGACTATTACAAATATTGTTTAAAATGCTAAGAGTTGCATTTCCTATTTGTATGGATTTTTATATGATTGTTTCATACTTTACTGATAAATTTGGATTATTAAATGTTATGCTCTTATTAATCTCACTTGAGTAATGATTTTTGAAAACATAAGTTCTATGTTTAATAACGGGAAACTTGAAATAACCAAATTGGTTAAGAGTTATGATGGTTAATAACTAAGTAGTTTATATATCGGTATACATAAAGGAAAACAGAAAAGCAAGAAAAATCCTGAAACCAAACCGATTTAGAAAAAAAAAGAGAAACTGAAAGTGAAAAAAACAAAATCAAACGATTTGCAATTTTCAATAACCAAACTTTTCCGGTTCGAGGTTTTGTTTTAACCAAAAACCGCCCAAACAAACCGATACTCACCCCTACTACACCTGCAGTTGAGGCTTTGATTTGCACTCAAGAATATATGATAAAGTGAAAAAAAGATATAATAAATGACATTGATGATATAATGATAACAATGATGTTGAAAGGTAATAAGAACTTTCTTTGTTGTAACGTATACATGGTATTCTAACGAGTAGTAACTTGTATTGTTTGTTATCTTATATGTTTGATGATAGGGCCTAATAAACAAAACGAGAAATCTTTAAATCGAAGTAAATTGATTGTATGGGAGACCTAATTACCAAAAACTTAAGTTAAACCATATAAAATGCATAAACAAATCATTAATATTAAAGGGAGTTTCCAACAAATTTCGTATTTTTCGGTAACATGACCAAAGGAATGGGTGTTGTAAAAAGTACAAAATATTTTTCTTGTTCAAGTTATTTAGAGAGGTGAGTCTTTAATTGAGATTTACGCATTTACGGAGACCATCTCGGACATTGTCTTTGATCACCCGTCAAATTTTTACAACTTGTGATAATGTCCATTGCCATACCACGAGCCAGCCATTTGATGGTGGTTAAATGGTCATAATTCCATATATCCCCAAATTAAACCTTATAATGACATATCTACCCAACCAAAATTAATAATGACATAGATACTCAATCTAAATAACAATTTGTCATTTTTACCCATTTCTTTATAAAACAAATTAAAATTTAATTTATGTTATTAAATTCCCATTATACCCCTAATACCTTAATAAAGAAATTGATCCTAAATAAATTTTTATATACCATCAACTATCATCACGTCATTTATTTTATTTCATGGGTAAATTGTCATAATACATGATAAAAACCAAATGACAGTAGAACTTCTTATTTGGCACATAAATGCTTGTGTTATAGTATATTATTAAGTTTTCAATTGTCTAACTGGTTCAAAAATGTAAAGCATTTACATGTCACAACTCATAATATTAAGCCATAGGGGTGTTTGTTTAACGAGTGTGGTCAACATTACACAACTAGATACGTAAAATTCATGGCAATTGAAAATGACATCAAGTATGGAATACGTGATCTCATCAGAAGATCAAATAACCACTAAAACCTTTGTAAAAACTGAAAAAACTAACCTTGAAAGTCAAGAAGTTCTATGAACAATCAGATACTTTAAAAGAGGTTACATGATGAAAAATCATGATCATGTAGTCATGCAAGCACCCGTTAATTTTTATGTAAACCAAGATTCCCTTTTGGGGGTGGGAGGGGTATAGTAGTCAACATATTTGTGAAAAATAGTTATTATTAATTTTATAAATTTTGAAAATGATTAAATTAGTAATATGGGTAAATATGACAAATTGTTATTTAGATTGGGTATATATGTCATTATGAGTTTTGGTTGGGTAAATATGACATTAGAAGGTTTAGGTTGGGGATATATGGAATTATCCCTATATTTTGCTATTCGATGATAAAAAAAACTGAAAACCCTTGTAAACCCTTTTCATGGCGGGAGGTTCATCGGAGGTAGCAGCATCCGTGCATAAAGTCTTGTCCAATGACGACCTTTTGATGGAAATCTTACTTCGATTACCAATACTCTCACTTCATCTTTTCAAACCGGTATGCAAACAGTGGCTATCTCACATAACATCTCCTAGTTTCACTTTGAGACGAATTCGAATCCCTACTGTCGATCCTCCTTCTGGTCTCTTTATTGAACGACGGTCTTTTGGTCCCAACCACAACGCATTCGTGTCATTTGATCCCAGAATTCCAGCAAAAAGGTCAATACTCTTTCCTTTTAGCTTAAAGGGAGGGATTGTGCAGTCGTGCAATGGTTTGCTTCTGTGTAATGAGGGTGATGATAATTTTATTGTCTACAATCCATTGACTAATATGTTTAAGATGCTTCCACCAAAACATGATTTGAATTATGATAGATGGGGTATTGATTACATGAACTTGGCATTTGATCCTACTAAATCACCTTGTTACAAAGTCGTGCATGCTGGAAGCACAGATGATTATGATGATTTTCCTTATTCCATTAGAATACAAACTTACTCTTCTGAAACTGGTGTTTGGAGTGTCTGGGATGATCGATTTCCTTTTGAATGTTTTCATGGTTTTTACTATGGAATATATTGGAATGATGCCATTCACTGGTTAAGTAATTGGGAGCCTATTGATCATGGTAAGTTAGATATTCTGGATTGTCCGATTCTAACAAACATACAAACCCCCTTTCCTTTAACTGTTGAAGGGGAGGTGCATTGTTATCGCAAATTGTTCAAGTCTCATGATAGTTTGCTTCTTCTTTGTAAGGATTATGATCATTCCCGACATTTGAATATTTATGAGATGAAGAATGAAAATTCTGAATGGTCGGTTAAGTACTTTGTTAATCTTGATGACATGATGAGGCCATATCTAGCATGGAGGATGCCCGCTGACTGGCATTGTTCTCATATTTGGAGCATCGTTGTGGGAGAGCGGGATGTGGATTCGTTTATGGTAATTGAACTGTGTGGAAAGGTGTTACAATACAACTTCTTGTTAGGGACTGTTAGTGAGATCTTTGATTTGGGAAAAGGGATTAACCAATGTAATTGCGTAGACTACGTTGCATCTTTTGCTCGTGTGTGATTATGGATGTCGGTTTAAGGTTTGATTTTTCTAAATTATGTTGTTTTGTCACTACAAGAATTTTGATCATAGTCACACTTCTTAAGAAACTGGTTTGTTTGATCTACTCGATGACTCTCACAGTCTCATATATAATAAAAATCAGAAGCTGAGGTTAAAAGAAAATATATTGTGAATGTGAAAGTACCTACCAGCTCATTCAAGTCCACAAGTCCTGATTTACATGCGCTAAAACAAGAATATAAACAAGTAAACTGGAACTATCACAAACAATCACACACGAGATATCCTGGAATACGCTTTCCAATTAATCAGTAAAAATATAAGCTCTAAACAACTGATCGTTTTTTTCTCATACATCCAACCACATGCTCGGCTGGTATATATAGGTGCTAGAATTTGCTTTCTAATCCAACTACAATTCTAATAAAGCAAGATAGTCCTTAACAAATAAGGAATCCTAATTAGACTAGAATTGTAAACTTCCATATGCTTGGAAACTGTTTTGTCTTCCATCTGCTCGGATCTTTGATCGCACATTAAGCTCGTGACTTTTGAACTACTCATTAGCTCGAGTAGAACATTAGACCAACATTCACCCCCTAATTTCGACTCGAGATAGGTAGGTCTTCAACTCGAGTAACTCTTGCATCTCCTTGAACTTAATCCTTGCGAGAGCTTTCGTGAGAATATCGACGTTGTAACTCACCTCTTACAAACTCAACTTGTACTTGGTCTCTTTCAACACTCTCGGATAAAATGATAACGTATGTTTATATGCTTGCTTCTCCGTGAAAGACTGGATTTTCATAAGTGCGATAGCCGATTTGTTTTCTACAAATAAGACCACCACTTTCTCTTCCATTCGGTTGTTCACTCAACAACCCACGTAACCATATCCCTTGACATGCGGTGAAGTTGCGACCATGAACTCGGCTTCACAAGACGATAAAGCCACCGTGTTTTGCTTTTGTGAGCACCAAGTAATAGGTGATTTTCCTAGATAAAATACATGCCCGGTTGTGCTTGACCATCATCTTGATCCATAGCATAACTACTATCACTAAACCCACTAACTCCTTGGTTTTCTCTTGGTTGTATCGTATTCCAAAATTCAAACTACCTTGGATATACCTTAGTATTTGTTTCACATTGCCATATGTGATTCTTTTGGTTCTTGCATATAACGACTAACCAAACCAACGAATAAGATAAATCGGTCGAGTGTGTAGTAAATACCTTAAACAACCAACTCGTCGCCTATATAATGTTGCATCAATGGTTTTCCTTCCTTGTCCATGCTTAACTTCATTCGAGGTTCTAATGGACATTGAGTAGAATTCGCTTCATGCATCCCAACATCTTTCAAGATCTTCTTTGCATAGCTTTCTTGACTTATTGAGATACTCGAATCCTCTTGCTTTACTTCAATGCCAAGATAATAGCTTAACTTTCCCAAGTCACTCATATCGAACCTTTCTTGCATTTGTCTCTTAAATTCACCAATTTCACTGTTTCGTGCTATGGATGGTGGAGAAATTGGTCCACATAACGACTTCTTGGTTTGTTTTCCTACCAAACAAGATTCACACAACTTGTTCTCTTGATGAATTATTGGCAACTTTTCAACCATGCCCTTCCTTGCCATTAATTCCATCGTCTCGAAATTAATGTGACTCATCCTAGCATGCCATAACCAAGCATCATCTTCCATCTTTGCTTTGAGACACACCGGACTTCCAACTTGGAGCTTAATCTTGTAAAGTCTATTACTTGTTCTAGGAACCTTCATTAGAAGCTTGCCATCCGAGTCACGCATAGTAAGAAGGTTACCTTCATACGAATGTCACATCCGCCTTGTAGCTTGCCCAAGACTAATTATGTTGCTTTTTAGCTCGGGTAGGTAATAGACTCGATGATTAACCGTTGCTCACCCGTTTTCCTTCAATGATTATCGAACCCTTCCCTTTTATCTCGATGTAGGAGTTATCACCAAACTTCACTCTGCGGAGATATTCTCATTCAACTCGAAAAGTATTCTCGGATCCCCGTCATGTGATTACTTGCTCCATTATCCAAATACCAAGTGTCTTCCTCGTTTGGCTTAGTATTCAATTGGTTTGGGATAATCTTTCTTCATTCAAGAAAACTACTTCTTGAACGCTTTCATCATAAAAGTGTCGGTCATCATCATCCTCCGTTTGCAAAGGTTTGATTCATGCTTTTGCTTACGCTCACTTCGTTCGAGGCGCTTAGAAGCAAAGTGACCATATTCATCACATCGAAGCATTGAATCTTTGAAGATCTCGACTTTTGTTCTTCTTTGCTCCGTATTGCTCCGGAGTTGTTACGGTTGTGGTTATTAGCTTGACCACTATCATGAGATTTGTTTTGAGAAGAAAAGTTTTGACCTTTACTGTTGCCACCGGAGGAATTCCTTCCTCGACCTTTCTTATCATATCTTTCACCCTTAGAACATCAACATGCCTTGATCTTGATGGTGTCAACACCCTTCATTCTTCCTTCAAAAGCTTTCAACCTTCCAATTGCTTCTTGAAAAGACATAGTATTCAAGTCAACAAATTGTTCTATTGAGGCAACAATTGTAACATACCTATCCGGAGCGGATGCAAGTAGCTTAACAAGTTTCTTGTCTTCATAAATTGTTCCCAAGCTATTGACTTGATTTACAATTTTGCCCAACCTAGCCATAAAGTCATCGATTGATTCGTTGACTTTCATCTTTAAAGATTCAATTCCGTCTCCAAGGTTTGCAACCTCGCGTCTCGAACCCGTTCAACACCCACATACCGGTCTTCAAAGCTCCCAGTTTCTTTGGTTGTGTTGAATTGTGAAACTTGAAAAATAAGTTCTTCCGAATCGCTTTCGAAAAGTAACGCAATTGCCATGTGATCTTGCTTAGCAACAACTTGTGTTCCTTCCCTGGTTCCAGTGCATAGAGTATTCCATGGACTCGAATACCGCTTTAACTCTTATTGCCCATATGTTATAGTTCGTGCTTGTTAACATTGGACATTGAAGAGCCGTTTAGTATGTTCAATAGGTGGTTGACTCGACTCGCCTTGCACCATCCTTCTTGAACGCCTTTTGTAAGTTACCGGTGTAGTTGGATTATCTTCCACCTAGAACAAGCTTGTTTTACTTCTTGCCTAAGTAAACCAAGTGTAAAGTTTTAAACTTTATCGACTTCTTGCTTAAGTCGAAACCTTGTAAAAACCTTGTGATCATGTGGAAACCCTTACGTGATAATCGATTGCTTGAAACCTTACGTGATCGACTTTGGAATCCTTTTGCTTGGATAAGCGATCTTGGAACCCTTTGTCGATTGCCTCATCGATCTTGTAACCCTTTTGTCGATCGCTTACACTGATCTTGTAACCCTTTGTCGACTGCTTGCTACTGATCTTGTAACCCTTTGTCGACTGCTTGCTACCCTTCAGTGATCGACTAACTTGAACCTTGCTCTTGATACCAATTCAAGTCCACAAGTCCTGATTTACATGCGCTAAAACAAGAATATAAACAAGTAAACTGGAACTATCACAAACAATCACACACGAGATATCCTGGAATACGCTTTCCAATTAATCAGTAAAAATATAAGCTCTAAACAACTGATCGTTTTTTTCTCATACATCCAACCACATGCTCGGCTGGTATATATAGGTGCTAGAATTTGCTTTCTAATCCAACTACAATTCTAATAAAGCAAGATAGTCCTTAACAAATAAGGAATCCTAATTAGACTAGAATTGTAAACTTCCATATGCTTGGAAACTGTTTTGTCTTCCATCTGCTCGGATCTTTGGACTGCACATTAAGCTCGTGACTTTTGAACTACTCATTAGCTCGAGTAGAACATTAGACCAACACTCATAACGTTTTGTTTTGGCTGATGTTTTATTGAACAAGTTTTTTCACAAACTTGTATAGAAATTTGAACTCACTGAGTGCTAAGCTTACTTATTAACATGCCTTTTATTTTTTTGCACTCTTTATCTATTGGTAACTCAATTAGTCAAGTGGGTCACATTGCGAGTCTTACTCCATATGCATGATTCCATGAATACGAATCAAGCTAACTTCTTCTTTGAAATGCAACTGGTTTTAAGTTCATGGCAATCTTATAAGCAGGTAATAGCTATTCAAATGTCACAAAAAAATTAAATTCCTGATAGTTGTCCTACACGTATACTATAGTGCTACGGGTACCCCTTTATCTGTTTTTGGAATTATTCTCACAAATCTGGTTTGCGCGTACTATACATGGTCTGAGCTTAAGCAGAAACCATATTTAAGTATACGAATGGAGTTTGCTAGTGGACCTTATGGTGCAACAATTCTATTGATAACAAAACAAAGGGGATCCCGCCACCCTAAAAAGTCAGATTTTAAAATTATTGCTTTTCTCATTATCTTATCTCTCACTCGGGCCCTTAACCTTTACAGCCCTAATGTTAAAAAGTGTTAGCCACGTGTAATCTTCAGGGTGTTTGTTTTAGCTTATACAATAAGCGTATGAGCTTATTAACTTACTTCACGTTCTAACATCACAATCTATCTACATATATGTTCCATTAGTAAAACATGTGTTTTCTGTAGATGTTTTGGACTTAGATGGTGTATCAATATCATGATACTTGAACTCAACGTTGTACCACACAGGTTTAGCATGTACATGAAGGATTGAAATTGGACTACTTTGTCGAGGATTGATTTGTGTAACTGGTGACATCCATAAACCAATACGATAAGTAATACTATTTATATGCGTAATTTCGTATACACATCCCCCTTGGACATAGGATTTTCCACTGTTCATGTATTGTCTAAAGAGAACGTATTGAAAATTTAACAAGGTTGTAACTTTATACATTTATATGTAGTTACATCTAGTGGTGTTCACTGGTTCAGGTTCATTAGGTTTAGTTTGCATTATGTTATCCCAAACTGAAGCAAACTGCCAAATTCAGATCCTATTTTGCTAGTTTTGTTAAATTCGGATCTCGTTTTGCTAACTTAAGTCTTCATCTTTTCTTAAGCTACCTTCTTTTGTTAATGAATGTTATGCATTCAAAGCCAACTTCTATGTTACGAAAATATACTTGTATTTGATCTTGGGTTTTACTAAAAAATCCCATAAACTTGATTCCTTCAAAGATTACAAATTCCCTAAAACATCTGCAGATTTTCGTTATAACTATGAATTAAATTAAACATGACGAAAAAAAGGGATACTGGATAATGCAGTTAACACAAGCATTGGACAAAGAATAAAAACATAATCAATGAATAAAATCTACATGTTATTTTCTAAATATCAATTCATTACAGGGGAATTGCATTTATACCCAGTAAAACTTAAAAACTTGCATATTAACACTAAACCAAAAAAATTAAATAGAAAAACTAGACATCAATCATTTTCAAACCCCGTTGTAAAGTGGAATGGAGAGCGCTTCACTTATAGGCAATTCCAAGAAGAAATCTATCATCAGCTAATGAATCCCGATGCAATTTTTTTTTAGATAACGATATTAAGTATTTACTCATTGGCGTCTTTGTAGATACTCCTGATACACTTCTAGTTCTAGCCGGTGAGATATCTACATCATTGCTTTTGGAATTGCTAACTTTTGTATGTATCAGACGGGTGATGCGGGGTTATCAGATGCAACCAACTTACAATATTCCAGCTCTTATGGTCACTTAGCTACAAGCGAATTCGGTTTTGGGAACATACAAGTAGGGCCGCACGCATTAGCTTGAAGTGTCTAGAATATGTTGAAAAATATGAGAGAGATAAAAATGCATACCAAGAAAAGGCATAAAAGTTTATACCGAGTGGAAGCCTCATATAATAAAATTTTGTTTTTTCCTAGCGGAATTCGTACGATTCCGGCTAGTCAATCAAGACATGTTTGATAACAGAATAGAGAGAAGCATTAAGGGATGGAGCCGCGAACTGCCCAACTATTGGGAGTCGATTACTAAAGACTCCAATCACTACGAAGCTGCAGGTAACCATTACCTGCCCATGGTACAACCGAGTGCTAGAACTTTCTTCATTTAGAATTTCAAGGAAAGCCGCATCGTTTATGACTTGATTGTAACTCGATTTGGTTAACAAACAATTGCTGGGTGAGGAGCGATACATAAAAGCTATTGAAAGGTTACGTGAATGCCTAATAGTGTGCTCTTTCGCTGTCAAATTAAAGTGGTTGTTTTTGGAGGTCGAAGATATGAAGGTATTATTTGAGCTTTGCATCATTTTGTTAATGTTCTTTGGTTTTCCACTTTTGCACATTAAGTGTTCTTTGTAGATTTGAGCATTGTGTTGTCAAAGTAATACAAAGAAAAGGTGATGTGAAAAAGTTGACAACCAAGGAACATTAGCAAAATGATGCAAAGCTCAAATAATACCTTCATATCTTCGACCTTCATAAACAACCACTTTAGTTTGACAGCGGAGCACACTATTGGCATTCATGTAACCTTTCAATAGCCTGTGGGTATCCCTCCTCACCCGCAAATTGCCGTTAACCAAATCGAGTTGCGCTCCAGTCAATTCATAAACGAGCGGCATTCCTTGAGATTCTGAAAGGAGAAATTTCAACACGCGGTTGTACCATGGACAAGTAATGGTTACCTGCAGCTTCGCAGAGATGGGAGTCTTTAGTAATCTACTCCCAATAGTTGGGTAGCTCGGGGCTCCCAATAAGAACGTATCATAGACAAATTAAAAGGTGCGTACCCTATATTTGGGTTTCACTTTATTTATTTATTGCTGATTTGTGAAAATGGAGGTGTGGATTTAGGTTATGTGAGAGTGTCAAAGTGAGAAAGTGTTGTTTAGTTGAAAAAAAAAAACCTACTCTTTAGACATGCTTTTGAACGTGATTTGTGAGAAGAGACCCTTTAAAAAAAAAAAAAAAAAAATTGAACACAATGTCACTGTAATAAACAATGTTTTAAAAACCGGTTTTTTTATCGACCCGGTTAAGTCGCAGTTCATCGGGTCACCGGTTCAACCGGTTGAACCGCCGGGTCGAACCGGTTCTATACATATATATATTTTTTCCTATATTTAATAAGTAGTATTGCATAATCTAATAATTTATCCGTTTTTATTCATACATTCGATTAAACCCATAAAGAAAATTAAGACTATATCAAAAAGTTTTGCTTTTTAAGTCTACATCTATAAAAATATAGCCAAAATTTTCAAGGTGATTCTAAATTATAAAATGGTTTATAGTAAAACTATATTAATTAGTGATTCTAAGATTATATATAACTATAATTTACTATTTTACAAAATTTTAACAAACATTAGTTATCATCGTTTTAACTTTTCAATTAAACCTAGAAAAGTTAATTAGGAAAAAAATCATTTTGTTAATTTTTGAAAAAAAAAAAAAAAAAAAAATTGATAAAAGTCATGACCGGCGGGTTTATCAAACGGGTCAACCCGGTTAACGAAAACGGCGGTTCAATCCGGTTCTCAACCATACAAAACCCGGTCCTATCCGGCCCGGTCTCCGAACCGGTTCCGGTTCAACTGTTGAACCGGCCGGGTCAACCGGGTTTTAAAACATTGGTAATAAATAAACCTCATCGATAACAAAATACATCAAATGGCATCTTAAAACATCATCATCATACTTTTTAAACTACCAGTACTACTATACATAAAGAAAATTGTAAACATATAACGATATGATATGAAAGAGTACATACTAAATATTTGCATGCATGATTATAATCATATACATGAAGAGACCTTATAGTAATATCTATAAGAACTATTGTCACTTGTGAGATGCAAAATGTTGCTGGTAGTGGTTTTAATTTATGGTCATAAAAAAGTTGGTGAAATGGGTTGGCATGTAATTAAATGATGGTGTAAATGCTATGTGTATCCAATTATGTATAAAGTTTGGTTGAAACATCAGCATGTAAAAAGCTGACACCATAGTAACACAAAAATATGACTAATGAGATAAACTGGTTACTGTTATGTTAATTTTGAGAGAGATATAAATGCGAAGAACTATAACTATACTTAAATGCGTGCTGGTGGAGTATACGAAATTAAAATGTCAAAAAAGATGTAAAAACCACTTGTCTTTTACATCTACTAATTACAAAATAATGTTTCGAAATATATAAACTAAGCAAAAAGAAAGCAAGCAAGTCTGTAAATTGAGAACTCCTAGCTTAGCTAAAAAGTATTCGTAAACATAAAAAAACAAAATGAAAGAGTATCTACCAAATAGTTGTTGCATTGTTTGCATGATTATACTTGCAAAAGCTCTATTAATATCAGATATTCAGATCTATAAGAACTACCATAAGTATAATGAGATGATGTGTGGTTACAATGGTGATTTTATTTCTGAGTGATGATTTGATGATAAGGGCATCCACTATGTTAAACCTTTATAAAGGTTTATAGTTTTACAGATAGGGCGTGGAGATTGATGATAGGGGCCTAATAAACAAAACGAGAAATCTTTAAATCAAGTAAATTGATTGTATATTTGAGACCTAATTACCAAAAACTTAAGTTAAACCATATAAAATGCGTAAACAAATCATTAATATTAAAGGAAGTTTCCAGTCAACTTCAGTATTTGTTTCGTAACATGACCAATGGAATGAGTGAGTTATATGATGTAGACTAAATAACAAGATAACATAAATCGATCGTGTTGACACATACGAATACCGGGATCTATTCTTCCAATAATCATTGATTCTTGAGAATACCGATTATTAAGGCAAATCTGACAAAACTGCTAAAATTAGACTTTTCATACATCATTCAACATGCTATCTAGGGTTACAATACCATTATTAAATAAGCCTAGAAAACGGAAAATGCCTCAAAAGACAAACGGCCGGGCTCTAGCCCACAAAAAAGTCCAAAACAATTGATCTTCCTTTGATCTTGCTTCTGGTCTCTTTATTAAACCATGGTCTTGAAGTCCAGCGAAATCGATTTCGTGTCATTTGATCCCAGAATTCCAGCAAAAAGGTCAATATTTCCTTTTAGCTTAGAGAGAGGGATTGTGCAGTCGTGCAATGGTTTGCTTCTGTGTTATGAGGGTGATGGTAATTATATTACTTACAATCCATTGCTTAATATGTTTAAGATGCTTCCACCAATACAGGATTTGAATTATGATAGATCGGGTATTGATTACATGAACTTGGCATTCGATCCTACCAAATCACCTTGTTACAAAGTCGTACATGTTGGAAGCACAGCTGATTATGATGATGTTCCTTATTCCACTAGAAATTTAGAATACAAACTTACTCTTCCGGAAGTGGCGTCTGGAGTGTCTGGGATGATCAATTTCCTTCGGACAGTTTTGATGATTTTTGCGATGGTATATATTGGAATGGTATATATTGTACATGTTAAGTTAGATATTGTGGATCGTCCGGTTCTAGTAGACATACAAACCCCCTTCCTCTAACCGTCGTAGAGGAAGTGCATTGTGATCTCAAATTGTTTAAATCTCATGGTGGTTTGCTTTTTCTTCGCATGGATTGCTAGTTATAATTTTATTTTATTTTATTTTATTTTTTTTTAATACAATATTTTTATATTAAAAGACAAATGCCCACGCACGCGCGGGATTTTTCTTTTAATTTTTTTAATAAAGTATTTTTTATATTAAAAGACAAATAGCTTATTTTTTGTTTTTATCATGTTTCTTAATTTTGTTTTATAATTATGTTTGATGTATGTTGTAATAGTTTTATGGTATTTTCATTGATATGATCATCTTTATGTATATAGTTTAGCTTCCAAATGTTGTGTTTGGTGGATCAAACTAACGATTTGTATCACATAAATTAAAGTATGCAACGATATCATCAACTGATTAGTAACTCATAATTAATTCCCAAATTCAAAATCAACAAATTTTCATACATATTACTAAATATAAATTTTGTCCTAACTACAAAACCCAAACTTAAAACGAAAAGTTCATATCAACAATTTTATATGCAATAAATTAGTATATTCTCACCTTTAAGATCAAGAGAAGCATGAGCAATTAAGGATGGAAGCTAAGCAACACTTGATCCAAAAGTTGCAGATTATTTTTTATTGGCTTCTTTTTATTGTACCAAATTTGATTTGGAAGGACATATATTCTTTGCAGAGTGATTGAATGGTATGTGGCTTCTATTTTAAAATTTACATTTTTGGTTTAAAATTATGAAAAAGCATCATTGAAGCCCATGTGTACTTTCGGGCTTTTTATACATCCAAATACAAAAATGTTTTTTAAATATTTTTTAGCCAAATTAAGAAATAATTAGCTTTTATTAATTTTACATCTAAATAAAAAGCATATTAAAGAAAAATATTACCTAAAAGGAATATTTTTTTTTCGAAATACAAAGGTCCTCACTAAGGGTTTTCTTTTATTATATAAAAGATGCTCCTTCCTGACATTTGAATATTTATGAGATGAAGTATGGGTATTCTGAATGGTCGGTTAAGTACTTTGTTAATCTTGACGACATGATGAGGCCATTTCCAACATGGAGGATGCCCGCTGACTCGGATTGTTATCATATTTGGAGCATCGTTTTGGGAGAAGCAGGCGAGGATTCTTTATGGTAATTCAACTGCCTGAAAAGGTGTTACAATGCAACTTCTTGTTAGGGATTGTTAGTTAGATCTTTGATTTGGGATAAGGTATTAACCGATGTAATTAGTGGCGGAACTTCAACTTTTTTCTTGGGAGGGCCGATATACTTAGAGAAATAAACGATAAAGCAATATACACAAGCTTAACCGTATTTTTAGGGGGGCTCAACTACCGTTTATTTTTTTATTCCCCAGTAGATAAATTGCTATATACTGCACATGAAAAAAATAAAATATCAAACATAGTAGACACTATAATTAGAGATCAAACACGTTATCAAGTTACTCAATAAACTAAAGTCAACAAAGAAATTGAGGTGCTTTCAATATTTTTGCAAACAGTTGTTAAAAAAACTAACATTATCTATGGACATGGACAATATACTAGTTTGGGAGGGCCAAAGCCCTCTCCTAGCCCTTAAAAGGTCCGCCACTGGATGTAATTGCATGGGCTACGTTGCATCTTTTGCTCATGTGTGATTATGGATGTCGGTTTAGGTTTGATTTCTCTAAATTATGTTGTTCTGTGTCACTACAAGAATTTTGATCAATAGTTCACTTCTTAAGAAACTGGTTTGTTTGATCTACTCAATGACTCTCTGGTAGAATAAAATCAGAAGCCAAGGTTAAAAGAAAATACATTGTGAATGTGAAAGTACCTTCCAGCTCATAATGCACATTACATAGTTATTTTTCGTTTTGGGTTTTTTACATTCGAGCATTCGACTTGTAGTAGCCATCTCAACTCTCATTTTGGTTCTTTTTTCAGTAAAGTATCATTCATTCCCCTTTTTTGTTGGCTTATGCGGTTTTGATGGCTTTGGAACAGAAAGGCAATTCCATAAGACGTTGGGTAGCAAAATGATAGGAAATCGATTCCAACTGACTTCTTAAACTCCATAAATTTTGGAAATTTGAAAATCCCTGCCTCTCAATTATTAACTTTATATATTGGGGAGCCCCATATTTGTAAGCCTTTTCATCTCTTTGCTTAAGCAGAAAGTATATATATTTAAGTACACCAATGGAGTTTGCTAGTGGATCTTACGGTGCAACAAGTTTGAAAAGACCGTAACTTAAACCTTTTTTTTTTTTTTTTTATGCAACAATTCTATTGATAACAAAACAAAGGTGATCCCACCACCTTGAAAACCGAATTAAAACAAAAAAACCGCCGCCCCACCTTTATCCAATTTTGAAAAATTAAAAACAATCTTATCTACTCAACTAGTTATAAGTTAAAAGACGCATTTGAGGTTCTACATAAATCAAATTTATTTTAAAATTTTAGTTTACTATATGGACATATAAGATTTTACCCGTGAAATTGTGAGATAAGTTCAACTAATAAATATGCATTAGATTTTCATTATGTATTAATATCTATTAGTACTTTGTAAAAAAATTTGCTGGATGAAAGATTTAACTTTGTTTAGCTGACATAGATGTTGAGGTTGAGGTTGATGTTATTGTTTAACTTTAACTATTGATATCCTTTTGTACAAAATATGCAAGTTTAATAGCACATAATGAGCGTTGAGGCCCTTGCAATTGCACAAGAAGATATACATTTTGAGGCCGTATGCGATTGCACACCTTCCACACCCTCATATACGGCTTTGCATGTCATACATCAACATGACATCCCTATATCATAAAAAGCTATTGTAAACACATCATACTCTAATACAAACAATCAGTTTCCAATTTTAGTTAACATCAAAAGTCAAAACATAAGTTATACATAGAGTATAAAACCAATACCTAGCCAAATTAAAAACACCTTGAGTTTGTACTCGAATATCAGTTTGGTGCAAACCACATTGCGATTTATGCAGCTGTATTTGCAACACCAACATTACGGTTAAATTTTAAAAAACTTGAATTTGTACTCGAATATCGATTGAATCATGATAGCCAAAGAAGTACTACCAAAATAGATCTAACAATCATTGAAAAGGACATATAGTACCAGCTCGGACATCAAATAAGCTAAAAACACGATTACGTTATATGCCATACGATTCTCGCAACACCCAAACTAAATTTGGTGGCATTTCATGTCAACCGATTCTTGCCGCCAAAACCAAAATAAGAAGGATCATAAAGTAAAAACTTTAAGCAAAACAAGTCGGAAAATCCCATTCATGAATTGGGGTTTGACAATGCGATTAAACAAAAAATAATGAATAAAAATACAAACTTTTTATAAAAATAAATAAACCTGAATCCAGAAAATAACCACATACATGACCCAAATCCTATATTGTAAAACATCTTATGTTTAACACAAACAGAAATCTCCGTATCTTTAAACATGTCTTTAATTAGCCAACGTAACACTCACTACACAAAATAGGCCAAAACAAAGCCTTGAGCTGTTTCTATGCTATCCATGGTTAACCTAAAAACAACATAAGCATGCATAAAGTAAGAATACATAACAATATAAAATACTCAACTTTAACCACATTTTACTATCTTTAGACAAAATAGGAAGATCCCACCAATGAACTGTGCAAGTTGCAAACCGCAATTAAACCCAAATCAAATCAAATAAAAATACTAAAAATTTGTCTAAAAAATTAGAAAGTCATAAGACTTATGAAATCAACACTCACAACCACGTGTTATACAAAACTCCTACACACCTTATGACCGCATGTCATACGGTTTATGCCACGGTAGGTTGCAACTTGTGCAATATGTCATTGCTTCTATGCATGTATATTGGGCCTCGATATTTATTTTTCCTGCTTGCATTATGCTTATATTGAGCAGCTCATGAGAAGCTTTCTTTGGAATCAGAGTGACACTTGTAGAGAGAAAGCTAAATTACATGGGAGGTTGTTTGTTTGCCTAAGGAGGATGGTGGGCTTGGTATTAGAACGCTTGATGCTTTTAATCAGGCCCTCATTTCGAGTCATATTTTGAGTATCCTTAACCTTAAGGAATCATTATAGGTCAAATGGATCCATGCTTATAAGTTGAGAGGGCGTAATTTCTAGGATTATCCTTTGTGTGGTATGATCGTTGGTGCCTTCAAAGTCCTCTTTTGAAATTCATTTCGAGTCGTGACATTCATAGAGCTGGTTTCAATGGTTCATCTACGATTATGGATGTTTTTGTTAACGGGAATTGGATGTTGTCGCTTGATTGGTATTTGAAATTGTTTTGATTTTAGAACTAAGTTAACTATTAACCTCTACGAGTACTCAGCGGATAAAGATCTAGTAATCGCAATTAGGTTAACACGTATTAATAAACAATAATTGAATAAAAAGTAAAATAAGAAACTAACCTTTCGTGGTAATTGAACGCAAGTGTAATGGACAATATAACCAATACTGAAACTAAGCATCTAAAATAGATGCCTCTATGAGTATCGCACACAAACACTTAAACCAAGTGCGTTCGAATAAACGCTAGTCGAGAACATTTACCAATCAACCCCTTGAATTACTTGAATACCACAAACAAGAAAGACCCAAGAACCACTTCTTATTTTCTGCCCGAGATCACTAATTGTCCGAGAACAGTTTTAACATTACACACGATATCGGACAAAAAGTGTCCGATATATATATTCCCTTCTGTCCGAGATATATTACGACAAAACCACTCAAACTTGTTGCCAATCTAGTTTGACTAGAAACCATATAACAAGTATACTAAACCAACTAATCATTAATTACTCTTGGATCTATGTATGATGCAAGTATAATGACTTATACAAGCCAAATAAAAACTAATCGAAACTAATTAAAATCCGATTGGTTAAACATCATTTATGGTGTAAACGATTTGGCGATATCACGGAGTTGAGATCAATATAGAACCCATATTTGCCATAGAACAAATGAACCAATCATAGCCCTTCATCTTTTATCTAAATTAATAAAAATCATTTTCACCTTTTTTAAAACAACATATTTTACAAACGGTAAATTTTCAAAATATAAAAATACACCATCGCGACGAGAATTAAATTATCTTTCTATATGCACTTTTATATATTTTCGACAAACATTTTTTCAAAATTCCGTCCGAAAAAATCATATATGATTTTTACGAATCATATATGATTTTCAAAAATCATGTATGATTCGATTTTATGAATCATATATGATTTTACGAATCATATATGATTCTCAAAAATCGTATATGATTCGTAAAATCTAATCATATATGATTTTCATAAATCATATATGATTTTTGTTGACCGAAATTTTGAAAAAAAATGGTTAAAATATATAGTAGTGCATATCTATAGAAAGATAATTTAATTCGTCGTCGATGGTATAATTTTTATCGCGTAACGATTAACGGTTTGCGAGATATTTAATTTTTAAAAAGGGTGAAAGTTTATCATAATAAAAAAATGAATGGCTATTATTGGTTCATTGGATCTATGGTAAATTTTGGATCTATATTGAACTTTTGCCATCTTAGGTGTAGTGTGATATATATTTATGAGATTTTAGGGATAATATATCATTTAATCGTACATAGGTGTATTTGTTTATATAGTTTCTTGAACCACCATTCTCTTGGGCTCAAGACTTGCGTATCAAGCAACAAACCCAACACCCCCGATCGTTCATGGTTATCTAGACCCAATGCTCACCAACCGACCTATATTGAAAGCTAAAATAGCCCATGGGTCGTGTAATAGGATCGGGTCACGTGCATGCATAAACGGGTCAATATATTCAAGTAATTATAACGTTCGTCACGTACTCTTATGTTTAACGTGTATGCCCCCATAGGCTCACACACTTCTAGTCATTTACGTGTGTTTTAACTCCCACAAACCAACAGCTCCCACTTGGGAGTTGGAGTGTCGAATGACACACAAAACTAACGACGGAAATGCCTAACAACGCTATCATTCGCTTTTTAACTAAAAGTGTCCGAGATGTAGTTTCATAAAATCTTCTCAAGTAGCATGGTTATTAATGTCTTGTTTTAATCATCCTTTGTTATAGATACCTTTAAACCATGGATATGGATCTTAAATCATTCCATATAGTTTAACCATTTAGAATCTTGTTATAGATATTAATTCGGATATACCAAATGTAATCAAGAATCATCTTGCATTACCCTTTGGGTTTGGCCAAACAATTATCCGATTAAACGGAGAGGCACCATGGTATCTTTCGCACATATCAAGTGGAGTAACAAATCCTTTATTGACTACAAGTGTTGTGGATGTTGCTTCACATCACTCAGAAATATAGCCTTTATAACTACCTTATTCAGATAACGTTTTGCGTATACTTACAAAAAATGATATCCACACATAACAGAACTTGCTTGCATCTCAAGTCTGAGAATGAAGATAACAAACCATTTTCAATATTTTACTTATGACAAGGATCCAAAAGTAAATGTTTGAAAGTTGGGGAATCCAATATGCATCTCTAGTGAATACATATGAGTTTGGCGGGAACAATCTGAATTCTCGTTAGAATTATAACCAACACTCATATTTGCCTTATTATCAATATTCCCATATTGTTAATCGACAATGGACATGTTTAGAGCAATAAAATCAATCAAAGATTAAACATGCAAATATAGGATAACAATTATTATATGAATGAATAACAAATACCAAGTATATTTATTCATCATAAAGTAAAAATTGTCTTTCAATCTCAATTATCCAAATACCAAAACAGATATGCATGAAACTCATTTAGTAAGTTGAAGCCTAATGTTTCCAACATTCTCAACCTTTCTTTTACAAGAAAAACTAAATAGTTATCTGAGTAAAATTTCTAAATACTTAATTCAAATTTCACATATAGTGAGGGAATTGAAATATAAGATGAGTGTCTTATCTTATATGCTCATACTATTGCAAGAGTTATAGTATGGAGATGTCGCCCTACCTTGCATAAGGTATTAGAAGTCAACGACATCTTGTGATCATCTTTACGTTTCTAAAAGTGTAAAGTATTCTCATTCTTAATGTGTAATGCAACAATGATCTATGTTGAGCATAACTAGTTAGCGATTTATCATAAAAGATGAAATCCTACTACAACTAGTATTAATAATCCTCTAGCATCATTTGTACTTATACAACACTATGCTTTATAATTCGTAAACATCTACATAAACAATAATCTAAACACTCTCAATTAGAAATTGTTGTTGTCAGCTCATCTTGTTCTTATACAAAAGCAACAACTAGTCTTATAGACAATATAATATATACATGATAAATCCTTAGTTAGAACAACATAAGGTTTCCATCCATGTAATAAATTATTCCAAGTGAAATATACCATTTATGACTTGCTTGAATAATATATTGCATTTGTGTTAGACTCAATTTTCCGCATTTTTATCCCAATAAACATTTATTCCAAGGTTGTTTGTTTTATTCCTAAATTCCAAGCGAAGTTTCATTCCAAGCTTAAGGATCAATATCTAGCTTAAATCGAATGATATCTTCAACATATAAATTTTAAGGAAAAACACAATGCTCCCACTCAATGTCAGATGTACTCAAGAGTTATCTTAATTAAATCATAATCATACTGTAATTAAATTCAAGATCTCAGCTCTTAGATGCACGATAAAATCCCAAATTGGATTGCTTAAATTTATATATTACATAAAGATTATGTAGATTCATAACCCTTTTGATTACACACCGTCCTCGCAAAAGGTAATCATAAAGAAAGAGTTATAAAATCTTAATTGGCATATTCAACATACAAATCATATGTATGACAATTAAATATCTTTATATAATTAATGCATGTATTATATAAGAAAATTTAATCACAATTAATTGCTTAAGTATGATTAAAAACTTTTTATTGAATGTCATGCATTAACATGTATACAATTTTGTTCTTATGAGTCTTTCTTCAATAGAAACTCATTCCAACCTCATAGGTTAACTGTTAGGCGAAATAAAATTCAAGCTCAAAACTCGATTTGCCTTTTAAGGACTGCATCTTGTCATTCATAGTTCTAAAACATTTATCATATTAAAGATGTAATAATATATTTTAGTAGTTAGCTGATTTACAATAATCTTCTAACTTATATCCCTCAGCATTGATATAAAATATCACTCAAGTGATGAGGCATCCTTGCGGATTTATGAATGAGAGTAATCACTATACTTCGGTCGACATTTTCATGTTTAACCTTAGTATGACATTAATAAGTGTATTTTAGAAGTTTAAGTATTTTGTTCTCAAATACCTTTGTGATTTATATATACTCACACTTACTTTTGTAAGTAGAGACAATTCTCTAAATACTAAGTATTTAAGCAATAATAAATTGTTCTTTATTTGGAACTACAAAATACATTTTAAGTTCTCATCTTTAGATTTGTTAATAAAATGCTTCATATGATTTGGAGGTAGAGCAATTAAAGCTATCAGGAACCAAACAATATGAATAAGGTTTGATCCAACACATTAGACATACCATAATGAAGTGGTATTCGATGAGTATTAGAATTGTGAAACTATATCAGAATTCCAAAGATAACTTAATTCTCTCTGGACCAAATACTTGTCAATTGGGTCAAGCCAAATTGCATATAAAGTATTTACGAACCAAGTGCATGTAATAATGTATATTCATTGAACAATATAAGAACCTTATGTTCACGTGTTCACAAGAAGATAGAAGTGTTCAAGGATTGTATGTTCATGTGTTAACAAAAATCAGAACATGTCAATAATACATTATTAGTCTTTGAATAATTCAAAGGCCTTATGTTTAAGTGTTAACTAGAAGACATAACACTTTTACTATATATACTTTATGTTATAAGTCATTGATTAATTCAAGGACTTTATAATTATATCTTAAAATGTAAGCATAATCATACTATCAAAAGTAATCATGAACGTAAACTATTGAGTTCTATAGTAATTTCAAGTTAATCATATACTTCATAATTATGATCACTATCATATAACCATAATTATGTTAACTAAAACATGCAGTCAAACGTTGAAGTATCTTTACACTATATCATGACATTTGAATGTAGTAGGGCAACAAACATCTAGCGTGTTCAAGTCCTAGTAGATTTATTATTAGAATGTAGTAAGGCAATAAACATCTCTCGTCCTTTACCTTACGGTCAAGAGATACCAATAATATTGTTGTTCCTTGCACACACTTTGAGATTTCTCCCACTTGTGTAAGGTACAACATCATATTATGAAAACAAAAAACACTTGATTGATTGTTCAAACAATATGATAATGTCATAGAGATCATAAGTAGTTGTAGAACCATAACCTGTAATAAGGAATTGTGGATTATTATTCTATAGATAACGTTTCAGAGAAGCGACAGCAGGAAGGCAACGAGTTATCTTATAAATTAAAATGCAATTTTCCTTTAAGCAATGGTTGTTCATATTCGGAGAGTAATGAATTATTTCAAAGCTAGTTTGAAATGATATGGGTGCCTAACAGGAAATAAATCCCGTAGCTCCCACTGAAATTGACAACATTACATGAATGTTATTTCGGTCAAAAATGCAATTGCTCTTGGATTTGTCAACATAACAAGTGTTACATTTCCAATAGAAAGCATATAGCGCTTTTATATACCTTCCAATTCTCTTCAAATGCCTACGAGTAACATGTATTTAGGTATTGAACAGAGTATATGAAGTTCTACTTATATAGACAATGGACTAGCCATTCTTTTATTCAATTAACTTGAATCTTTAGCATGCAATTCCTCCTTTATCATCTACATAGCCCCAAGGGTAATTAGCACTTTCCGAATAATAAGAGTCAAAGAAAATTACCTAGCGAATATTCTAGTAATTTCTTTACTCTTTATGCTTAAACTCATACATCGTGACATGTTAGGGATGTTATATATTTTGGTAGCTCTAAACACAATGTTTTCAGTTACACAAAATATTCTATCTTTCAATTAACTCTAGACCTCAAAAGGGTAATGAAAGATCATAAATGAGTTTATCAATATGTAATCCTATCTTAGTTTTTCAACAAAGGAGAAAAGATAGGTATAAGTCTCACTCTTCTTACTAGGAAAAGAGACTAAGTTTGTCTTTCAAAGAAAAACAACTTTGTTTACGAATTATGTTGCAATAACACAATTAATCATAACATAAAAAGTTCAATTCTAGTATTTTCGATAATTAAATTCTTAAAAGAATTAACTACCCAATTAATTACTAATAAGACTAAGATCCATCTTGCAACCCCACTTAATTACCATGGGTCTGACCAGTGCATAAAAAAATAGGACAAGAGGTAAGCGACGAGCATTAATTGCATAATGCAACTCTTAGATTTTATGAGACTGTTTAAGGCATTAGTATCAAGTAATAATGTCAGAAGCATGTTTAGTTCTCATCGTATACCTCAGGTTCAAGGTCTCACCAAGCCAACTCGAAATAAGTCGACCAAGTATGAGCGTGTAAAAATAACGGAGGTCGACCAAAGCGAAATAATTACCATGGATTGGAAAGCCCTTAGGTCGACCAAAGAAGTCAATCCAAATGCACGTGTTCATAGTTGGATGGCATAGACTTAAAATTAACAAATATGTATGCACATATAAATGTGGTAAAAGTCGTGTACAAAGAAGCATGCAAAACAACTTTGTAACTCTAATTTTAAAACTTTTGGTAATGACATCGTAGTGATCATCATGGTTCACGGTAGCTCAATCGAACGCGGGGAGGCGGAGGACAAGGTAAGCCAAGCAATAACCTAGACATCCACAATCGCATCTCTTTGAATCCCTTTGAGTTTGTTCTAGTGGGAGAGCCATACATCCCAAGTGTCCATAGCGTCTAGTTTTTAAATTCTTGAAAACGTGTTTCATATATTAGGTCACTTTATTTTACAAAAACGATTTTTCACAAATCAAATAGCAGGTCACAATTGAGCATGATATTTAGGCATGTAAATAAGGACCAATATTAATGTTATGGTTACAATATGTATTATTCCGTATTGCATGCAATTAGGTGTCAAAGCAAGTAACAATAATGCACATATAGGAATCACAAACATATAAGCATAAACATCAATATTAAAACCATATATTGTTCCGAGTCCTCTTGCGAGTCTTCCCCAAACGGATAACCATAAGACCGTCACTAGGATACAATACCTAGATCGCCCCATACATCGCAAAAAGTAATTGAGTGGGTCTTGTGGCCGGAAAACACATAAAAAGCATGGCAATCTCAATTAACAAGTAATTACGCAATTTATGTATTTAATAAACAATATGTAATTCTAATTATCATTATAATTCTAATTAACAATTAATTAATTCTAATTAACATTTAATTCTAATTAGCAAGTAACTCTAATTAACCGGTAATTCTAATTAATAATTTAATTCCAATTAACAAAGTAATTCTAATTAACATGTAATTAAATTAACAAATTAATTCTAATTATCAATATAATTTAATTAGTGTGTGACTAGTTATTTTTATTAAAAGTTGACAAGTATTGCATATAGTTGTCAAAACAAAATAAAACGAATAACTAAATTAGGTTTCATGCAACCTTTTAAACATGTTTATTAATAAGAAACGTGTAACCCATAATCGCAAAAACGAGATGGTTCGTGATGCCACTGTTGGGATTTTAGAACTAAGTTAACCATTAACCTCTACGAGTACGCAGCGGATAAGGATCTAGTAATCGCAATTAGGTTAGCACGTATTAATAAACAATAATTGAATAAAAGGTAAAATAAGAAACTAACCTTTCGTGGTAATTGAACGCAAGTGTAACAGACAATATAACCAATACGAAACTAAGCATCTAAAATAGGTGTCTCTATGAGTATCACACACAAACAGTTAAACCAAGTACGTTCGAATAAACGCTAGTCGAGAACGTTTAACAATCAACCCCTTGAATTACTTGAATACCAAGAACAAGAAAGACCCAAGAACCACTTCTTATTTTCTGCCCGAGATCACTAACTGTCCGAAGAACAGTTTTAACATTACACCCGATATCGGACAAAAAGTGTCCGATATATATACTCCCTTATGTCCGAGATATATTACGACAAAACCACTCAAACTTGTTGCCAATCTGGTTTGACCAGAAACCATATAACAAGTATACTAAACCAACTAATCATTAATTACTCTTGGATCTATGTATGATGCAAGTATAATGATTTATACAAACCAATTAAAAAAACTAATAGAATCTTATTAAAATCCGATTGGTTAAACACCATTTATGGTGGAAACAATTTGGCAGTATCTTAGGTGTAGTGTGATATATATTTATGAGATTTTAGGGATAGTATATCATTTAATCGTACATAGGTGTATTTGTTTATATAGTTTCTTGAACCACCATTCTCTTGGGCTCAAGACTTCCGTATCAAGCAACAAACCCAACACCCTCAATCGTTCATGGTTATCTAGGCCCAAGGCTCACTAACCGACCCATATTGAAAGCTAAAATAGCCCATGGGTCGTGTAATAGGATCGGGTCACGTGCATGCATAAACGGGTCAATATATTCAAGTAATTATAACGTTCGTCTCGTACTCTCATGTTTAACGTGTGTGCCCCCTTAAGCTCACACACTTCTAGTCGTTTACGTGTGTTTTAACTCCCACAAACCAACAGAAATATCCTATGCTTGCTACTATTCCTAATCCTATTCTGATTCCTGATTCTAGGGATAGATTGGTTTGGAAGTCTCATAATGATATGGATATCGAGTTTTCTGTGGCTTCAATTTGAGATTCTATTCAGCCTAGAGGTTTGGTGGTTGATTGGTATGATGTGGTGTGGTTCTCTTGGTGTATTCGTCGCCATGCTTTCGATCTTTGGTTGTTAGTTATTAAATAAAAATTGAGGACTCAAGACACGTCGAGACAATGGGATGATAACAAAAATTCTAACTTAAATATGCTTCTGTGTCCCTTGTGTAGTTCTCAACGGGACTCCCACAAAACACCTCTTATTTGCTTGTTCTTTTTCTTTTCAGGTTTGGGATCAAGTGAAGATTTATGCTGGTTCACCTAATGTTGCGGCTTCTTTAGACTCTATTGTTTCTTACCTCATTCGTATCTCGAAAAAGCATTTGGCTACAAGTGTTGTTGCTAAGCTTGTATTTGTTGCTTCATGATATTTTATTTGGAAAGAAAGGAACTTCAGGTTATTCAAGAATCAGAAGAGGTCTCATGCTCAGATTGTGGATGTGATCAAGTCTACTGTTTTTAAGTTCAAGAGGTCGAACAATGTTCAGGCTCTTTTGCAACTTTGGAAGTTACCAGACTCCTCATCGAAAGGTCTCTTTAATGGATTGTTTCTTTGTGGAAGATTGGGATCGAGAGTGTTCATTTATGTTGTTGGCTGTGTACGGGTTTGAGGTTGGAGTGCTAGTTGAGAGTTGTACTCTTTTTTCTTCTCTAGGGTTTTTTCTCGAAAGGTTTTTTTAAAGAGACAGTCTCTTTTGGCTTGCTATACTCATAGTGCATTCTGCCGATTGTTTTGGGGATATGTGCTTGGTTAGTTGGTTTTCCAATTGGAGTTATTGTTAGTGTATTTTGGATTTAATTGTTTTGTGTCATGTCATAAATGACTTAGTGGTTGTTCAAGTGTATGCTTGAGGTTTATGCGTAATTCACCATATACTATTGTATTTAATATTTTTTCGTGATTATATATTTTACCGGGTAATCCCTTTACCCATAAATGTTTTTGCGCTACGAAAATCGCAACATTACAACACCTTAATCAAACTTTACAACACATAAATCAAACTTTAAACAGCAAATAAAACCAAATAACTCTTCTAGTAATGATAGAGCAAGCACAATTTCCCATAGCCATAAGTTTTGCAAAATCACAACATACTAGTCAAATTATTAACAGGAAACTCAAAAAAAATTACGGCCCAAAATGCGAAAACAATTAAATTGAAACTTAATCAAGTATTCTACTTATCGATCCCACCAAAACCCCAAAACAACTTCGTATTTTTAGCCAAGAAATAAAAAAAAATTTGGCTTAATTTTTCTTACCAGCACCTATCACGTATGTGCGAGCATTTGTATAAAAAACCAAACAAATGAAGCACCGATTCCTTATGTCAATTGTCTAGAATTAACAATGAAAAATAGCTGTACAACATGCAGCGAACCCCCAAACTCTCACAATGAAAACCGATAATGCAAAACAAGTGTATAACATGCAGCGAAACTCAAAATTAAGTGGCAACTAAGTGGAAACCCATTAAACATTTTTTTAATCTTTTTAAGCCGACGTCTCGGCTTGGCTTGGCATGTTAACAGTGCCAGTTTGAGCCGCGGCTCCATAGTGCACCCAAGGTGTACCACTCTCTCAAGCCGACCTCCCAATCGGCGGCTTCAAAACAGTGCTGGCTTCAAGTTCCACTTGAATGAATGTTATAAAGTATAGTTAATAACGACAACAAAATCACACGATAACTACACGGGTATTAAGAAATTCAATTACCAAAATATTTTATTGACAAAATTAATTGTATATTTTATAACTAGTGATAATACTCCGTGCGCACACGAGCTTTTACATTAATTTTCATTATGATAATATTAATTAATATTTATCATCTTTTAAATAATAAGTAGTTTTCTAAGTGTATTTTATTTTCATATCAATTTAAATATAAATTTATTTCACGATTACTCATTATTTGATTGTGGTGAGATATCAACTATGCATGTTATTAACACATGAGGCTACGTTTAATTAGTATAGGACTGACTTGTCTGACCATGGGTGAGGACAAAACTTAAAACCGAATTAAAATCGAAAAACAGCTTCGACTCACCTTTATCCATCTTTCAAAAAATTTAAAATAACCTTATCTATTTAACTATATTAACAAAAAAATGTGGTATATCTCTTGGGTTATTACCAAAAATTGTTTAAGACGTTAAGACTTGCAATTCATATTTGTGTGAATTTTTAAATGATTGTTCATACTTTATTGATAGCTTTGGATGATTAAATGTTATGCTTTTATTAGTCTCACTTGAGTAATGATGATTGAAAACATAAGTTTAATGTTTAATGAAAAACTTCAAATCAAGATAAAAGAGGTTAAGAGTTATTAAGGTTAATAACTCAGTAGTTTATTTATCGGTATAAATAAAGGAAAAGAGAAAAAAAGCTTGAAATCAAACCGATTTAATTAAAAAAATAGAGAAACCGAAATTGATAAAACAAAATCAAATGATTTGCAAATTTCAATAACTGAACCTTTCGGTTCGAGGTTTGGTATTATCAAAAACCGCCTCAAAAAACCCGATACTCTCCCCTACTACATTTGTAGTCGAGGCTTTGATTTGCACTAAAGATTATGTGAGAAAGTGAAGAGAGATATAATAAATGACATTGATGATATAATGATAACAATGATGTTGAAAGGTAATAAGAACTTTCATTGTTGTAACGTATACATGGTATTCTAACGAATAGTAACTTGTACTGTTTGTTATCTTATATGTCGAGATTGATGATAATAAACAAAACGAGAAATCTTTAAATCGAAGTAAATTGATTGTATTGGAGACCTAATTACCAAAAACTTAAGTTAAACCATATAAAATGCATAAACAAATCATTAATAGTAGAGGGAGTTTCCAACAAACTTCGCATTTTTCGGTAACATGGCCAAAGGAATGGGTGTTGTAAAGCGTACAAAATATTTTTCTTGTTCAAGTTATTTAGAGAGGGTGAGTCTTTGATTGAGATTTACGCATTTACCGGGAGACCATCTCGGACATTGTCTTTGATCACCCGTCCAAATTTTTACAACTTGTAATAATGTCCATAGCCATACCACGAGCCCAGCCCATTTGATGGCAGTTAAATGGTCATTATATTTTGCTATTCGATGATAAAAAAAACTGAAAACCCTTGTAAACCCTTTTCATGGCGGGAGGTTCATCGGAGGTAGCAGCATCCGTGCATAAAGTCTTGTCCAATGACGACCTTTTGACGAAATCTTACTTCGATTACCAATACTCTCACTTCATCTTTTCAAACCGGTATGCAAACAGTGGCTATCTCTCATAACATCTCCTAGTTTTACTTTGAGACGAACCCGAATCCCTACTGTTGAACCTCCTTCTGGTCTCATTATTGAAGGACGGTCTTCGGGTCCCAGCAAAATTGAACATGATTTCGTGTCATTTGATCCCAGAATTCCAGCAAAAAGGTTAATACTTTTTCCTTTTAGATTAGAGGGAGGGATTTGGGAGTCGTGCAATGGTTTGCTTCTGTGTTATGAGGGTGATGATAATGTTAATATCTACAATCCATTGATTAATATGTTTAAGATGCTTCCACCAATAAATTATTTGAATTATGATAGATTGGGTTTTGATTACATGAACTTGGCAGTTGATCCTACTAAATCACCTTGTTACAAAGTCGTACATGTTGGAAGCACAGATGATTATGATGATTTTCTTTATTCCATTAGAATACAAACTTACTCTTCCGAAACTGGTGCTTGGAGTGTCTGGGATGATCGATTTCCTTCTGACAGTTTTGATGATTTTTGCTATGGTATATTTTGGAATGGTGCCATTCATTGGTTAAGTTATTGGGAGCCTTTCCATGTTAAGTTAGATATTGTGGACCGTCCGGTTTTAACTAACGTACAAACCCCCCTTTCTCATACTGTCAAAGGGGATGTGCATTTTTATCGCAAATTGTTCAAGTCTCATGGGAGTTTGCTTCTTCTTTGTAAGGATTAAGCAACACTTGATCCAAAAGTTGCAGATTATTTTTATTGGCTTCTTTTTATTGTACCAAATTTGATTTGGAAGGACATATATTCTTTGCAGAGTGATTGAATGGTATGTGGCTTCTATTTTAAAATTTACATTTTTGGTTTAAAATTATGAAAAAGCATCATTGAAGCCCATGTGTACTTTCGGGCTTTTTATACATCCAAATACAAAAATGTTTTTTAAATATTTTTTAGCCAAATTAAGAAATAATTAGCTTTTATTAATTTTTACATCTAAATAAAAAAAGCATATTAAAAGAAAAATATTACCTAAAAAGGAATTTTTTTTTTTCAAATACAAAGGTCCTCACTAAGGGTTTTCTTTTATTATATAAAAGATGCTCCTTCCTGACATTTGAATATTTATGAGATGAAGTATGGGTATTCTGAATGGTCGGTTAAGTACTTTGTTAATCTTGACGACATGATGAGGCCATTTCCAACATGGAGGATGCCCGCTGACTCGGATTGTTATCATATTTGGAGCATCGCTTTGGGAGAACAGGCGAGGATTCTTTATGGTAATTCAACTGCCTGAAAAGGTGTTACAATGCAACTTGTTAGGGATTGTTAGTTAGATCTTTGATTTGGGATAAGGTATTAACCGATGTAATTAGTGGCGGAACTTCAACTTTTTTCTTGGGAGGGCCGATATACTTAGAGAAATAAACGATAAAGCAATATACACAAGCTTAACCGTATTTTTAGGGGCTCAACTACCGTTTATTTTTTTATTCCCCAGTAGATAAATTGCTATATACTGCACATGAAAAAAATAAAATATCAAACATAGTAGACACTATAATTAGAGATCAAACACGTTATCAAGTTACTCAATAAACTAAAGTCAACAAAGAAATTGAGGTGCTTTCAATATTTTTGCAAACAGTTGTTAAAAAACTAACATTATCTATGGACATGGACAATATACTAGTTTGGGAGGGCCAAAGCCTCTCCTAGCCCTTAAAAGGTCCGCCACTGGATGTAATTGCATGGGCTACGTTGCATCTTTTGCTCATGTGTGATTATGGATGTCGGTTTAGGTTTGATTTCTCTAAATTATGTTGTTCTGTGTCACTACAAGAATTTTGATCAATAGTTCACTTTAAGAAACTGGTTTGTTTGATCTACTCAATGACTCTGGTAGAATAAAATCAGAAGCCAAGGTTAAAAGAAAATACATTGTGAATGTGAAAGTACCTTCCAGCTCATAATGCACATTACATAGTTATTTTCGTTTTGGGTTTTTACATTCGAGCATTCGACTTGTAGTAGCCATCTCAACTCTCATTTTGGTTCTTTTTCAGTAAAGTATCATTCATTCCCTTTTTGTTGGCTTATGCGGTTTTGATGGCTTTGGAACAGAAAGGCAATTCCATAAGACGTTGGGTAGCAAATGATAGGAAATCGATTCCAACTGACTTCTTAAACTCCATAAATTTTGGAAATTTGAAAACCCTGCCTCTCAATTATTAACTTTATATTGGGGAGCCCCATATTTGTAAGCCTTTTCATCTCTTTGCTTAAGCAGAAAGTATATATATTTAAGTACACCAATGGAGTTTGCTAGTGGATCTTACGGTGCAACAAGTTTGAAAAGACCGTAACTTAAACCCTTTTTTTTTTTTATGCAACAATTCTATTGATAACAAAACAAAGGTGATCCCACCACCTTGAAAACCGAATTAAAACAAAAACCGCCTCGCCCTACCTTTATCCAATTTTGAAAAATTAAAAACAATCTTATCTACTCAACTAGTTATAAGTCCCGCAGACGCATTTATGCTTATACATAAATCAAATTTATTTTAAAATTTTAGTTTACCATATGGACATATAAGATTTTACCCGTGAAATTGTGAGATAAGTTCAACTAATAAATATGCATTAGATTTTCATTATGTATTAATATCTATTAGTACTTTGTAAAAAAATTTGCTGGATGAAAGATTTAACTTTGTTTAGCTGACATAGATGTTGAGGTTGAGGTTGATGTTATTGTTTAACTTTAACTATTGATATCCTTTTGTACAAAATATGCAAGTTTAATAGACATAATGAGGCTGAGGCCCTTGCAATTGCACAAGAAGATATACATTTTGAGGTCGTAGATGTATTGCACACCTTCCACACCCTCATATACTTTTGCATGTCATACATCAACATGACATCCCTATATCATAAAAAGCTATTGTAAACACATCATACTCTAATACAAACAATCAGTTTCCAATTTTAGTTAACATCAAAAGTCAAAACATAAGTTATACATAGAGTATAAAACCAATACCTAGCCAAATTAAAAACACCTTGAGTTTGTACTCGAATATCAGATTGGTGCAAACCACATCGCAGCTTTGCGCAGCTCAGATTGCAACACCAACATTACGGTTAAATTTTAAAAAACTTGAATTTGTACTCGAATATCAGATTGAATCATGATAGCCAAAGAAGTACTACCAAAATAGATCTAACAATCATTGAAAAGGACATATAGTACCCTGGCTCAGACATCAAATAAGCTAAAAAACACGATTACGTTATATGCCATACGATTCTCGCAACACCCAAACTAAATTTGACTGGCATTTCATGTCAACCGATTCTTGCCGGCCAAAACCAAAATAAGAAGGATCATAAAGTAAAAAACTTTAAGCAAAACAAGTCAGGAAAATCCCATTCATGAATTGGGGTTTGACAATGCAGTTAAACAAAAAATAATGAATAAAAATACAAACTTTTTATAAAATAAATAAACTCGAATCCGAAAATAACCACATACATGACCCAAATCCTATATTGTAAAACATCTTATGTTTAACACAAATGAAATCTCCGTATCTTTAAACATGTCTTTAATTAGCCAACGTAACACTCACTACACAAAATAGGCCAAAACAAAGCCTTGAGTGTTTCTATGCTATCCATGGTTAACCTAAAACAACATAAGCATGCATAAAGTAAGAATACATAACAATATAAAATACTCAACTTTAACCACATTTTACTATCTTTAGACAAAATAGGAAGATCCCACCAATGAACTGTAGTTGCAAACTGCAATTAAACCCAAATCAGCAAATAAAAATACTAAAAATTTGTCTAAAAAAAATTAGAAAGTCATAAGACTTATGAAATCAACACTCACAACCACGTGTTATACAAAACTCCTACACACCTTATGACCGCATGTCATACACGGTTTATGCCATGTGTAGGTTGCAACTTGTGCAATATGTCATTGCTTCTATGCATGTATATTGGGCCTCGATATTTATTTTTCCCGCTTGCATTATGCTTATATTGAGTGACTCATGAGAAGCTTTCTTTGGAATCGAGTGACACTTGTAGAGAAAGCTAAATTACATGGGAGGTTGTTTGTTTGCCTAAGGAGGATGGTGGGCTTGGTATTAGAACGCTTGATGCTTTTAATCAGGCCCTCATTTCGAGTCATATTTTGAGTATCCTTAACCTTAAGGAATCATTATAGGTCAAATGGATCCATGCTTATAAGTTGAGAGGCGTAATTTCTAGGATTATCCTTTGTGTGGTATGATCGTTGGTGCCTTCAAAGTCCTCTTTGAAATTCATTTCGAGTCGTGACATTCATAGAGTGGTTTCAATGGTTCATCTACGATTATGGATGTTTTGTTAACGGAATTGGATGTTGTCGCTTGATTGGTATTTGAAATTGTTTTGATTTTAGAACTAAGTTAACTATTAACCTCTACGAGTACTCAGCGGATAAAGATCTAGTAATCGCAATTAGGTTAACACGTATTAATAAACAATAATTGAATAAAAAGTAAAATAAGAAACTAACCTTTCGTGGTAATTGAACGCAAGTGTAATGAACAATATAACCAATACGAAACTAAGCATCTAAAATAGATGCCTCTATGAGTATCGCATACAAACACTTAAACCAAGTACGTTCGAATAAACGCTAGTCGAGAACATTTACCAATCAACCCCTTGAATTACTTGAATACCACAAACAAGAAAGACCCAAGAACCACTTTATTTTCTCGCCCGAGATCACTAATTGTCCGAGAACGCTTTAACATTACATTACGATATCGGACAAAAAGTGTCCGATATATATATTCCCTTCTGTCCGAGATATATTACGACAAAACCACTCAAACTTGTTGCCAATCTAGTTTGACTAGAAACCATATAACAAGTATACTAAACCAACTAATCATTAATTACTCTTGGATCTATGTATGATGCAAGTATAATGACTTATACAAGCCAAATAAAAAAACTAATCGAAACTAATTAAAATCCGATTGGTTAAACATCATTTATGGTGTAAACGATTTGGCAAGATTCACGGAGTTGAGATCAATATAGAACCCATATTTGCCATAGAACAAATGAACCAATCATAGCCCTTCATCTTTTATCTAAATTAATAAAATCATTTTCACCTTTTTTAAAACAACATATTTTACAAACGGTAAATTTTCAAAATATAAAATACACCATCGCGACGAATTAAATTATCTTTCTATATGCACTTTATATATTTTCGACAAACATTTTTTTCAAAATTCCGTCCGAAAAATCATATATGATTTTACGAATCATATATGATTTTCAAAAATCATGTATGATTCGATTTTTATGAATCATATATGATTTTTACGAATCATATATGATTCTCAAAAATCGATATGATTCAGAAAATCTAATCATATATGATTTTCATAAATCATATATGATTTTTGTTGACCGAAATTTTGAAAAAAAATGGTTAAAATATATAGTAGTGCATATCTATAGAAAGATAATTTAATTTCGCCGCGATGGTATAATTTTTATCGCGAACGATTAACGGTCATGCATAGATATTTAATTTTTAAAAAGGGTGAAAGTTTATCATAATAAAAATGAATGGCTATTATTGGTTCATTGGATCTATGGTAATTTTGGATCTATATTGAACTTTTCCATCTTAGGTGTAGTGTGATATATATTTATGAGATTTTAGGATAATATATCATTTAATCGTACATAGGTGTATTTGTTTATATAGTTTCTTGAACCACCATTCTCTTGGGCTCAAGACTTCGTGATCAAGCAACAAACCCAACACCCCGATCGCTCATGGTTATCTAGACCCAATGCTCACCAACCGACCTATATTGAAAGCTAAAATAGCCCATGGGTCGTGTAATAGGATCGGGTCACGCATGCATAAACGGGTCAATATATTCAAGTAATTATAACGCTCATCACGCATTTATGTTTAACGTGTGCCCCCATAGGCTCACACACTTCTAGTCATTTACGTGTTTTAACTCCCACAAACCAACAGCCCCACTTGGGAGTTGGAGTGTCGAATGACACACAAACTAACGACGAAATGCCTAACAACGCTATCATTCGCTTTTAACTAAAAGTGTCTCGAGATGTAGTTTCATAAAATCTTCTCGAAGCATGGTTATTAATGTCTTGTTTTAATCATCCTTTGTTATAGATACCTTTAAACCATGGATATGGATCTTAAATCATTCCATATAGTTTAACCATTTAGAATCTTGTTATAGATATTAATTCGATATACCAAATGTAATCAAGAATCATCTTGCATTACCCTTTGGGTTTGGCCAAACAATTATCCGATTAAATGGAGAGGCACCATGGTATCTTCTCACATATCAAGTGGAGTAACAAACCTTTATTGACTACAAGTGTTGTGGATGTTGCTTCACATCACCGTAAATATAGCCTTTATAACTACCTTATTCGATAACGCCATGATACTTACAAAAAAATGATATCCACACATAATGAACTTGCTTGCATCTCAAGTCCGAGAATGAAGATAACAAACCATTTTCAATATTTTACTTATGACAAGGATCCAAAAGTAAATGTTTGAAAGTTGGGGAATCCAATATGCATCTCTAGTGAATACATATGAGTTTATGGAACAATCAATTCTCGTTAGAATTATAACTAACACTCATATTTGCCTTATTATCAATATTCCCATATTGTTAATCGACAATGGACATGTTTAGAGCAATAAAATCAATCAAAGATTAAACATGCAAATATAGGATAACAATTATTATATGAATGAATAACAAATACCAAGTATATTTATTCATCATAAAGTAAAAATTGTCTTTCAATCTCAATTATCCAAATACCAAAACAGATATGCATGAAACTCATTTAGTAAGTTGAAGCCTAATGTTTCCAACATTCTCAACCTTTCTTTTACAAGAAAAACTAAATAGTTATCTGAGTAAAATTTCTAAATACTTAATTCAAATTTCACATATAGTGAGGGAATTGAAATATAAGATGAGTGTCTTATCTTATATGCTCATACTATTGCAAGAGTTATAGTATGGAGATGTCGCCTACCTGCATAAGGTATTAGAAGTCAACGACATAATCGACGATCATCTTTACAGCTTCTAAAAGTGTAAAGTATTCTCATTCTTAATGTGTAATGCAACAATGATCTATGTTGAGCATAACTAGTTAGCGATTTATCATAAAAGATGAAATCCTACTACAACTAGTATTAATAATCCTCTAGCATCATTTGTACTTATACAACACTATGCTTTATAATTCAGAAACATCTACATAAACAATAATCTAAACACTCTCAATTAGAAATTGTTGTTGTCACTCATCTTGTTCTTATACAAAAGCAACAACTAGTCTTATAGACAATATAATATATACATGATAAATCCTTAGTTAGAACAACATAAGGTTTCCATCCATGTAATAAATTATTCCAAGTGAAATATACCATTTATGACTTGCTTGAATAATATATTGCATTTGTGTTAGACTCAATTTTCCGCATTTTTTATCCCAATAAACATTTATTCCAAGGTTGTTTGTTTTATTCCCTAAATTCCAAGCGAAGTTTCATTCCAAGCTTAAGGATCAATATCTAGCTTAAATCGAATGATATCTTCAACATATAAATTTTAAGGAAAAACACAATGCTCCCACTCAATGTCAGATGTACTCAAGAGTTATCTTAATTAAATCATAATCATACTCAGTAATTAAATTCAAGATCTCAATCTTAGATGCACGATAAAATCCCAAATTGGATTGCTTAAATTTATATATTACATAAAGATTATGTAGATTCATAACCCTTTGATTACACAATCGCCCTCGCAAAAGGTAATCATAAAGAAAGAGTTATAAAATCTTAATTGGCATATTCAACATACAAATCATATGTATGACAATTAAATATCTTTATATAATTAATGCATGTATTATATAAGAAAATTTAATCACAATTAATTGCTTAAGTATGATTAAAAACTTTTATTGAATGTCATGCATTAACATGTATACAATTTTGTTCTTATGAGTCTTTCTTCAATAGAAACTCATTCCAACCTCATAGGTTAACTGTTAGGCGAAATAAAATTCAAGCTCAAACTCGATTTGCCTTTTAAGGATCGCATCTTGTCATTCATAGTTCTAAAACATTTATCATATTAAAGATGTAATAATATATTTTAGTAGTTAATGATTTACAATAATCTTCTAACTTATATCCCTCAAAGATTGATATAAAATATCACTAAGTGATGAGGCATCCTTATGGATTTATGAATGAGAGTAATCACTATACTCCATCGACATTTTCATGTTTAACCTTAGTATGACATTAATAAGTGTATTTTAGAAGTTTAAGTATTTTGTTCTCAAATACCTTTGTGATTTATATATACTCACACTTACTTTTGTAAGTAGAGACAATTCTCTAAATACTAAGTATTTAAGCAATAATAAATTGTTCTTTATTTGAACTACAAAATACATTTTAAGTTCTCATCTTTAGATTTGTTAATAAAATGCTTCATATGATTTGGAGGTAGAGCAATTAAAGCTATCGTGAACCAAACAATATGAATAAGGTTTGATCCAACACATTAGACATACCATAATGAAGTGGTATTCGATGAGTATTAGAATTGTGAAACTATATCGTAATTCCAAAGATAACTTAATTCTCTCGACCAAATACTTGTCAATTGGGTCAAGCCAAATTGCATATAAAGTATTTATGAACCAAGTGCATGTAATAATGTATATTCATTGAACAATATAAGAACCTTATGTTCACGTGTTCACAAGAAGATAGAAGTGTTCAAGGATTGTATGTTCATGTGTTAACAAAATCGTAACATGTCAATAATACATTATTAGTCTTTGAATAATTCAAAGGCCTTATGTTTAAGTGTTAACTAGAAGACATAACACTTTTACTATATATACTTTATGTTATAAGTCATTGATTAATTCAAGGACTTTATAATTATATCTTAAAATGTAAGCATAATCATACTATCAAAAGTAATCATGAACGTAAACTATTGAGTTCTATAGTAATTTCAAGTTAATCATATACTTCATAATTATGATCACTATCATATAACCATAATTATGTTAACTAAAACATGCAACAAACGCTGAAGTATCTTTACACTATATCATGACATTTGAATGTAGTAGGGCAACAAACATCTAGCGTGTTCAAGTCCTAGTAGATTTATTATTAGAATGTAGTAAGGCAATAAACATCTCTCGTCCTTTACCTTACTAGTCAAGAGATACCAATAATATTGTTGTTCCTTGCACACACTTTGAGATTTCTCCCACTTGTGTAAGGTACAACATCATATTATGAAAACAAAAACACTTGATTGATTGTTCAAACAATATGATAATGTCATAGAGATCATAAGTAGTTGTAGAACCATAACTGTAATAAGGAATTGTGGATTATTATTCTATAGATAACGTTTAGCTTAGCGCAGAAGGCAACGAGTTATCTTATAAATTAAAATGCAATTTTCCTTTAAGCAATGGTTGTTCATATTCGAGAGTAATGAATTATTTCAAAGCTAGTTTGAAATGATATGGGTGCCTAACAGAAATAAATCCCGTAGCTCCCATCGAAATTGACAACATTACATGAATGTTATTTCACCAAAAATGCAATTGTTCTACCGGATTTGTCAACATAACAAGTGTTACATTTCCAATAGAAAGCATATAGCTTTATATACCTTCCAATTCTCTTCAAATGCCTACGAGTAACATGTATTTAGGTATTGAAGTAGTATATGAAGTTCTACTTATATAGACAATGGACTAGCCATTCTTTTATTCAATTAACTTGAATCTTTAGCATGCAATTCCTCCTTTATCGCCTACATAGCCCCAAGGGTAATTAGCACTCGAATAATAAGAGTCAAAGAAAATTACCTAGCGAATATTCTAGTAATTTCTTTACTTTATGCTTAAACTCATACATCGTGACATGTTCAGATGTTATATATTTTGGTAGCTCTAAACACAATGTTTTCACATACACAAAATATTCTATCTTCAATTAACTCTAGACCTCAAAAGGGTAATGAAAGATCATAAATGAGTTTATCAATATGTAATCCTATCTTAGTTTTTCAACAAAGGAGAAAGATAGGTATAAGTCTCACTCTTCTTACTAGGAAAAGAGACTAAGTTTGTCTTTCAAAGAAAAACAACTTTGTTTACGAATTATGTTGCAATAACACAATTAATCATAACATAAAAAGTTCAATTCTAGTATTTTCGATAATTAAATTCTTAAAAGAATTAACTACCCAATTAATTACTAATAAGACTAAGATCCATCTTGCAACCCCACTTAATTACCATAGGTCCCGACTAAAGGCATAAAAATAGGACAAGAGGTAAGTTACGAGCATTAATTGCATAATGCAACTCTTAGATTTTATGAGATCATTAAGGCATTAGTATCAAGTAATAATGTCAAGCATGTTTAGTTCTCATCAGATACCTCGTGTTCAAGGTCCGACCAAGCCAACTCGAAATAAGTCGACCAAGTATGAACGTAAAAATAACGCAGGTCCCGACCAAAGCGAATAATTACCATGGATTGGAAAGCCCCTAGGTCGACCAAAGAAGTCAATCCAAATGCACGTGTTCATAGTTGGATGGCATAGACTTAAAATTAACAAATATGTATGCACATATAAATGTGGTAAAAGTCGGTACAAAGAAGCATGCAAAACAACTTTGTAACTCTAATTTTAAAACTTTTGGTAATGACAACGTGAGTGATCATCATGGTTCACTAGTAGCTCCAATCGAACGCATGTGAGGCAGAGACAAGGTAAGGGCCAAGCAATAACCTAGACATCCACAATGATCTCTTTGAATCCCCTTTGAGTTTGTTCTAGTGGAGAGCCATACATCCCAAGTGTCCATAATGCCTAGTTTTTAAATTCTTGAAAACGTGTTTCATATATTAGGTCACTTTATTTTACAAAACGATTTTCACAAATCAAATAGCAGTCACAATTGAGCATGATATTTAGGCATGTAAATAAGGACCAATATTAATGTTATGGTTACAATATGTATTATTCAGACATGCAATTAGGTGTCAAAGGTAACAATAATGCACATATAGGAATCACAAACATATAAGCATAAACATCAATATTAAAACCATATATTGTTCCGAGTCCTCTGCAAGTCTTCCCAAACGGATAACCATAAGACCGCCACTAGGATACAATACCTAGATCGCCCCATACATCGCAAAAAGTAATTGAGTGGGTCTTGTGGCGAAAACACATAAAAAGCATGGCAATCTCAATTAACAAGTAATTACTTAATTTATGTATTTAATAAACAATATGTAATTCTAATTATCATTATAATTTAATTAACAATTAATTAATTCTAATTAACATTTAATTCTAATTAGCAAGTAACTCTAATTAACCGTAATTCTAATTAATAATTTAATTCAATTAACAAAGTAATTTAATTAACATGTAATTAAATTAACAAATTAATTCTAATTATCAATATAATTTAATTCAGGTGACTAGTTATTTTTATTAAAAGTTGACAAGTATTGCATATAGTTGTCAAAACAAAATAAAACGAATAACTAAATTAGGTTTCATGCAACCTTTAAAACATGTTTATTAATAAGAAACGTGTAACCCATAATCGCTAAAACGAGATGGTTCGTGATGCCACCGCTGGGATTTTAGAACTAAGTTAACCATTAACCCCACGGAAGACGCAGCGGATAAGGATCTAGTAATCGCAATTAGGTTAGCACGACACACAAAACAATAATTGAATAAAAGGAAAATAAGAAACTAACCTTCGTGGTAATTGAACATAAAGTGTAATGTATAATATAACCAATACGAAACTAAGCATCTAAAATAGGTGTCTCTATGAGTATCACACACAAACAGTTAAACCAAGTACGTCGAATAAACGCTAGTCGAGAACTTAACAATCAACCCTTGAATTACTTGAATACCAAGAACAAGAAAGACCCAAGAACCACTTCTTATTTTCTGCCCGAGATCACTAATCAGTCCAAGAACAGTTTTAACATTACACCGATATCGGACAAAAGTGTCCGATATATATACCCTTATGTCCGAGATATATTACGACAAAACCACTCAAACTTGTTGCCAATCTGGTTTGACCAGAAACCATATAACAAGTATACTAAACCAACTAATCATTAATTACTCTTGGATCTATGTATGATGCAAGTATAATGATTTATACAAACCAATTAAAAACTAATAGAATCTTATTAAAATCCGATTGGTTAAACACCATTTATGGTGGAAACAATTTGGCAGTATCTTAGGTGTAGTGATATATATTTATGAGATTTTAGGATAGTATATCATTTAATCGTACATAGGTGTATTTGTTTATATAGTTTCTTGAACCACCATTCTCTTGGGCTCAAGACTTCCGTATCAAGCAACAAACCCAACACCCTCAATCGTTCATGGTTATCTAGGCCTGTTCACTAACCACCCATATTGAAAGCTAAAATAGCCCATGGGTCGTGTAATAGGATCGGCGTATGCATAAACGGGTCAATATATTCAAGTAATTATAACGCCTGCCTCGTACTCTCATGTTTAACGTGTGCCCCTTAAGCTCACACTTCTAGTCGCTTACGTGTGTTTTAACTCCCACAAACCAACGAAATATCCTATGCTTGCTACTATTCCTAATCCTATTCTCGATTCCCGATTCTAGGATAGATTGGTTTGAAGTCTCATAATGATATGGATATCGAGTTTTCTGTGGCTTCAATTTGAGATTCTATTCAGCCTAGAGGTTTGGTGGTTGATTGGTATGATGTGGTGTGGTTCTCTTGGTGTATTCGTCGCCATGCTTTCGATCTTTGGTTGTTAGTTATTAAATAAAAATTGAGGACTCAAGACACGCCGAGACAATGGGATGATAACAAAATTCTAACTTAAATATGCTTCGTGTCCCTGTGTAGTTCTCAACGGACTCCTACAAAACACCTCTTATTTGCTTGTTCTTTTTCTTTTCAGTTTGGGATCAAGTGAAGATTTATGCGGTTCACCATAATTATGCTTTTTAGACTCTATTGTTTCTTACCTCATTCAGATCTCGAAAAGCATTTGGCTACAAGTGTTGTTGCTAAGCTTGTATTTGTTGCTTCATGATATTTTATTTGGAAAGAAAGGAACTCGGTTATTCAAGAATCAAGAGGTCTCATGCTCGATCATGATGATCAAGTCTCATCTTTTAAGTTCAAGAGGTCAACAATGTTCAGTTTTGCAACTGCATCGAAAGGTCTCTTTAATGGATTGTTTCTTTGTGGAAGATTGGGATCAGAGTGTTCATTTATGTTGTTGGGTCGTACTGGTTTGAGGTGGAGTGCTATGAGAGTTGTACTTTTTTCTTCTCTGGGTTTTTCTCGAAAGGTTTTTATTAAAGAGATGCTCTTTTGGCTTGCTATACTATAGTGCATTCTCATGTTTTGGGATATGTGCTTGGTTAGTTGGTTTTCCAATTGGAGTTATTGTTAGTGTATTTTGGATTTAATTCGTTGTGTCATGTCATAAATGACTTAGTGGTTGTTCAAGTGTATGCTTGAGGTTTATGTAATTCATATACTATTGTATTTAATATTTTTTCCGTGATATATATTTTACCGTAATCCCTTTACCCATAAAATGCTTTTGCGCTACGAAAACGCAACATTACAACACCTTAATCAAACTTTACAACACATAAATCAAACTTTAAACAAGAATAAAACCAAATAACTCTTCTAGTAATGATAGAGCAAGCACAATTTCCATAGCCATAAGTTTTGCAAAATCACAACATACTAGTCAAATTATTAACAGGAAACTCAAAAAAAATTACGGCCCAAAATGCGAAAACAATTAAATTGAAACTTAATCAAGTATTCTACTTATCGATCCCACCAAAACCCCAAAACAACTTCGTATTTTTAGCCAAGAAATAAAAAAATTTGGCTTAATTTTCTTACCAAGACCTATCACGTGATAAAGAGCATTTGTATAAAAACCAAACAAATGAAGCACCGATTCCTTATGTCAATTGTCTAGAATTAACAATGAAAATAGTCGCATACAACATGCAATAACCCCAAACTCTCACAATGAAACCGATAATGCAAAACAAGTGTATAACATGCAACAAACCAAAATTAAACATTTTTTAATTTTTAGCCGACGCCCGGCTTGGCTTGGCACAACAAGGGCTGAGTCATGGCTCCATAGTGCACCAAGGTGTACCACTCTCTCAAGCCGACCTCCCAATCGGCGGCTAAAACAAGGCGGCTTCAAGTTCCACTTGAATGAATGTTATAAAGTATAGTTAATAACGACAAATAAAATCACACGATAACTACACGGGTATTAAGAAATTCAATTACCAAAATATTTTATTGACAAAATTAATTGTATATTTTATAACTAGTGATAATACTCCTCGCGACACGAGCTTTTACATTAATTTTCATTATGATAATATTAATTAATATTTATCATCTTTTAAATAATAAGTAGTTTTCTAAGTGTATTTTATTTTCATATCAATTTAAATATAAATTTATTTCACGATTACTCATTATTTGATTTCTTGGTCCACAAGATACGAGGAAAGTGTCTGACCATTTCTTGTTACGGTTTGTTATGGTTACCTGATGATGAGGGTTGAATCTTGAAGGGTAGAAAAGTGGTGTAAAAGGGTTTAGCTTGGTTTGAGAGTTCATAACTGTGTGTGTGTTTTTAGTATGTGTTTTTTGGTGAGAAACTCCGACCAAAAAACACATGGAGTTTCTCACCAAAAGACACACACTAAAAACATGCACACAATTATGAACTCTCAAAGCAGGGCTAAACCATTTTGCACCACCTTTCTACCCTTCAAGATTCAACTCTCATCATCAGGTAAGCATTACAAACCGTAACAAGAAATAGCTCTGACACTTTCCCCGTATTCATCGGACCAAGAAACCGTACCTCCTCGCCAGAACCATCGGAGAAGCCACGTGTCACCGCCGCTAACTTCATTTTTGTTGTTTGATAATATAAGAGAGAATTTGGTGAGTTTTTGGAAGAACATTGTAAGAAACAAATGAAATGTTGTCGGAAATGGTGTAATAGCACTTTAACTAGACACACTAACATCATTCCTTTGTTTTCGTGAACCTCAACCATTTACACATCGCTCATATAGTCGCACGCAAACATGATCAAATCTTTGTATCACAAGCGATCAACACAACGTGATCTCATTAACCTAGTTAAAGTGCTATTACTCATGAAAGGGGTGGACCTCAACACCGCCAAGATCTTGGTTTAGATCCCAAAATCCACCATCCTACCCTCCTACCCTAATTGTTAAAATGACCAATTCAACCCTAATGGTTTAAAGGGTCTTTTGATACCCGATGCTTGGATAGTTCTCATTACCTAAAACCCTAAACTATTTAAAATACGCAGTTAAGCTTTGACAAACCCAAAGCGTAAGATATCGGAGCCAAGACCACCGCGAACACGAGCCAAGACCACAATCGGTATGTTTTTGTCTAACTTTGTTAATTTTGTTGTTAATACTGTGAACTGTTGTAAATAATTTTAGACTTTAGTGATTAATTTCGAAAGTCCCGTCCGAGTTAATCATCCTATAGAATCCGTCCGAAATTAATTTATTAGAAATTAATTTCGGAAAGTCCCTGTTTGTTGCTTTTGAATGTTTTGTCTCATTTAGATATGAATGCGATAATTGATTTACTATTTGTGAAGATTTCGACATTGTTTCCCTTTACTCCTACGAATATGTCTTTAATGCACATATTTGGGAGTTGAGGAAATGTCACGAATTTTCTCAAATAGTAAATTCAATTATACGCATTCATATATGAGACGAAACATTCAAAGAGTGGGTTAGGATTGCCTTCCATAGTTGGATTAGGTGAACATTTTAAGTCTATATAATTATTTGTTGCTTTATTAAAACGCAGTTATGCCAATTGATAAAAGTTGGGTCTCACTAGCACGCATCAAGAGAGAATTCTTAGTTGGTCTTAGAGCTTTCGCAAGCATTGCAAGTCCTTGGTGAATATTGATGGGAATATAAATGTCCTGTGTGTTTTGTTTAAACGTAAACCGGATAAAGCAGAATTTTGTTTGACCACATACACACAAATGGTTGGGACCGTAGTTATACGAAATGGTATAATCATGGTGAGCGGATGGCCGAACAACCGTACACAACACAAGACACCCAGGATGAGTGACATGGTTGAGTTCCTTCATGATATTGGTCGAATAACGAACCGGATGATCCAACTCAAGGAAATATTGGTGAGACAAGTAACGACGCAATTCCTCAACGTAATGAGTATGAGGAGTTACTTGCCACCGCCAACGAAAAACTATACCCACTGTGAGTGGATGTCTTCATTAGACTTTATGGCAAAGATTACGCACATCAAGGTCAAAGGTAAAGTGAGTGACACCACATTTAATGAGTTCCTAACTTTATTCAAGGAAGTTTTCCGCCTGCTCTAGGATACAAGATGCCATCGTCATACTATGAAATAAAGAAGACATTTAAAACTATCGGGTTAGGATATGAATCGATACATGCTTGTGTAAATGATTGCTTTTTATATCGGGGCCGGTAACGAAGATTTGCGACTTGTCCGATCTCTGGCGCTAGTAGATGGAAAGAAAAGAACACATTGGGAAGAAAGTTCCTAACAAGGTGTTGCGTTACTTTCCTATCATTCCTAGACTACAACGTTTGTACAAGTCTAAACACACCGCAAAATTGATAAGGTTTTAAAAGGTACCATTTTGAGGGTCGTTTTAGCCCTTATTTGATCACTTTGTATCCGTTATTGCTTAATATCGTTCCTTTTCACTTTTAGGTCTCTTGAAGGCAAAATCTGGAATGGCACTTATTTGGACGAAAAGTGCGAATATATGAAGAAAATGGCCAAAGTCAAAATCGAGACACTCACAATGCTGAAAATAGAAGGCGGCGGCGTCGGTGCTAATGCGACGCCGTCCGAGGATTTTTGTGACGCGAACCCAAAACTCGATTTTCAAGTGACGACGCCCGGTTGTAAAAGAGTAGGTCGCCTCTACTCGGACGGCCTAGATGCAATCCGCACGACGTCGAAGTCGAAGAGGACGGCGCCACGGACATAAGGTGACGCCGTCGCAAGGTTAACGTGGCCAAGACGAAACCCTAATGACGGCGACACGACGGCGCGCCATGAAACATAAGGTGGCGCCGTCGCATATGTAATCTTATATATAGAATCCAATTTTTCGGTTTTAGAGGAGTCTTTTGAGTGAAAACCTAAAACCGAACCTAAGGTGTCTTGTACAAGATTTTAGGGTTTTAAACCCTATCTTACATCAAGATAAGTATTTACTTCATTAATTCAATTATGTCTTTGATTATTTGTGTGTATGCTTGCATGTTCTCCATGTCCGCTAATTTATTTGTGTGTTTGCTTAGGAAGTATGAAACTTAATTATTAAATATTGATTGGTTGTTTCTTATCTTAGTTGATTAATGATCTAGTAATGCGATAGGTCATTCGTTGTGTACTTAATGCTTGATTCATCTTTGTGAACCTTAGAATATAATTACCGAGTAGTTGTAAGCTAAACCATCCAAAGAGTGCCTTAGAGTAAGAGTTTATTATCCCTAGTGGGTTTTGTAGACGAGACCCTTTGGTAAGTTCAAAGAGTTAGGGAGAAACGATACCCTACAACTTTAGACACACAACGCAACTAAGAATAAGGACGTGACAACTCAACCATCAATAGGAGATAATTAAGGAGTAGTACAACCTAAGTAAACACATCTTTAAACTATCATACGAGCACACATTAATTAGACATAGACTCCCACAACCTTAGTTTAGATAATTAGATAATAGTAGAGTAATCGGTAGAAATACCAACCCCCAAATCCAATACCGAGATTCGTACCTTTCCATTTCATAAAATATAAAAATACAAAAATAATCTTCCTCAACCTTAACCTTAGCGTAGTAACTTCTTACTAGCATTCCTATTCCCTAGAGAACGATATCAATACCGTGGCTTACCCTAATTACTACACTACAATGATTAGGTTCATCGCCCTAGGGTGTTATAAAACTTGCTCGAAGAAAAGGAAGTTTCCTTGACCTCAACGACGCGTGTAGCGTTATCAAAACATATGACTTGGCATGCGTGCAGGCGCCTACGGAGAACGGTAAGATGCAACACCGGTTGATGGTCAAGCATGGAAGAAATTTGACATCAAGTATTCAAGGAATTTGCTAAAGAAAAAGAAACATCCGGTTAGGGTTGGGGCGATGGTTTCAATGCATACAACATTAGTCATCATACAAGATGTGGCGGTCATATTAACCACATACAATACGCCTCCCCGGATATGTATGAGAGAGACTTCTCTTATGTTGACATTGTTAATTCCGGCCCCAAATCACGTGGAAGGATATTGATATTTACCCGAGGCCTTTGATTGATGACCTAAAGACTTTATGGAAAGATGGAGTCATGACTAAGGATGTTATTACGTGCACCAATTCGTATGAAAGCAAGACTTTTATGGACTATCAATGACTTTCCGTCAAGTAGTTTGTCCGGGTGGAGTGGGCAAGGTTACATGGCATGTCCGACATGTAATGTAGACACTCTAGCTATGCGTGTTAAACAAAATTGCTTATGTTGGTCATGAAGATTCTTAAGCATGACCAATAAATGGCGGAAGAATGTAGGGCATTCTATACAGAGGTAGATAATCTGCACCTCCTAGAAAATTTACAGTGATGACATCTTGGATCAACTAAGAAGATTGCCTAAACGTGTCCTGGGAAACATCCAAGATATGGGGTGCTAAAAAAACGTGATCAAGATCGCGAATTGAATTGGACAAAAATTTGTTTTCTACGAGCTAGAGTATTGGTCTTTTCTTACACTAAAACACAATTTAGATGTCATGCATATCGAAAAAATATGTGTGAGAGTGTGTTGCGACTTTGTTAATGAATGACAAATCAAAAGACACCAACAAGGCAAGAAAAGACTTACAAAATTTGAATATTCAGATCGACTTGTGGCTCATCAACAAAGGAAACGGAAGTGCTCTAAGCCTCATCCCACGTACTCTTTCACAACCAAAGAAAGAAATTTTTTGTCAATTCATTAAAGGTAGCGCTTTATTTGAAAATTTCTTTGTTCGAATTAATTCGTATTCATTTCGACAACTTATTCTAACATCATGATTTTTTTCTTAATTCATCAAAGGTGTTAAACTACCGATGGGTTTGGATCTAACTTAAAGCATAAAGTTACCGACAACGATAGCAACATAACGAGCTTGAAGGCTCATGATCGTCACATAATGATGCAACGGTTGCTTCTGCTCGGACTTCAAAATTACTTGAAGGACCAAACCACCGCAACACCAATAATCGAGCTTTGTTCATTCTTCAAACAAATATGCGCTCGAACTTTGATGGTGGATGACATGTTGAAAGCTAGAGATCAACCGATCAATATTTTGTGCGATTTCGAGCAAATATATCCTCCACTTTTTGACATTATGATTCACTTGGTTATTCATCTACCGGAAGAGGCTATTGAAGCGGTCCTGTTTACATGAGGTGGATGTATCCATTTGAAAGATACATGAAAAGCTCAAAAATTATGTCGAAATAAAGCCAAGCTCAAGGTTTAATAGCGGAGGGTTATATTGTCGATGAAGCATTAACTTCTGTTCGCATTATTTTCGGGTGTTGAGACGAGATTTAATCGTCCTGACCGAATGAGGACGGTCCAAGGCCAACAAGTCGATTTGAGGTGTTTCGATCGACCGCAAAAGAATGGTAAACAATCATTAGTTCGGTTTAAAGCGGACACAATGAAGCAAGTAGTATGGTACGTACTACACAACATCATGAAATCGACCAGACATGAACGCGTGCACAAGAGGTACGCGTTTTATTTCAAAATTTGTTTCACGAAGTTGTTATTCGATGACTTATTCTAATATCATGAACATTTACGTGGCATTTCTGGCAGAGACTTGGAAGACGGGTTTCCTCACCGGTTTGAGATGAAGGTAGACTTATTGTATGTATTACCTGTATAAATAACGACTATTACTCATATCTATCTATTCTTAACTTTTCATAGATTCGTGAATTAAAAGTACGAAGGACCTAGTTTGTACCGCCGAGTTATTCGCTTTGGCTTGTGGACCATCATGTACTGCAGCCTCGATCAACTCTTGCATAGTCAACGGTGTGAAGTTTATCGATACCACCGTGATTTACGTCGCTCAACTCAAAACATTGGAATTTCAACTCCTAACCCTAATGGAGGAATGCATTAAGGCCGACTTGAAGAGATTCTCGAGTTTTCATATATTTCATTCAATGTTGTGTTGTTCAAAGTCAAATGGTTTGACACTAATAACACTAATCGCCTAAAACTGTACCTATAGAAACAACATTACGCAAATTATGACCGATCGTGTATCGTTTCAAACGAACCATTCATTCTTGCAACGCAAGCAACACAAGTCTTTACCTTGATTTCCTGTAAACGTGGTAATTGGAAGGCCGTCCAAGATTCTTATCATCGAAAGATTTGGAACCCGGATATCATTGTGGTAGAAGACAACCGGGATGTTGTACATGACAACAACTCATCACATATCACACTTTCTCACGAGTTGGATCGGTTGGATTATAACATTATAAATATAGATGTTCAACCAGCGGAAGTTGAGGCACCACCACTAATTATCACTATTGTGGAAGACGAAGATGATATTGATTTTGATGATCACGTTCCTCATGATTTAGCATCTGATGATGATGATGGCCACGAGAATGAAGATGATGAAGATGACAATACTAATAATGTTGAATTTTATGTTGATGATGTGGAAGATTAATCTCGAATTGTAATTTGTAGAACAACACTTAATTATTTGAATGAAAATGTTATCAAGTGGTTAAATGTGTTTATTTGTTTGTTTATTTATTTATTGATTTATTTATTTATTTATTATAATTATCTTGTTGATATATACTGTTATACTTTTGGACCATTTGCGGATACGTTGTTTTGGATAGTTTTGTAGATGATCATGCGTTAACGGTTTAGGAACCGTTTTGGCGATTTTGGAAAAGGATAACTATGTTGTATACATGATATTATGTTTAGCGATTTTGTGTTATGATTGGCATATTAAAACAGTTGTGACATTGGTAAAACATGTTGTGGATTGGCATATTATGATAATAGTTGTAGATTTTTTCGGAAAATTTTGGAAAAATCTGAAATTACCCATTTTGCAAACAATATTCGCATAGTGGGTCACTTGTTTTTGGGGACATGTCCCCGGGGAAAGTTCAAAAGCATACTTTAGTTTACGAATTTACCCGGTGATATGTCCCCGGCAAAATAGTTTACCACAACAGTGGTTACACTCTTCCTCGGGGACATGTCCCCGGAGAAAGTTCAAAAGTATATTTAATTTACGACTTTACCCGGTGACATGTCCCCGGCGAAATAGTTTACCAAAATAGTGGTTACACTCTTCCCGGGACGTGTCCCCGCAAAACCACGTGCCACGTCGGACATGTTTCGACCGGAGACAATCGGTCATGGGACCCACGTGTCCCGGTAAAAGTGGTAGATGGCCCCGGAAAAGTATTCCCGAGAAGGCATCCCCGAGGAATTTTTGGCGGTAACATGTCCCCGGAGAAAGGTTTCGCAGGGGACATGTCCCCGGGGAAAGCCCTGAAATTTCGCCTGCGAAAGCGGCGATTGTTGTAGTGTTTGTATGGATTTTTATATGATTGTTTCATACTTTCTTGATAAATTTGGATTATTAAATGTTATGCTCTTATTAATCTCACTTGAGTAATGATTTTTGAAAACATAAGTTCTACGTTTAATAACGGGAAACTTGAAATGACGAAATAGGTTAAGAGTTATGATGGTTAATAACTAAGTAGTTTATATATCGGTATACATAAAGGAAAACAGAAAAGCAAGAAAAATCCTGAAACCAAACCGATTTAGTAAAAAAAAGAGAAACTGAAAGGGAAAAAACAAAATCAAACGATTTGCAATTTTCAATAACCAAACTTTTCTGGTTCGAGGTTTTGTTTTAACCAAAAACCGCCCAAACAAACCGATACTCACCCCTACTACACCTGCAGTTGAGGCTTTGATTTGCACTCAAGAATATATGATAAAGTGAAAGAAAAAAAAAGATATAATAAATGACATTGATGATATAATGATAACAATGATGTTGAAAGGTAATAAGAACTTTCTTTGTTGTAACGTATACGTGGTATTCTAACGAGTAGTAACTTGTATTGTTTGTTATCTTATATGTCGAGATTGATGATAGGGCCTAATAAACAAAACGAGAAATCTTTAAATCGAAGTAAATTGATTGTATGGGAGGCTAATTACCAAAAACTTAAGTTAAACCATATAAAATGCATAAACAAATCATTAATATTAAAAGGAGTTTCCAACCAACTTCGCATTTTTCGATAACATGACCAAAGGAATGGGTGTTGTAAAACGTACAAAATATTTTTCTTGTTCAAGTTATTTAGAGTGGGTGAGTCTTTGATTGAGATTTATGCATTTACCAGAGACCATCTCGGACATTGTCTTTGATCACCCGTCCAAATTTTTACAGCTTGTGATAAGGTCCATTGCCATACCACGAGCCCAGCCCATTTGATGGCGGTTAAATGGTCATTATATTTTGCTATTCGATAATAAAAAAACTGAAAACCCTTGTAAACCCTTTTCATGGCAGGAGGTTCATCGGAGGTAGCAGCATCCAGAAGGCCCTATAACAGAGACAACCATCTCACTTCATCCGTGCATAAAGTCTTGTCCAATGACGACCTTTTGTTGGAAATCTTACTTCGATTACCAATACTCTCTCTTCATCTTTTCAAACCAGTATGCAAACAGTGGCTATCTCTCATAACATCTCTTAGTTTCACTTTGAGACGAACCCGAATCGCTACTGTCGATCCTCCTTTTGGTCTCCTTATTGGACGGGGTTTCAGCAAACACGATTTCGTGTCATTTGATCCCAGAATTCCATCAAAAAGGTCAATAGAGGGAGGGATTATGCAGTCGTGCAATGGTTTGCTTCTGTGTTATGACAGTCATGGTAATTATATTATCAACAATCCATTGATTAATTTGTTTAAGATTCTTCCACCAAAACATTATTTGAGTTATTATGGATCGAGTACTTATTGCATGAACTTGGCATTTGATCCTACCAAATCACCTTGTTACAAAGTCGTACATGTTGGAAGCACACATGATGATCATGGTGTTCCTTGTTCCATAGATATACAAACTTACTCTTCCGAAACTGGTGTTTGGAGTGTCTGGGATGATCGACTCCCTTCTCACAGTTTTCATGATTTTTGCGATGGTATAAATTGGAATGATGGTATATATTGGAATGGTGCCATTCATTGGTTAAGTTCTCGGGAGCCTTTCCATGTTAAGTTAGATATTCTGGATTGTCCGATTCTAACATACATACAAACCCCGCTTCCTCTAACTGTTGAAGGAGTGCATTCTTATCGCAAATTTATCAAGTCTAATGGGAGTTTGCTTCTTCTTTGTAAGGATTATGCTCCTTCCGACATTTGCATATTTATGAGATGAAGAATGGAAATTCTAAATGGTCGGTTAAGTACTTTGTTAATCTTGATGACATGATGAGGCCATATCCAACATGGAGGATGCCCACTTACTGGAATTGTCATCATATTAGGAGCATCGTTTTGGGAGAACGGGACGAGGATTCGTTTATGGTAATTGAACTGTCGGGAAAGGTGTTACAATGCAGCTTCTTGTTAGGGACTGTTAGTGAGATCTTTGATTTGGGAAAAAGGATTAATGGATGTAGATGCATAGACTACGTTGCATCTTTTGCTCATGTGTGATTATGGATGTCGATTTAAGGTTTGATTGTTCTAAATTATGTTCTTCTATCACTACAAGAATTGTGATCAATAGTTGCACCTCTTAAGAATTTTGATTTTTCTAGATTTGGTTTGTGTGAAATCTTTGATGAATTTGGTTTTCTTATAATTTCATTTATGCTTTACTTAAGAATGTCCTGTCCTGTCTAGTTTTGTATCAAAGCACTGCGTTCCCGAGTTTTATTTTTGAAAGAAGAGAAAAGAAGTGGGTAGAAAACAAAATAAATTCGTGTTCCTGAGTTTTTTTTTTTAAGAGAGAAGAGAAAAGAAGATGAGAGTAATTTTGGCTAAACTTCTCTCCAAAACTTTCTCTCCAAAAGTGGGATGATTTGGAGATAAGTTATATTAAGAAGCTTTAAATAAATAAAATTACTTAAATGACCTAATATAAAACATAATTTTTATATATAACCAAAGGTATAATTGTAAAATCATCTGTTATCTCTTCTTTTCTCTCATAACTCGGGAACATGATATAAAAAATTTAATTTCATTCATCTCCTCTTCTTTTCTGCTCATTTTTAACTCTTCTCTTCTTTTCTTTCATTTAAAAAACTTGAGAACGATTTCTGGAGAGCTGGCTATGTTTATAGCCTTATATCTAAGTGAAGTAGCTTTTCATGCTTATAGTCAATGCTGATTGTAAATAGAGCAATTGAAGTGGGGATTCATATGTCACTTGTCCTCCATATTCACTCTAATATAAATGTGCACTCTTTATCTATTGGTAACTCAATTAGTCAAGTGGGTCCCTTTGCAAGTCTTACTCCAAATATTTCCATGAAAATGAATCAAGCTAACTTCTTCTTTGACATGCTACTGGTTTGAAGTTCATGACAATCTTATAAGCAGGTAGTAGCTATTCAAATGTCACTGAAAAAAAGTAAAAAAATTCTTGATAGTTTGTCCTACGTCCTATAATGCTACGGGTATCCCTTTTATCTTTTTATAGAATTACACTCACAAATCTTGTTTGCGTGTACTATATATATATATATATATATATATATATATATATATATATATATATATATATATATATATATATATAAAAGGAAGGATCGGTGGGTTTTAGGCTTTTAGCCTTTTAAGAGGGATGGTACGGAATATCACAAGAGCTTTTTAAAAAAAAAATTCAAAAAATCTGGAAAATTAAAAAATAAAGAGGATGAAAATATTTAAGAATCATGAAAGAATTTTCAAAAAAATCGTTTTCATGATTAAAGGTATTGTGATATTAAGGTCGATTTTGACTTTTTATAAAAGTCAAGATCGATCTTTGACTTTTGTAAAAAGTCAAGATTGATCTTAATATTACGTAAAGTTTTTTAAATACAAATTGTTAATATCACATTAACTTTTCTTTGATATCACGTTACTTTTTGTTTTTACTAATATTATTAATATTACCGCTCATTTTTAATAAAAATGTTAATATCACGGTTTCTTTTTACTATCACAGAACTTTTTTTCTTTTTTAATATAATTGTTAATATCACCGTAACTATCATATGTTTTTTTAATAAAATTGTTAATATCATAGTAACTATCATATGTTTCTTAATATCAAGGTTCATTTTTACATGTAAAAACTTAATATCACAGATTGGTTTTATAATATCATCATTTTATAATATCACGCTTCATAATATCACACTAGAACTCATAATATCGTTAATATCACGGTAGGACTCATAATCAAGAAAACAAAAGTGGTCGAAAAATCAAAAAATAAAAAAAATGAAAGAAGATAACAATAGTAAGGATCGCTCAAAAGGAAAAAATTAAAAAAATCGTTTACATGATCAATTGGTACCGTGAAATTAGAGCATATCTTGACTTTTTACAAAGTCAAGATCGATCCGAATGGGCGGTCCAGATCCGTCTGCACGTCCGCACTAAAAATAAAAATCGCACATGATCCTCTATATATATATATATATATATATATATATATATATATATATATATATATATATATGGTCCAACTTAGCAGAAACTATATTCAAGTACACCAATGGTGTTTGCTAGTGGATCTTATGGTGACACAAGTTTGGAAAGACCATTACTTATACTAAAGGTTTTATTTATTTTATTATTATTATTATTATTATTATTATTATTATTATTATTATTATTAATATTTTTTAGGATGCAACAATTCTATTGATAACAAAACAAAAGGGATCCCACCACCTTAAAAAGTCAGACTTGAAAAATTAATACTTTTCGCATTATCTAATGTCCCTCTGGCCATTAAACATCTACAGACCTAATGTTAAAATAACAGGTCATTTAAAATTCGAGATTAAAACTTTGCTTAAAATAATTAAGGATTCCAAATTAATTTCTATTTAAAGTCCAAAATATCTTTATTAGTTATTTTAGACCAATTAGACTAATTGGTTGCCAATACAAAATTATTGCAAAGATTCTTGCTAATCGCCTCGCTCTTGTCATTTCTTCGATTGTGGGGATACACAAATGGCTTTCATCAAGGGCCGACAAATAATAGATGGTCCTCTCATGGTTAATGAAATCATTGCTTGGGCAAAGAAACATAAAAAACGACTTCTTCTCTTCAAAGTGGATTTCGAAAAAGCTTTTGATACATTAAGTTGGGCCTTTTTAAACTCTATTATGTGTCAAATGGGATTTAGCTCAAAATGGCTAAAATGGATCACCTCTTGTCTTAGCTCGGCTTATGCCTCGGTTCTAATCAAAGGGTCACCATCAAAGGAATTCAAAGTTGAACGTGGTCTAAGGCAATGTGACCCTCTCTCTCCCTTTCTATTTATTTTGGCAATTGAAGCTCTTAACATTGTCTTTTTGGAAGCAAAAGATAAAAATATATACAAAGGAATTGAAGTGGGTAAAGATAATGTCTATATGTCTCATCTCCAATTCGCGGATGATGCACTTTTCTTTGGAGAATGGTCTCTCCATAATGCTAAGGTTCTTTCAAGAATACTCTCATGTTTTCACCTAGCATCTGGTCTCAAAGTAAACTTGAATAAAAGTAAGATGTTTGGCGTTGGAGCCTCTAACTTGGAACTCAACTTTTTTGCTAACACCATTGGTTGTCAACCCTCAAATCTTCCTTGCATTTGCTTGGGTCTTCCCATTGGAGCCAACATGTCAAGGTGTGCTAATTGGACCCCCATCATTAACCGATTCCATAATCGTCTCTCTAAGTGGAAAGCCAAGACCCTTTCTTAACTCTTATCTTGTTATTTACTATTTTTAAACGGAAACTAACGACTAAATTGGAAATGTTTTGTAATAAATAAGTAATTAATGTTTCGAGTACAAGTTTATCAATAAATGTCAATTGTGGACATTTAATACTAGATTAAGTATTTAATTGCTTACGTTGTGTGCATGGGTTACGGATAACCTAGCATTAATAGTGTTGATCCTCGTGGGTACCGGACTTATTAGGTTGACGAATCTAATAAGAGCCCGCTAGGTACGTTGGGCAACCCTATTAATGGGTGAAATATCCTTATAACTCTTAAGGATACGATTGATTTATGGGATAATAAGCGACACGAGTAAATAAATGAGTTTACCGAGTTGACGAATTCAATAAGGTCTACTATTTATTCCGAAACTTATTGGACTATGGAGCTTATCGTTTAGAGGTCTCATTGTGTCGCATTGAGTTATATATTGGCTGTTTGAGTGCATTCATAGCATCATATTGAGCCGATACACCCGTGCGAGGAATACCAAACACTAGGATTAAATGGTGAAACAAGACATTTTTGGAAATAAATGTGACAACTCGTAATTTCAGGTCATTTTACAAACTTTAAAAGTTTCACTATTTCATCATTTATCGTAAATTACGCTTTTAGTATCAAATTCAGCGTAACCTTAATGGTTTAGCCACGTTTTCTTAAATACTACACGCACGCGGCTGCTCGGGGTCAAAGGAACTTCCTTTCTTCGAGCAAGTTTTATAACACCCTAGGCAATGAACCTAATCGTTGTAGTGTAGTAATTAGGGTAAGCCACGGTATTGATATCGTTCTCTGGGGAATAGGAATGCTAGTAGGAGTTACTACGCTAAGGTTAAGGTTGAGGAAGATTATTTTTATCTTTTATATTTTATGAAAATGGAAAGGTACGAATCTCGGGTATTGGATTTGGGGGTTGGTATTTCACCGATTACTCTACTATTATCTAATTATCTAAACTAAGGTTGTGGAGTCTATGTCTAATTAATGTGTGCTCGTATGATAGTTTAAAGATGTGTTTACTTAGTTTGTATTACTCCTTAATTATCTCCTATTGATGGTTGAGTGTCACGCCTTAGTCCTAGTTGCGTTGTGTTTCTAAAGTTGTAGGGTATGCGTTTCTCCCTAACTCTTCGAACTTACCAAAGGGTCTTGTCTACAAACCCACTAGAGATTATAGACTCCTACCTAAGCGCTCTTCGGATGGTTTAGACTACAATTACTCGTGTAATTATACTCTAGGGTTCACAAAGATGAATCAAGCATTAAGCACAACGAATGATCTATCGCACTACTAGATCATTAATCAACTAAGATAAGAAACAACCAATCAATATTTAATAATTAAGTTTCATACTTCCTAAGCAAACACACAAATAAATTAGCCGGACATGGAGAACATGCAAGCATACACACAAATAATCAAAGACATAATTGAATTAATGAAGTAAAGACTTATCTTGGTGTAAGATAGGGTTAAAACCCTAAAATCTGTACAAGACACCTTAGGTTCGGTTTTAGGTTTTACCCAAAGACTCTCCACACAAAGACCGAAAAATTCGGATTCTATATATAAGATTACAATTGCGACGCGCCACCTTATGTTTAGTGACGCCGCCGTGTCGCCGCCATTGGGTTTCGTCTTGGCCACGTTAACTTTGCGACGGCGCCACCTTATGTCCGTGACGCCGTCCTCTTCGACTTCCGACGTCGTCTCGGATTGCATCTAGGCCGCCTCGAGTAGCGACGGCCTACTCTTTCACCACTAGACGCCGCTCTTGAAAATACGAGTTTTGGGTTCGTCCCATCACACATTCGGACGGCGCCGCAAATAGCACCGACGCCGTCGCTTCTACATTCAAGAATCGTGAGTGTCTCGATTTCGACTTTGGCCATTTTCTTCATATATTCGCCTTTTCGTCCAAATAAGTGCCATTCCAAGATTTTGCCTTCACGAGACCTAAAAGTGAAAAGGAACGATATTAAGCAATAACGGATACAAAAGTGATCAAATAAGGACTTAAATGACCCTCAAATGGTACCTTTTAAAACCTTATCAAATATCCCTACACTTGTTATTTGCTTGTCCTCAAGCAAATGTGCTTTTAGCCAATTAATTTATAAGTTAGGGGTCATTCAAGATTAATTCAAAACGGTCCACAACACATATAAGCCCCATAAAAGTCATAACAAGCACGGAATTACATACTAGCACCTCACATGGGGTGTTTGGATACTCACATCTCTCGGTGTATAAATGAAATATAACAATATAGGAAATGGAAGATAAACACTCATTAACCGGTCCTAGTACATAGATTACCATAGGCTTGAGAATAGATCAAACCTCCATCGCTTTGGCGTAAGCACCTAGGAAAGACTATCAAAGAGGTCTTTAAAGGGTTGTAACGTTAGGCTTACGGTAAGGAAATAAGGGTTTGGTGGGATAGGCTATTTAGTGGTGGTAAGTCAAAATCTTTATGTTAAATGCATATGAAGAATGGCGTTGCTAAGCCAAGACTCGACACTCTAAACTCTAGATAACCGAAATAAATAAACATAAATTTAAAGGATAGATGTAGGATGGTAGCCATTTTTTTTTTTTTTTTTTTTTTTTTTTTTCATACACTTTTACTCTACCATCCTCTAAGATAACATCAAAATACTAGGATTTATAAGCATATCCCTACACTTGAGTTTTTATTACTCTAACACTAATTTGACCCGAATTGAAAAGATCAAAACACTTGGGGTACATTATTACGCAAACAAGGGAATTTGAATTTAACGCCCTTCCGTCATTTCATAAACTTTAACTTTTCCCATGAATCCCAATCATCCCAAAATCAGATACAAAGGATATGACTCGACTTAGCAACTCATGCAAGCAACCGATAATTGAACTAAGGGTTTAGGGTGATAACAAATATTTGCACTAAAAGTGAGTGCATAAGGGGTAGGCTAAGGCGATTTGGGTGTATATTTGGGGTGGGGTGTAAACAATGCTCTTCATTGATATTCGAAAACCAAAATATCACGAGAACCGCGAAAAGGATAGGCTCGAGGGGTTAACTAGGGTATCGTGTACTAAAAATGAGTACAACGCAAAGGGTGTGGGGAATTACTCAACCGATGTGGAAGAAGTAATTATATTACGGTATTAAACAAGGGTTATCCTAATGCCTCTTATCATTTAGTTATTCCTAACTACACAAGTGTAGCCTCACTGCGATCTCGAATGCATCACAAAACAAGTTCTAGAATCTAATATACTACCGGTTCACACTCTAAGCATTAAAGATGAATGCTTTTATTCCTACTAATCTAAGGGCGATCCTCACATTTTGGGTGGAATTTGGGTGGTAAGGGTTTTTGTGCTAGTCATGCAACTTCCTATCCGTGAGACGCTTTTGTTAAGACTAATGGCCCACTCCTATATGTCATAAAAAATTTTAAATTTGGTGCCAAAATTACCCTAACCGACATTTTCTCATGGTTTATTACACAAATGCAATTAGACAAAGCAAATAGTCAAGGATAAGCATAGTTTCAAAGTTCCCGTTTTATTTTCCCTCCCTACACTTAAACTGAACATTGTCCCCAATGTTCCCTGAAAGTATCAAAGATATGATAAAAGAAGGTAATTAAAACGAAAGAAACTAATACTCCCCGATTAGCTCGGTAGGATCCGTAAAGTGGTGGTTAAATTCTTTTCAAGAAGAATTAATGCGTGAAAAGCTCCTTCCAATCTTATGTAACTTCTTCTTGACAAACTAAACCCGCACACTTGAAGAAAACAAACGAAACCTTCGCGTAAAATCGGCGGTAATAATATATATAAGACTCGATTTAAACTAGGATATAATGCTTGTGGAATGGATGTTTACTGAATTTCTAAGAAAATTAAGACCGAAAATTCCAAAATTTATAAGTAGCTCGAAAACGAGAAAAAGTAATCGATGTTTTACTCCTTCCCGACGCCACAAAGTTGCAATCTCGACGCCACAGTTATCCCGACAAAAACCGGTCTGCGATTTTTCGAAAAAATTCGGAAAATTTACATCTTTAGAATCTGGAAAATTTCGCAAAACATCCATTATGACTCGATACAAGCATTTGACTCGAACAAACAAACATATATATCTTTTAGTTAATTGTTATTCTCATGTTTACGTTTCTTTTGAAAACGTGTAATCCTCCCTACACTTATCCCTTATGTAAAATACCTTTATATGCAATTAAGACGAGGTTAAAAACAAAATAAAGCATTTTACAAATTTAAACATGAGGATAAACAATTAATAAAAGATATATGACACTAACAAGCAAACAATTAAGCATGGGTTGCCTCCCACGAAGCGCTTTTCTTTATTTAAGAGTCTTGTAGCTAGACTCATAGTCGTGCTCCTACGTTGCCTCACGCATCCTCAATGAGAATTCTATCATGTTGACAAAATCTTCATCGACTCTATACCTAGGCCCTAAAGTCAAGCAATCCTTATAATAATGCCTCCTTCTTTCCCACATGAATTTATAACCTTTTTCAACATCTTCCTTGCTTTTGTCCTCAAAAGCTTTGATGTTGTCTCGATCATAAATGGACAAGTGGCTATACTCAGTTGTTTTCCAAGGCATCCTATAGGTGATCTCATCGGTTCCTTCCTTGAACCTAACCGTTCCATCATGCTTGCTATGGCTCATTCTAGATGTTTCAACAAACGGTTTCCTAACACTACTTGGGATAAACTATAGTCAATGACGATCCTACATCTTCTAGAACCATAAAATCAACTAGGTAGGTGAAATTTCCTATAAAGACATGCACGCCCTGACTCTTCCCACAAAGTTGCAAACTCCTCCCGGATATTTAGGGTCTCTCCTAATATTGAGTCGCTCATTCATAATGTCATTGTAGACAGCAGATGACATTACGTTGATGGGGATTCCGATCTATGTAAGCGTGGTCGACACTCCTATATCCGATCATACAAGGGATTTTTAGGTTCCGTGGATTTCTCTCCTAATCTTTGGGCATATCCTAATGATGGGTGATCGTGGATTATCGATTATGTATTGATGGTACGCAACCTCTTCCTTAGTGGGGTAAAGATTGAAGTAAGCACTATTTTCCACATCCACGTTGTTGTTTATCATGCCATTTTCCGACCATCGCTAATCATTGAACCAACTATAGCGTACCGACTACTTTTTCAACAGCTTCCCTAATTGTACTATCGAATATTTTTCGCAAACTCAAGGTCGGTGTTTCTACTCACATATCGGCCCGACGGTTGTGTTGGTTATTAGGTTGGGTTTTGAGTGACATTGAATTTTTTTTGTGTTGGTGGTTGGTTATCACCTTCCATAATGAAAAGTGATGAGGTTACGAACAAAGGTCACGAAGAAGGGGATAGACTAAGAGAAATCTAAAATGAGAAAAAGTTTACTTGATAGGAATCAAGCAAAGAAACCTAAACGAGGTGGACTACTAACTAGCTATTCTATTCCCCGCAGCGCGCCTAAAACTTGATAACGCACACGCGCCGCTCGGGGTCAAAGGAACTTCCTTTCTTCGAGCAAGTTTTATAACACCCTAGGCAAAGTGAACCTAATCGTTGTAGTGTAGTAATTAGGGTAAGCCACGGGTATTGATATCGTTCTCTGGGGAATAGGAATGCTAGTAGGAGTTACTACGCTAAGGTTAAGGTTGAGGAAGATTATTTTTATCTTTTATATTTTATGAAAATGGAAAGGTACGAATCTCGGTATTGGATTTGGGGGTTGGTATTTCACCGATTACTCTACTATTATCTAATTATCTAAACTAAGGTTGTGGGAGTCTATGTCTAATTAATGTGTGCTCGTATGATAGTTTAAAGATGTGTTTACTTAGTTTGTATTACTCCTTAATTATCTCCTATTGATGGTTGAGTGTCACGCCTTAGTCCTAGTTGCGTTGTGTTTCTAAAGTTGTAGGGTATGTTTCTCCCAACTCTTCGAACTTACCAAAGGGTCTTGTCTACAAACCCACTAGAGATTATAGACTCCTACTCTAAGGCGCTTCGGATGGTTTAGACTACAATTACTCGTAATTATACTCTAGGGTTCACAAAGATGAATCAAGCATTAGTGCACAACGAATGATCTATCGCACTACTAGATCATTAATCAACTAAGATAAGAAACAACCAATCAATATTTAATAATTAAGTTTCATACTTCCTAAGCAAACACACAAATAAATTAGCCGGACATGGAGAACATGCAAGCATACACACAAATAATCAAAGACATAATTGAATTAATGAAGTAAAGACTTATCTTGGTGTAAGATAGGGTTAAAACCCTAAAATATCGTACAAGACACCTTAGGTTCGGTTTTAGGTTTTACCCAAAGACTCTCCACACAAAGACCGAAAAATTGGATTCTATATATAAGATTACAATTGCGACGCGCCACCTTATGTTTAGTGACGCCGCCGTGTCGCCGCCATTAGGGTTTCGCCTTGGCCACGTTAACTTTGCGACGGCCACCTTATGTCCGTGACGCCGTCCTCTTCGCCTTCGACGTCGTCCGGATTGCATCTAGGCCGCCCGAGTAGCGACGGCCTACTCTTTCACCACTAGACGCCGCCTCTTGAAAATACGAGTTTTGGGTTCTCGCCCCGTCACACATACTCGGGACGGCGTCAGAATAGCACCGACGACGCCGCCTTCTACATTCAAAGAATCGTGAGTGTCTCGATTTCGACTTTGGCCATTTTCTTCATATATTCGCCTTTTCGTCCAAATAAGTGCCATTCCAAGATTTTGCCTTCACGAGACCTAAAAGTGAAAAGGAACGATATTAAGCAATAACGGATACAAAAGTGATCAAATAAGGACTTAAATGACCCCTCAAAATGGTACCTTTTAAAACCTTATCACTACACGACAATTATTATTTCACTCAAATTTTTGCAAGAAAAGTATTTTTATAATTTTTATGACATCAATATATTTTATTTTGACCCGTTAAAATTTATTCTTAGTTAACGCTACCTTACAAGCTCAAATATTCATTACTTATACTTATACAAATATACATTTACATTACATATTTAATAAAAGAAAAATAAAATAAATAAATAAACTAGCTAACTCAAACCCACCCATCAACTTCCCTAAATTTGAGGATCTTGTCTTGCAAATATCTACATCTAGTACATTTATATTCATATTATACTACCTAAAATATCACAAACACATTCACTTCATTATTTTCACAAGTAAAGATCAACCACTTCTCTCTTTCTTTTCTCTCAAAACCGCCATCACTGACACCAAGAGGAAACCATCATTTTTTATGATCAAGTGTTTATCAAACTCATTTAGTGATCTTGTTAAGGTTTTGAAATAAAACCTCAAGATTATTAAGCATACTTTGTTCAAAATACATAATCATTCAAGTAAGCATCTCATATTCATGTTCATCTTTTATATTTATTTTGTGTTCATTTCATCATATTTAAGAAAAACGTGCAAGTCATATTGATGTTTATACCACTTTTTATTGTTTTTAAGAATTATATATATAAGTATCATCCTATAATTACTCCTTGAAACATATCACTTTTGGTGATGTCTAGGAACCCATGACACCCTAAGAAGGTGTATGGTAGGATTAGAATAGCTTCGGAGTTGTTTTGAATTTGTTAGAATAGGTTTGGCGCGAGAAAAACTCATTTCGACAAGTTTATAAAAGGGTCTGATCTTATTTTGAAAATCTGGAAATCTCGACAGTAGATAAAAATTTTGGCCTAGATAATTAGAAAGTATACTTTAAAACGAAAACGTGGCCGCTTGAACGGATTAAAACGGAGCTATAACGAAGAAGATATGAATTTTTCAAGTTTGACGACGAAATATTTAAATCCTGAAAATTTCAGCATATTACGTCTATTTTATACGAGACAAAAATGAGTCTTAAGTGTTATAAATTGTGTTGTTTTATCAAAAATATATTAGTATACTTTGATACGAAGCTAAGGACATATAATACGTAGAAAACGGACTTGTAACGATTAAATTATACACGTTTACATCAAATTGCCGAACTTTATTATTTAAGAAAACTATTATATTTCTATTAGACAAGTGTTACGGTAAACAAGTGACCATGTTGAAGGTTATTTTAACATTGACGTAGAACTTTATAAAGTGATGTCTTCTAGTAAAAGTAAGTTCGCCAAGCATATTTTCCAAAATGTCCAACCGTTTGTTTAGCGGAGTTGTAACGAATAAAATACGCTCACTCAAACTTTGCCGAAAACCACCCTTAAACAATATTTTGGTACAAGTACCCTACTTTACCTATATTTTTCTCTAAGATCGAGACCTCTAGGATGAAAACTTAAATGATAAAACTTTGAGATAATGATACAAGCTTCCCAAAACCGTTGAGTTCGTTTCCTAACGCTCGACGTGCACCATTTTACGACTAGCTTTTCGAGACCGTTTAGTCACTTTCATGAAATTTTCAACGATATTATTTTACTGATTTAAAAGTTATAATTTCATAATAAATCACTAAATGATTATCGAAGATATCATTTCAACGTAAATACTTGTAAAGTATTTTATAACATGACGAGATGTAATAAACTTATATTTCGACGATAAATTTATTTTCAAAACCATACAAGTGGTATAGATTACATGTGGATTTGCATGCACGACATTGTTTCATGATTTACATTAGAACATATCATTCATAATAGGTCACGGTCGAGGTTGCGCCTCATTTCAAGATTGCCATTACATCATCATTATCATTGCAACAGTGAGTTTTCATAGCCCGATTTATTCAAGTTTTACTTATTTCAAACCTACGGGAGAATACATTGCACATCATTTTTATTACGATGCCAAGTATATCAAATTCATTACATTGCTTAAGTTACCTCATTGCAATTAAATGTCCCCATTTCATAAGCATGAACCGTTAATTTCATAGAAGCGTGGGTGAGTGGATAGATCTATCGGTGACACCTCCATCCGGTTGGCGGATTCCAACCAGACGGATGCATTTCATTTCATAATCATTATTTGAGTGGTTTGGCAAAACACTGCTAGCTAACATCACCGAGCTAGCTTCGTGTCATGTGCTTAAGCAATTGTATCATTTTGTGACATCATTGTCATACATAATTTATACTTGTGGTAGTCGATTAACATTTACATAAACTCTATGAACTCACTCAACCTTTGTGTTGACACTTTTAGCAATGTATTTTCGTGTAACTAAGACATTCACTTCATGGCATGCATGTGGACATATCATAGAGTCGCGGTGACGACGCGTCTCACAAGGGATTTATACACTTTAAAAATATCGTTTGACTTGTACCAAACTTATTTTCCGCACATCGTAACTTTCATTTGGGACCTATTTTTGTAACTCGAATGTTTTAAATATATCAAACGATGTTCTTTTAAACGACACTTTAGGTCGTTCAATATAACTGTGATTGTGATGCTATGACGGTCAATCCCGTGAATTCCATTCACCGCAAAGCAATGTAATTTGGGGTGTGATGATTGGCATCGAGCTTGATTATAGAGAACTAGGTTGCATCATTGACCCTAGACTATAACTACATCATCATAGCATCTCATCATTTCATCATAAGTGCATAGTCACTATACATGCGGTTTCATACGCACATTTTGCTAGTTATTTACTTTCATTTCAAATCGATTGTCACATAGATGCCTTCAAATACCCATCCCATCATACTCGCATCAGACACCAACGTGGAGAATGTCCTGTCATTCCCTATCACAATTTTTACATCAGTTGACTTAACACTGATAACATCAGATGATGAGACTGAACCCTTTTAGGAGGACGAAGTTGCACCTACACCATCACGATCATCATTGATTCACTATAGGATCAGGACAATTTTTATCATTCTGTTGAGACAGATCATACCATTTGGTAGGACTTACAAGCTTAGTCCTAGTGGACCTATTAGTCATACATTTGATTGCCGCTAGGGAAGCGTGCATGATTCGACACACTACTACCATCTATCACTAAGACTACAGAAACTACACTATCTTATAGATTTAAGGATCGTCGAGTTTCAAAGTCTGTTGTTATTAGACGACCTACGCTCCTACACTTGAGACATGATTAGACCATCAATGAGAATGATAATAAGTGCATTTCTATTTAGTGTAATCTTTATCATTTATTATCTCCACGATAATCACAACCTTTGTTTATTTCATTCCTTATTCCAATTGCCCAATTCTCAATCATTTCACGATGATACCTCACTATCTTACTAGGGTTAGGACAACTTTATTCTTGACCAATTAGAAGACTATTACCACTCTATGAGGTTCTCCCATGTATCCTACAAACCATTCCTCAAATTTTATTTCAAGTTACTTTGCTACTACTTCATAAAATTATTTCACTTAATTTTATTTCAAGCTATTCTACACTATCTTAGAAACATTGTTTCATAAAGTTTTAAAACAAGTTGTTTCTTTACCACCCTATCAATTGGTTTTCAGTCATTTTATCAACGATTTAATATCATCATGCGAAACGATTTTCATGTTACTCTGAAAAATCATTGAGCCATTATATTACAAAACAAAACGTTGAATACCATCTAAAACTTGGAGGAACATAATATCATTTTAACAAAACCAAGCATCACATCATTTGTCCTCGATTATACATAGCCCGATCACCTATGTATAATTTAGGAAGAATTATGTCATGAAAGAAACAAACATCTTTCAAACTTCCTAAAACAATCTTCACTTAAAAGCAAAGTTTTGCAATCAGATAAATTGTTCATAAACATTTATTTTGTTAACACTCTATAGATTCCTATATCATTCATCACTCACTCAACCAATAAGTTAGAATTTGACGAGTTACCTTTTTAGGAAAGGCTTTCTATACAATCTATGAGAAGGATTCCTCGATACAAGAAAACAATGAAAGGATTTTGGAATTACCAACAAGGGCTAGAAGTAGGTAGCGAGATCTTTCAAAACTCAATAAAAATCTTAAGCCATCACGGGACAATCCGAACCACTATCTTTAGATTAGAAGCCAAATTCTATTATTTCAAAAGTACTAGCTAGACCGAGTTACAAGATTTAGTATGAAGCGAATACACACTAAGCAACACTATAGGGACAAACCAAGTCTTCTAATCAAGACTACAGAATATTTCACTAAACATGGCTTCAACAATATGTGAACTTCCCTACAACGAGTTTCCCTTAAAGGAAAATTTGGTTAGATTAAGGTTATCTATATAAACTTCCTTTAAGGCATTGTGTTCTCTAGAAATTTCAGATAGCCTCACTTTCATATCAAGAGATACAACGGGCATGAACATATAGGACAATCAATGACTCCCCATCTACAAGTGAAATTAGAACAAGCATTCTTCGACATAGTATGAGCTGATATCTATTTTCTTGCTAGCATGATAACAATCTAAGTGATGAAATATTTTAGAAGCACTCAATATTGAAAGAAATCTTGAAAATCAAACACTACACCACATCACTTAAATATTTAAGGTTTTGTGACTTGACGACATATAGCATGGAAACACTTCGATAATCAAACAATAGACATTTTAGTTATGGAGACTAAGCACCTTAGGCAAGGAAGACTCAAGTCATGACATTCGCTAGAACGAGAAACGCGAGGAATCACAATCATACCCATAATCTATTCTTTTCAATAAGGTCCTTTTCGATGTAATTAATATTTTGATATTTGGCACGAGACACGTGGTATCAATTCCGGTTGTACCTATTATAAGTTATTCGAATCACCTTAGACTGCTGACAGTCATTTCAAGATTTCCATGAAACCTACTAGGACATGATTACCGCCTATTATCCTCAGCTCAATGGTTAGAGCGAGAGAAAAATTCAGACATTACAAGATATACTCAAGGCATGAGTAGTTTTCTAGAAATGATTAGGTAAATCATTCTTCATCGAACAAGTTGCCTTACTACAATAGTTAGCACATGAACGTATTGACTACACCAATTGAGGCACTATAAGGTTGAGGTGTCAATCACTCATTCACTGGTCAAAATCAGGAAAGTCCAACTCATTAGTACATGACTTATTCATGAAACAACAAAGAAATAGTACAAATCAAGAATCAGTTACAAGTAACAACACATAGCTAGATAAGCTACGTCGATATACAACACAAAATATTAGAAGTATGTTCCATAAGTCGCAAACCATTAGAATTTCAAGTTGGAAACATATTTATGTTCGTAGTCCGTCTTGGAAGGGCGTGGTGCGATTCGTAAAGACATTGACGACCCAATGCGACTCAAATATCCTCACCTTTCACCGATAACATCAGTAGAACCTAACATGGACTGAATTCGTGGATGAATTCCTTTTGGTTGGGCGAATGTGACAACTCGTAATTTCGTGTCATTTTACAAACTTTAAAAGTTTCACTATTTCATCATTTATCGTAAATTACGTTATTTAGTATCAAATTCGCAGAACCTTAATGGTTTAGTTGTGAATTCATGAACATTTCATCAAGGACATTTCATATAGACTAGGTTTAGTCTACATATCATTAGCATCGTTATCATCATATTAATTCATGCATGGGTTTTGCATTTTCATTAAACGCTTATTTTCCTATTAAATAAACGCTATCGCATAAACATTATTTTGAAACATTGATCCGACACTTCCAAAATAATCTTAATATATTTTATACTCATTTTAAGACTATAAAAATTATATTACTAGTTTACCAGTGTTTTAAATTTATTTTGTATATAAACGTTATATTTAAATGATTACGACGGTTTTCTTAAATACTACACGACAATTATTATTTCACTCAAATTTTGCAAGAAATGTATTTTTATAATTTTATGACATCAATATATTTTATTTTGACCCGTTAAAATTTATTCTTAGTTAACGCTACCTTACAAGCTCAAATATTTACACAAGTTATTACTTATACTTATACAAATATACATTTACATTACATATTTAATAAAAGAAAAATAAAATAAATAAATAAACTAGCTAACTCAAACCCACCCATCAACTTCCCTAAATTTGAGGATCTTGTCTTGCAAATATCTACATCTAGTACATTTATATTCATATTATACTACCTAAAATATCACAAACACATTCACTTCATTATTTTCACAAGTAAAAGATCAACCACTTCTCTCTTTCTTTTCTCTCCAAACCGCCATCACAAGACACCAAGAGGAAACCATCATTTTTATGATCAAGTGTTTATCAAACTCATTTAGTGATCTTGTTAAGGTTTTGAAATAAAACCTCAAGATTATTAAGCATACTTTGTTCAAAAATACATAATCATTCAAGTAAGCATCTCATATTCATGTTCATCTTTTATATTTATTTTGTGTTCATTTCATCATATTTAAGAAAAACATGCAAGTCATATTGATGTTTATACCACTTTTATTGTTTTTAAGAATTATATATATAAGTATCATCCTATAATTACTCCTTGAAACATATCACTTTTGGTGATGTCTAGGAACCCATGACACCCTAAGAAGGTGTATGGTAGGATTAGAATAGCTTCGGAGTTGTTTTGAATTTGTTAGAATAGGTTTGGCGCGAGAAAAACTCATTTCGACAAGTTTATAAAAGGGTCTGATCTTATTTTGAAAATCTGGAAATCTCGACAGTAGATAAAAATTTTGGCCTAGATAATTAGAAAGTATACTTTAAAACGAAAACGTGGCCGCTTGAACGGATTAAAACGGAGCTATAACGAAGAAGATATGAATTTTTCAAGTTTGACGATTTAAATATTTAAATCCCGAAAATTTCAAGATATTACGCCTATTTTATACGAGACAAAATGAGTCTTAAGTGTTATAAATTGTGTTGTTTTATCAAAATATATTAGTATACTTTGATACGAAGCTAAGGACATATAATACGAGAAAACGGACTTGTAACGATTAAATTATACACGTTTACATCAAATTGCCGTAACTTTATTATTTAAGAAAACTATTATATTTCTATTAGACAAGTGTTACGGTAAACAAGTGACCATGTTGAAGGTTATTTTTAACATTGACGTAGAACTTTTATAAAGTGATGTCTTCTAGTAAAAGTAAGTTCGCCAAGCATATTTTCCAAAATGTCCGACCGCTTGTTTAGCGGAGTTGTAACGAATAAAATACGCTCACTCAAACTTTGCCGAAAACCACCCTTAAACAATATTTTGGTACAAGTACCCTACTTTACCTATATTTTCTCTAAGATCGAGACCTCTAGGATGAAAACTTAAATGATAAAACTTTGAGATAATGATACAAGCTTCCCAAAACCGTTGAGTTCGTTTCCTAACGCTCGACGTGCACCATTTTACGACTAGCTTTTCGAGACCGTTTAGTCACTTTCATGAAATTTTCAACGATATTATTTTACGACGAAAAGTTATAATTTCATAATAAATCACTAAATGATTATCGTAAGATATCATTTCAACGTAAATACTTGTAAAGTATTTTATAACATGACGAGATGTAATAAACTTATATTTCGACGATAAATTCTATTTTCAAAACCATACAAGTGGTATAGATTACATGTGGATTTGCATGCACGACATTGTTTCATGATTTACATTAGAACATATCATTCATAATAGGTCACGGTCAGAGGTTGCGCCTCATTTCAGTATTGCCATTACATCATCATTATCATTGCAACAGGTGAGTTTTCATAGCCCCGATTTATTCAAGTTTTTACTTATTTCAAACCTACGGGGGAGAATACATTGCACATCATTTTTATTACGATGCCAAGTATATCAAATTCATTACATTGCTTAAGTTACCTCATTGCCAGTTAAATGTCCCCATTTCATAAGCATGAACCGTTAATTTCATAGAAGCGTGGGTGAGTGGATAGATCTATCGAGGGTGACACCTCCATCCGGGTTGGCGGATTCCAACCGGACGGATGCATTTCATTTCATAATCATTATTTGAGTGGTTTGGCAAAACACTCTGAAGCTAACATCATCGAGCTTCGTGTCATGTGCTTAAGCAATTGTATCATTTTGTGACATCATTGTCATACATAATTTATACTTGTGGTAGTCGATTAACATTTACATAAACTCTATGAACTCACTCAACCTTTGTGTTGACACTTTTAGCAATGTATTTTCGTGTAACTAAGACATTCACTTCATGGCATGCATGTGGACATATCATAGAGTCGCGGTGACGACGCGCCTCACAGGGATTTATACACTTTAAAAATATCGTTTGACTTGTACCAAACTTATTTTCCGCACATCGTAACTTTCATTTGGGACCTATTTTTGTAACTCGAATGTTTTAAATATATCAAACGATGTTCTTTTTAAACGACACTTTAGGTCGCTCAATATAACTGTGATTGTGATGCTATGACAATCAATCCCGTGAATTCCATTCACGCAAAAATGTAATTTGGGGTGTGTGATTGGCATCGAGCTTCAGTTATAGAGAACTAGGTTGCATCATTGACCCTAGACTATAACTACATCATCATAGCATCTCATCATTTCATCATAAGTGCATAGTCACTATACATGCGGTTTCATACGCACATTTTGCTAGTTATTTACTTTCATTTCAAATCGATTGTCACATAGATGCCTTCAAATACCCATCCCATCATACTCGCATCGACACCAACGTGGAGAATGTCCCGTCATTCCCTATCACAATTTTTACATCAGTTGACTTAACATCGATAACATCGATGATGAGACCGAACCCTTTAGAGGACGAAGTTGCACCTACACCATCACGATCATCATTGATTCACTATAGGATCGGGACAATTTTATCATTCGCTGAGACAGATCATACCATTTGGTAGGACTTACAAGCTTAGTCCTAGTGGACCTATTAGTCATACATTTGATTGCCGCTAGGAAGCGTGCATGATTCGACACACTACTACCATCTATCACTAAGACTACGTAAACTACACTATCTTATAGATTTAAGGATCTGTGAGAGTTTCAAAGTCGTTGTTATTAGACGACCTCATCGCTCCTACACTTGAGACATGATTAGACCATCAACAGAATGTATAATAAGTACATTTCTATTTAGTGTAATCTTTATCATTTATTATCTCCACGATAATCACAACCTTTGTTTATTTCATTCCTTATTCCAATTGCCCAATTCTCAATCATTTCACGATGATACCTCACTATCTTACTAGGGGTTAGGCCAACTTTATTCTTGACCAATTAGAAGACTATTACCACTCTATGAGGTTCTCCCATGTATCCTACAAACCATTCCTCAAATTTTATTTCAAGTTACTTTGCTACTACTTCATAAAATTATTTCACTTAATTTTATTTCAAGCTATTCTACACTATCTTAGAAACATTGTTTCATAAAGTTTTAAAACAAGTTGTTTCTTTACCACCCTATCAATTGGTTTTCATCATTTTATCAACGATTTAATATCATCATGCTAAACGATTTTCATGTTACTCGAAAATCATTGAGCCATTATATTACAAAACAAAACGTTGAATACCATCTAAAACTTGGAGGAACATAATATCATTTTAACAAAACCAAGCATCACATCATTTGTCCTCGATTATACATAACCTGATCACCTATGTATAATTTAGGAAGAATTATGTCATGAAAGAAACAAACATCTTTTCAAACTTCCTAAAACAATCTTCACTTAAAAGCAAAGTTTTGCAATCAGATAAATTGTTCATAAACATTTATTTTGTTAACACTCTATAGATTCCTATATCATTCATCACTCACTCAACCAATAAGTTAGAATTTGACGAGTTACCTTTTTAGGAAAGGCTTTCTATACAATCTATGAGAAGGATTCCTCGATACAAGAAAACAATGAAAGGATTTTGGAATTACCAACAAGGGCTAGAAGTAGGTAGCGAGATCTTTCAAAACTCAATAAAATCTTAAGCCATCACGGGACAATCCGAACCACTATCTTTGGATTAGAAGCCAAATTCTATTATTTCAAAAGTACTAGCTAGACCGAGTTACAAGATTTAGTACGAAGCGAATACACACTAAGCAACACTATAGGGACAAACCAAGTCTTCTAATCAAGACTACAGAATATTTCACTAAACATGGCTTCAACAATATGTGAACTTCCCTACAACGAGTTTCCCTTAAAGGAAAATTTGGTTAGATTAAGGTTATCTATATAAACTTCCTTTAAGGCATTGTGTTCTCTAGAAATTTCGATAGCCTCACTTTCATATCAAGAGATACAACGGGCATGAACATATAGGACAATCAATGACTCCCCATCTACAAGTGAAATTAGAACAAGCATTCTTCGACATAGTATGAGCTGATATCTATTTTCTTGCTAGCATGATAACAATCTAAGTGATGAAATATTTTAGAAGCACTCAATATTGAAAGAAATATTGAAAATGAAACACTACACCACATCACTTAAATATTTAAGGTTTTGTGACTTGACGACATATAGCATGGAAACACTTGATAATCAAACAATAGACATTTTAGTTATGGAGACTAAGCACCTTAGGCAAGGAAGACTCAAGTCATGACATTCGCTAGAACGAGAAACGCGAGGAATCACAATCATACCCATAATCTATTCTTTTCAATAAGGTCCTTTTCGATGAATTAATATTTTGATATTTGGCACGAGACACGTGGTATCAATTCCGATTGTACCTATTATAAGTTATTCGAATCACCTTAGATCTGGCCGACAAATCATTTCAAGATTTCCATGAAACCTACTAGGACATGATTACCGCCTATTATCCTCAGCTCAATGGTTAGAGCGAGAGAACAATTCAGACATTACAAGATATACTCAAGGCATGAGTAGTTTTCTAGAAATGATTAGGTAAATCATTCTTCATCGAACAAGTTGCCTTACTACAATAGTTAGCACATGAACGTATTGACTACACCAATTGAGGCACTATAAGGTTGAGGTGTCAATCACTCATTCACTGGTCAAAATCAGGAAAGTTCAACTCATTAGTACATGACTTATTCATGAAACAACAAAGAAATAGTACAAATCAAGAATCAGTTACAAGTAACAACACATAGCTAGATAAGCTACGTCGATATACAACGCAAAATATTAGAAGTATGTTCCATAAGTCGCAAACCATTAGAATTTCAAGTTGGAAACATATTTATGTTCGAGTCCCGTCTTGGAAGGGCGTGGTACGATTCGAAAGACATTGGACGACCCAATGCGACTCAAATATCCTCACCTTTCACCGATAACATCAGAGAACCTAACATGGACTGAATTCAGGACCGAATTCCTTTTGGTTGGGCGAATGTGACAACTCGTAATTTCGTGTCATTTTACAAACTTTAAAAGTTTCACTATTTCATCATTTATCGTAAATTACGCTTATTTAGTATTAAATTGCAGAACCTTAATGGTTTAGCTGTGAATTCATGAACATTTCATCAAGGACATTTCATATAGACTAGGTTTAGTCTACATATCATTAGCATCGTTATCATCATATTAATTCATGCATGGGTTTTGCATTTTTCATTAAACGTTTATTTTCCTATTAAATAAACGCTATCGCGTAAACATTATTTTGAAACATTGATCCGACACTTCCAAAAATAATCTTAATATATTTTTATACTCATTTTAAGACTATAAAAATTATATTACTAGTTTACCCAGTGTTTTAAATTTATTTTGTATATAAACTGTTATATTTAAATGATTACGACGGTTTTCTTAAATACTACACGACAATTATTATTTCACTCAAATTTTGCAAGAAATGTATTTTTATAATTTTTATGACATCAATATATTTTATTTTGACCCGTTAAAATTTATTCTTAGTTAACGCTACCTTACAAGCTCAAATATTTACACAAGTTATTACTTATACTTATACAAATATACATTTACATTACATATTTAATAAAAGAAAATAAAATATATAAATAAACTAGCTAACTCAAACCCACCCATCAACTTCCCTAAATTTGAGGATCTTGTCTTGCAAATATCTACATCTAGTACATTTATATTCATATTATACTACCTAAAATATCACAAACACATTCACTTCATTATTTTCACAAGTAAAAGATCAACCACTTCTCTCTTTCTTTTCTCTCCAAAACCGCCATCACAAGACACCAAGAGGAAACCATCATTTTTATGATCAAGTGTTTATCAAACTCATTTAGTGATCTTGTTAAGGTTTTGAAATAAAAACCTCAAGATTATTAAGCATACTTTGTTCAAAAATACATAATCATTCAAGTAAGCATCTCATATTCATGTTCATCTTTTATATTTATTTTGTGTTCATTTCATCATATTTAAGAAAAACATGCAAGTCATATTGATGTTTATACCACTTTTTATTGTTTTTAAGAATTATATATATAAGTATCATCCTATAATTACTCCTTGAAACATATCACTTTTGGTGATGTCTAGGAACCCATGACACCCTAAGAAGGTGTATGGTAGGATTAGAATAGCTTCGGAGTTGTTTTGAATTGGTTAGAATAGGTTTGGCGCGAGAAAAACTCATTTCGACAAGTTTATAAAAGGGTCTGATCTTATTTTGAAAATATGGAAATCTCGACAGTAGATAAAAATTTTGGCCTAGATAATTAGAAAGTATACTTTAAAACGAAAACGTACGCTTGAACGGATTAAACGGAGCTATAACTAAGAAGATATGAATTTTTCAAGTTTGACGATTTAAATATTTAAATCCTCGAAAATTTCAAAGATATTACGCCTATTTTATACGAGACAAAAATAAGTCTTAAGTGTTATAAATTGTGTTGTTTTATCAAAAATATATTAGTATACTTTGATACTAAGCTAAGGACATATAATACGAGAAAACGGACTTGTAACGATTAAATTATACACGCTACATCAAATTGTCAGTAACTTTATTATTTAAGAAAACTATTATATTTCTATTAGACAAGTGTTACGGTAAACAAGTGACCATGTTGAAGGTTATTTTTAACATTGACGTAGAACTTTTATAAAGTGATGTCTTCTAGTAAAAGTAAGTTCGCCAAGCATATTTTCCAAAATGTCCGACCGCTTGTTTAGCGGAGTTGTAACGAATAAAATACGGTCACTCAAACTTTGCCGAAAACCACCCTTAAACAATATTTTGGTACAAGTACCCTACTTTACCTATATTTTTCTCTAAGATCGAGACCTCTAGGATGAAAACTTAAATGCTAAAACTTTGAGATAATGATACAAGCTTCCCAAAACCGTTGAGTTCGTTTCCTAACGCTCGACGTGCACCATTTTACGACTAGCTTTTCGAGACCGTTTAGTCACTTTCATGAAATTTTCAACGATATTATTTTACTGATTTAAAAGTTATAATTTCATAATAAATCACTAAATGATTATCGTAAGATATCATTTCAACTTAAATACTTGTAAAGTATTTTATAACATGACGAGATGTCATAAACTTATATTTCGACGATAAATTCTATTTTCAAAACCATACAAGTGGTATAGATTACATGTGGATTTGCATGCACGACATTGTTTCATGATTTACATTAGAACATATCATTCATAATAGGTCACGGTCGAGGTTGCGCCTCATTTCAAAGATTGCCATTACATCATCATTATCATTGCAACAGTGAGTTTTCATAGCCCCGATTTATTCAAGTTTTACTTATTTCAAACCTACGGGAGAATACATTGCACATCATTTTATTACGATGCCAAGTATATCAAATTCATTACATTGCTTAAGTTACCTCATTGCCGCTAAATGTCCCCATTTCATAAGCATGAACCGTTAATTTCATAGAAGCGTGGGTGAGTGGATAGATCTATCGAGGTGACACCTCCATCCGGGTTGGCGGATTCCAACCGGACGGATGCATTTCATTTCATAATCATTATTTGAGTGGTTTGGCAAAACACTCTGGGGCTTAACATCACCGAGCTTCGTGTCATGTGCTTAAGCAATTGTATCATTTTGTGACATCATTGTCATACATAATTTATACTTGTGGTAGTCGATTAACATTTACATAAACTCTATGAACTCACTCAACCTTTGTGTTGACACTTTTAGCAATGTATTTTCGTGTAACTAAGACATTCACTTCATGGCATGCATGTGGACATATCATAGAGTCGCGTGACGACGCGTCTCACAAGGGATTTATACACTTTAAAAATATCGTTTGACTTGTACCAAACTTATTTTCCGCACATCGTAACTTTCATTTGGGACCTATTTTTGTAACTCGAATGTTTTAAATATATCAAACGATGTTCTTTTTAAACGACACTTTAGGTCGCTCAATATAACCGTGATTGTGATGCTATGACAATCAATCCCGTGAATTCCATTCACCGCAAAGCATGTAATTTGGGGTGTGACAATAAAGAAATGGAATGTATTGGGGTAGATAACGTTAATTTTGAGGATTATATATATTAAAGTTGGTCTACATTAATAGGTTGTGCCGAGTCGATAGTTGTTGTGCCGTGATACCGTTATCTTACGCTAGTGTTTATTTGTGCGTTGATTGCTTGAGGTGAGTTTCATAGCCCCACTTTTATATACGCTTTAACTACGTTTGAACTATTTTGAGGTGAGAATCATGTCGTTGTTTTGGACCGTTAAAACTATTTGGATTTGCTTATATGCTTGACTATTTAGATAGATGTGCGGTAGTTGTTGCCTTAGTCTAGGTTTAACCGTGCCTAACTAAGAATAGACTTCTACCTCGACCTAGTCCGGGTTGGAAATTGTTCTAGATTTTGCCACGGCAGTCTGGACTAGAGTCGTTGGGCCGAGTAGTCCTCGGATGCGGGACATGTGTTATGATTGGTGATCCGGTAGGATCGGTGTGCAAACGGTATTTATCTATCTTAGGTCTTGCATAGCAAATCAACTCTTACAGCTCCACTATGATTTTTTTGAACTTAAACCTATGAACTCACCAGCGTAAGGTGGCCTTTTAGCATGATTTCTCAGGTATTTGAGAGATGTTTGGAATACTTGAACGATAGAAGCTTGGCAAGAAGGCGGGGTTCAAGGATCATTTTTGACTCTGATAAACTATGGGGACCTATTTGATTAAACCATGTTTTGGGCTTAATAGTTATACTTTTGGATTAAATGTTTTGAATACTTAAATTTGGGATTGGTTTTGAATGTTAAATGACTATCTTTTTGCTATACTTGTGTGCGATACCAATCCAATAGTAACGCCCAAAAACTTGATTAAGTCTTCCACTGCATCGAGATTTGGGGTGTTCTGATTGGTATCGAGCTAGGTTATAGAGAACTAGGTATTTTATAAACCCTAAACTATAACAACTTTTAAGAAAATTGATCCTCGACCGACGACGCCCGCATTGCCGTCAAGCTTCTTAATTGATTATGGTATGAACTGCGATTTGAATTATGAGATGATATGTTAAGGGATATTGTGAACTGATTATGGAAACGTTATTAATTCGAGATATGATTATTGATTTTGGAAATGAGATACGATTATTGATTTTGGAAATGAGATATGATTATTGGTTTTGGAAAATGAGATGTGATTATCGAGATATTACGGAATTTGATTTGAGGTAACGATATATTGTGATTTTGGAATTTTGAACTCGATTGATTTGATATGGGATTATGTGATGGAATGGAACTTATGTGTTTTATTAAAGGCATGTTTTGAGTAATGCGGTACCTCTACTTTTAAATATTTCATTATGTGATATGTGTTTTGGTTAAGTTGATGCGCTTATTAAAACTAGTTGTTTGAACACTTATACCTACCCTATGCCGTTGTCATGACTATGCCTTCACTAGCTTTTGATGTGTCTAAGGAGGTCCTTGTTGCTAGTTCGCCAACATTGACTCTCATGACGGGCAAGCAGGTGATCCTTATGAGATTGCCGACACTAGTTGATCATCATCGATCGTCCTAGCTCATCTAGGCACTCACTTTACATCGTGTTTTAGCCCAACTCTATCTTTAGAGCGTGAATTGTGAACTTATGAAGCTGTTCTTCTTGCCTCCGAATGGTGGCAACAAGACGAACTCGCTTAGGAACAACCGAGCTCTCTGTTGCCGTTGTTGCCCACAGTCGTTAAGGTCGTCGTGGGACCCGACCACACCACATGTTGAGAACCCAAACATTGATAACCCAACTCAGAGAAACCGAATGTGAACGATCGTCTTGAGAATGGTCTGTTCCACAAAACCCTCCACTTGTGAACACAACCCACATTGACCGGCTAGTGTCGCGTGCTGTCGCCGAATCTAGCCGAGGCTAATCGTTTAACACCTCTAGTGGAACCCGATGTGAATCGAACTCGAGGTTGTACCTACAAAGATTTCGATTCGTGGTCCCATTGATTTTGGAGGAACCGAGGGAGTAGTTTACGACTAGGTGGTTGGAGAAAACCGAATCTGTGTTTCTTTGTAGCGATGTTGTAAATATCGCCGGCGGTCCCTCTACGATCGACCACCGCCAAGCGCCATAGCGGTTATGGCGGCGATATATCGTTGATATAACGGAGACCCTAAATTATAAAGAAATTAATTTTTTTATAGGTATTTATATATTTTATATACATATTTATAAATATTTATTAGTTTTATTGTTATATTTAATATTTTAATTATATATTTTATATAAATATTACAAATTTTACATTGTATATGCATTTAGTTATGTATTTCCCACTCTTAACCGATATTTGACCGATATTTTACCGATATTTGACCGATATTTACAAGATATGACCGATATAACCGATATTGACCGATATTTGACCGATATTTGACCGATATTGACCAACCGATAAATTTGACCGATAAGTGAAATATCATATCGGTGGACCGCCGATAAGCGATATATCACTGATATATCGGCCGCCAAGACCGATATTTACAACACTAGCTGTAAGTAACTGTGATGAGGATTATAAGGTTAAGTATGCAACATTCACCTTGAAGGACGAGGCGTTGACCTGGTGGAACAATTATCACAGAACAGTAGGAATTGATGTAGCTTATAGTATGACTTATACTCAGTTTAAGACTCTCCTGATTAAGACTTACTGTCCTAGGAATGAAGTTAAGAAGTTAGAGAGTGAGTTCGGAACCATAAGGTTAAGGTGCTTGACATGGCGACTTATACTGCGTTTCCAAGAGTTATCATTGCTTTGCCTTGAAATGGTTCGCACCGAAGAACTTAAGATTGAAAGGTATACTGATGGATTGCCTTTGGCTACTCGAAATGATGTCATCGCTGCCAAGCCAGTTAATTTGCAAGAGGCAATTGATGTGGCTCAGAGTTTGATGGACTCTTATGTGCTAGAAGTAAGAGACAAGAGTAAGAACGATAGGAGTGATAAGAGGAAGAGGAACGAAGTTTCAAAAGGGAATGGCAACAAACGGCAAGAGACAGCAAGAGAGTTCGCCATAGGAAATGGAGGTGGGAAAGATTATGAAGGTAGTAAGCCTGTGTGTGGTCGTTGTAACCGACACCACCATGGACTATGCCCGAATGTGTGTAGGAAGTGCTCTAAGGTAGGACACTTGGCCAAAGATCGAGGTTCCGACCACTTGCCGCAGCTCAAAGCGCACAAGGAGCGGATGGAAGGCCACCGTCACTGTTTTGGATGTGGAAAGAAGGGACATTTAAGAATGAGTGTCGAGAGCCGTAGATGAGAGGAAATCCGGTAATATAGGAGGATTTGCTAACCGAGGTGTAGGAGGTAATGGCTTAAACCCTATGAAGCGTGAGGTTGTGGAAAACCGGAAACCATGGTGCTAGGAATCAGAGAGACATGGGAATAGCGTGTTTACGCTTATTGGGAAGGAAGTCGGTGAGGACCCTAACGTGAGTTACTGCACGTTCCTTCTCAATAATCGCTATGCTTCCATCTTGCTTGATACCGGTGCGGATATGAGTTTCGTATCCACCAATTTTATGCCATTACTAGAATCTCCCAAACACCTCTAGGGCTTAGTTACGATGTAGAATTAGCGAATGGGAATAGAGAAGATAGACACCGTAGTTCGAGGTTGTACTTGAGTTTCCTAGACCACCCATTTAGTATAGACTTATTGCTTGGTTACCTTAGGAAGTTTTGACGTCATTATCGGAATGGATTGGTTGTCGAAGAACGGTGCACACATCATTTGTGATGAGAAGATTGTGCGTTTATCATATGGCGGAAAATTTTGAGCATACAAGGAGATCGGAGCGATGTGGAAGTCCTTCCGGTTGAGCATCATCTCTCAGACAGGACCGTAAGTACATCGAGAGGAGGTTGTCTTTCTTAGCTCGAATTTCAAAAGAAAGTGAGGAGAAGAGTGAAAGACACCTTAACGATGTACCCGTTGTTAGAGAATTTCCGGATGTGTTTAGGACAATGCTAGGATTCCACATGTCCGACAAGTGGAATTCCAAATAGAGTTGATACTGGGCGACACCCGAGCCCGCACCTTATCGACTTGCTCCAAGAGAATTGGAGGAACTGTCTAACAGTTGGGCGACTTGTCGAGAAGGGATTCATTCGACCAAGTTCGTCACCGTAGGGAGCACCAAGATTGTTTGAAGAAGAAGGATGGATCGTTTCGGATGTGTATCGATTATAGGAGTTGAATAAGTTAACAAATGAAGAACCGATATCCATTACCTAGAATAGATGATCTATTCGACCAACCCAAGGAGCTAGTGTCTTTCTAAGATCGATTTACAACCTGGTTATCACCGACTTAGAGTTCGAGAAGAGGATATCCCTAAGACTGCGTTTAGGACTCGTTATGGACACTATGAATTCCAAGTGATGTCGTTTGGTTTGACCAATGCGCCAGCGGTTTTCATGGATCTCATGAACCGAGTGTGTAAGCCATACCTGGATAAGTTTGTGATAGTATTCATAGACGACATCTTGGTATACTCTAAGAGTAGTGAGGATCACGAAGAGCATTTGAGGCTTATTTTAGGATTGCTGAGAGAGGAGAAGTTGTATGCCAAATTCTCTAAGTGTGAATTTTGGATTCCGTCCGTGAAATTCTTAGGTCATGAGATAGATAGTTGAGGTGTTCATGTTAACCCAACTAAGATTAAGGCCATTAAGGAATGGGCAGCTCCTAAGAACCCATCGAACCGGCAATTTCTCGGGTTAGCGAGCTATTATAGGAGATTCATTGAGGATTTTCTAAGATAGCTAAGTCGTGACCAAACTAATACGAAGGATGTTAAGTATGAATGGTGAGAAAAGGAAGAAGAAGCATTCCAACTTATGAAGGAGAGGTTGTGTAGTGCGCCCATCCTAGCTTTGCTGAAGGAAGCGAAGACTTTGTCGCATCGCGACGCTTCGCATAAAGGCTTAGGTGCTGTTTTGATGCAACGTGAGAAGGTGATTGCTTATGCATCTCGACAACTTAAGAAGCATGAGAAAAACTACACCACCCATGACCTTGAGTTAGGTGCTGTAGTGTTTGCTCTTAGGATTTAGAGACATTACCTGTATGGAACCAAGTGTGTAGTATTTACCGACCACAAGAGTTTGAAATATATCTTAGATCAGAAGGAACTGAACATGAGACAACGTCGTTGGTTGGAATTGCTTAGTGATTATGACTGTGAGATTCGTTATCATCCTAGTAAGGCTAATGTTGTGGCTGATGCACTTAGTCGTAAAGAGGACATTCCACCCCTACTTGTTAGATCATTAGGAATGACCATTGTTTCGCCCTTAGCATCTCAAATTTTAGCCGCCCAAGCAGAGGCATTGACGGAAGAGAACCGTCCTTATGAGAATCTTCATGGAATGGTGGAAAGTGAAAACGGATTCTTGAAGCGTTCCGACGGAACATTATGCTTCAAAGACAGAAGCTGGATACCATTTCATGGTGGAATCCGTGAGTTGATTATGCACGAGTCGCATAAATCAAAATACTCTATTCATCTCAGAGCCGATAAGATGTATCAGGATCTTAAGAAACTTTATTGGTGGCCCAATATGAAAGCCTATATAGCTCAAGATGTTAGTTGGTGCTCGACTTGTTCTAAAGTTAAGGCGAACATCGAAACCATCGGGACTTTAGTTCAACCCGAACTCCGGAATGGAAATGGGAGTGAATAACCATGGACTTTATCACTAAATTACGAGAACAGGTTAGCGGCAATGACGCTATCTCGGTAATAGTTGATCGCTTAACTAAGTCTGCTCACTTCTTAGCTATTAGTGAAACCGATAGTCTTGATAAACTTGCTCGATTGTATCTTAAGGAGATAGTATCGTGTCATGGAGTACCGATATCTATCATTTCGATAGGGATAGTCGTTTACATCCCGCTTTTGGAAGTCGTTATGAGACAACATTAGGAACAATTTGGATATGAGTCTTGCTACCATCTGCTGCACCGATGGTCGAGCAAGAGAACCATTCGGATTTTAGAGGACATGCTTAGAGCATGTGTTATTGATTTAGGCAAAGGTGGAGAGACACCTCCTTTGGCCGAATTCTCTTACAACAATAGTTATCACTTTAGCATTAAGGCTGCCCCATTTGAGGCACTGTATGGCCGAAAATGTCGTTCTCCTGTTTGTTGGGCTTAAGTTGGCGAGAGTCAACTTACAGGTCCTGAAATTGTCCTAGAAACCACTGAGAAGATAGTTCAGATTCAAGACCGGTTGCAAACCGCTCGAGATAGACAAAAGAGTTATGCCGATAAGAGACGTAAACCATTAGAATTTCAAGTTGGAGATCGTGTTATGTTGAAAGTTTCTCCTTGGAAAGGAGTGGTTCGTTTTGGGAAATGTGGAAAACTCAATCCCCGATATATTGGTCCCTTTCCAATCCTGGAAAGAATCGGACCGGTAGCATACCGCCTGGAGCTACCATCGAAACTGAGTAGTGTACACAATGTCTTTCATGTTAGTAATCTTAAAAAATGTCTTTCGGAGGAAAACATAGTGGTGCCCTTAAGAGATATTCGTATTGATGAGAAATTGAATTTTGTTGAGGAACCGATTGAGATTATGGACCGTGAGATCAAAAGGCTGAAGAATAGCCGTATTTCGATTATTAAGGTTCGTTGGAATTCCCGGCATGGACCGGAGTTCACTTGGGAACGTGAGGACGTTTTCCGTAGGAAGTATCCTAAACTTTTCATGACATCAAGCAACTCGGAGTGAAACTCGGGACGGGTTTCTTCGAGGTGGGAGGTCGTGACAACTGGCAATTTAGGAGTCTATTTTAGGTAACCGCATTACGTTAAACTAAACCGAGCTTTTGCCTTTATCACTATTTTTATAAACCATGACTTGATTTTATATCGTCTATTGGTTTTTATGATTTATTTCATTATTAAATGAGTTATCGTATGAGTTTTAACTCTATTTGGTAGGCACTATTCGATTCGGCACTAGAAAAGCCTAAAACAAGAATTATTGTAACTTTTAGACCGTAACTCGAAATTGACAATTAAATAGTCAAAACTCGTGGAAAAACGTAAATAACGATGTTGGAAAGTTGAATAAACGTTGTGGGACACTCGGGGGACAATATGTGAGCTCGGGAATGGGTAAACGGGATAATTACGAAAAATTACAACTCTGACCCCCAAAAATACCCATGGCCGGCCACCCTCCCTCATCCGTATTTATTTATTTTTGAGTCCCCAACACCCAAGTATAAAAGGGACCTCCCTCCCTCACTTCCACCCTTTATTTCTCTCTCTAAAACACACACACACTAACACTTTCTCTCTCCCCCTTCTCTCTCTAAAAACCCTAACCGCCCCCATTATTATCCGACCACTATTCCGGCCAAATTCCGGCCACCACCGGCGCGTCACCATACACCTCCACCACCATATTGAAGCTCTCTTTCTCCTCTTTCCAACCATATATTACACGCTCCAATTGGACTTCATTAACACCTTTAAATTTAAAGATCAAGATTCGTACTTTTAGGGTTTCAAGTGGGTTTTGCAATTGGTGATTGAATAAGGTAAATGGAACAATTTTTGAGCTTGTTTGGGCAATAATAAGCCATGAATTTGAAATTAGGGTTTCGACCCTATGAAGAAATTTGGGGCTTTTGGGTGGAACATGAAATTAAGTCTAATTAGTGACTAAATAAACAAGTAATTAGTGTTTGGTAAATGTGTGGTGTATCAATTTGATGGGTTTATACATTTTAGGTTTAGGTTCATATTTTTGGTTAAGATAGATGATGGGTTTTGTGTTTGGTTAGTGTTTGGAGCTTGAATGATTGGATTTGGATGTTGTGGAATGGATTTGGGTAATGTTTGATTGATGTGGAATAGTGTACGAGCCACAAAGGGCACGTACGAAGCCTTTGGTTTGCGTACGTGACCCACTTGGGCCATGGGTCCGGGTCGGATCGATTTGGTAGCTTGTTGGTTGATGTAGTTGAGGTTTGGGTGAGACGCGTGGAGCCGAAAAGCTTCTAGAGCTTGTTTGGTTCAGGTGGTCTTGACAGCGACCGTGTCATGACCATTATGGTCATAACATTGGTTTCGAGTATATTTTGTTGATTGATTGGTTGGCGAGATTGTTTTGAGTTGGTTTGGGATTGAATTGCGCTATTTTGACTTTTAAATTTGGACTTGATATATATATATGTTGTTGACTTTGAGCTACGTCGGCGCTACTTTGACTTTTAGTCAAGAGTTGACTCGACAAAGCCGTAATATGGACTTTAGTATAATTTGGACTATTGATTGATTAAAAGCCGAGAAGTTATGACTGTGCTTGTGGACTCAAACTAATAACGATATAGATTAATATTGAATTTGATGAAATATATATATATATATATATATATATATATATATATATATATATATATATATATATATATATATATATATATATATATATATATATATATATATATATATATATATATATATGAAACATTTTCTTTGCCATAATTAACTCCCCATTCTTAGCATACCCGTTGTCATACATAAGTTCAGATCATACTAACAAGCCAAAATAAACATAAGTTTTTATAGCATAAGTTTCTAACAGACGTGGAAAACAGGGTACTCTTCCACTTCATCTCCGACCATATCTGTGAGCAAATGCATGAACTTGAACCTTATCATTTTGTTGTAGCCAAAGTTACATTCATGTGCAAACTCCCTCCATTCACCAAATAGGTTAACATGGTTCGTCCTTCCAGGTTCCTCTTTATGAAACTCCATTTTAATATTAAACCTGCACTCCACATCCTGGTGTATCATCAAGACCGTCCTGTATGTGTGCATCGGGTGGTATTCCAAGAACTCGGCAGGTATGGTCTGCAATAAACAATGCCCACCATCTGAATACATAATTCTTCATATACATTAATAATGTTTTACGACAAATACGTTTCACCTAATAATAATACTTACGAGTCGTTTGAAAACTGTAATCATATTAAAACACTTATAGAAAGTGTCACCAACTTCCCCAAAGTGGTCTTCATGTCCTGGCCATCGACAGATGTGGTGCATCCTATCATCATCTGACAATACATTTACCATGTCAGAATACCTCCTAATACTATCGAACTACACTAGGATCTAACTACATTTCTATGCCCTTAAACTAATGAATTATATAAAGACATATAGAACTTTCAACTAAATAAGCATTTAAATATTTATATTACCTTTGTTGTCAAACTCTACAGGAGGTTGCATGTGATGGAGTAGTGTCGCCCATAGAAATGCATCGGTGTATGAGGACTACCGTCAAAGTTAAACGCCATCAACCTCAAAACAAGATATGCTCCTTGGTAAACACCAATATCGCCTTGACTTGCAAACCCAGTGAATTTCATAATACTCCAAAGATGATGATCCAATTCATATTCACCAGTCGATTAGGAACATTAACATGTGTCACAGAACCATGAAGTAGTCTTGTCCACAATTAATCCTAATATGATCCCGCCCTATACCACCAAGAAATCACCAAGAATTCTCAGTACATGAAGTTCACGTTTGTCGAAATACACTTTTAATACAATACATTCACTTACTAATAAAGGTTATACAAGATTAAGGTACATATTAATTTATACCATGGCTGTGTTTGTCGGCCCGCACACGACTCTTAAAACGATAGTAACGGTTGTTGTCTTCATCATACCCCCCGTATTCCTTTCCATCCCTAACATCGTATCCCGTCATGTAGAAACCGCCGATCCCTCCGTATGAAATGCAACCAATCCACATACGGACCGATGTTGTCCTTAGCAAACTGCCCAATCCCTTCCTCGAGTGTGATAGGTCCTACGATAGGTGTTATAAACCGACTTTCTTACGGATTCTTGTCGGGTCGATAGAGATATTTGTTCCATTAAAGCCATCAAATTCAAATACCTCGTGAAGTTCCTGAATAATTATTCAAACATTTACGTTACGTTTCACTATACAATCAAACTTATAAATTATAATATGGTGTTCTTTTATTTACCGTTGCTTAGGTATGTTCTCCGGTTAACCAACACTACTAATTCTAACGGCATTTTCCCGCTATAAACAAACGTACTTTAAATATCAAAGCGGTTATACCTATATAAGAATAGCATTATGATCTTGCTTTTGTTATCAAAATCTATTAACCGTATTCGAATGTATCAACTTAAAAGTATACCACCATAATATCGCAAACACTATTTAGTAACCATTATCGTCACTTACGCAAAATCCTTTTGGATACAAACCAATATCTATTTCATGTTTTCACTTATATTTCAGTAGTCCTATATAGTTAACAATTAATCTATCAAACTCTCAAAAATCAATCCATAATATTACACCATTATTATCACTTACATACTACTTTTTTTAATAACTTACCTTAGTGTTTGACTAATTTCCAACATAAATGTTAATCAAACTTCCAACCTACTATAAAGAAACAGAGTCTTGCTAACAACAACAACCACATGCATTATTATTTAACTAAGATTCAAACGATTAGTGTATTCAAGATGTACAACAGTTATATACATAATCATTCTCACAAATCTAATGCATTTTTTTTCAATCAACAACTATCATCATTAACTTATTTGTTACCATTATCTTACATTAAGTTTGATGATCTAAAACTTATCATCATGCAAGGTTTTCAAATACGGGGTATACCTAAACACTTCATAGCTTCAAATCTACTAACAAATACCTTTGATCATGTTTTAGTAACCTTTTTATAAAAAGTTTTAATCTTACTAACCTTGGAGTTGATTTGCGATTTTGATCAATGTTGTGATTTGACAGGATTGTTAAGTAGCCAACTAAATCTTCAGAGCATGTAATGATTTTATTCACTTGGAAAACACAATATATACTATTAGACGGCTTAAAAATCATTACCGTGACTTTTTTGTTGACTATCATTAATGCTAACAGAGTTGGGCCAAATATACATGTATGGGCTAAAACATGATAGAAAAAAAAACCAACATATAAAACGTATACATGTATATGGTTATAAGTTTAAAGGTTTTGTAACGCAATAACATTTACCAATCATAATAAAACGTTTTATGCTTTGAATGTAGATGATCAATGAAGTATTATGATTCAAAAGTTATAAAAATTACATAGAACACAACTTCTTGATCATACAACTCTTCAATATGAGAATTGTATCAACAATTTGATAATTCTTTTGTAAACACGAAATGTGTAATGTTATACCAAACATTCGATCGAAAGAATATCATCAATCATCGATTACTATTTCATCTAATTTGAATGGAGGAAGAAGTTCAAACATTATCATCCACTTTAACTATCAATAGGTGATATTTTGTTATTTGTTTGTTTTACTTAATTTACCTTTTGTTACACCACTATCCTTAATGTTAATCAATTATTTTGATTTCCTAATAACAAATCTATCTTTTTTGAGGTTTATTACCAATACATGTATTATATTCCCTTCAAACCTTACACAAATGTTCAAAACGATGAAACTAAAAGAGATGCCGTTATGATAGCTACAACTTCTAACAAAAGTGTAATGTCACTCAATTATTCGCAATACACATAATTCAATTGCAAAACGACTTCACATGGAATTTTCATTACACTATGCGAAATTACCAACATCTTGATGCTACAGACACAACATTGTACATACATTGTATTATCATTTCAAAACTTATATATAGTTAGTTTTGAAATATTAACCCTTATAGTTTACATACATTAACATAACAAGTATAATATATTATCTTGGTCAATTAATACTAATATTATTGAATACTCAATTTCGCTTTTAACATGCCTTAACAATCCCTAAATATCGGGATCATAATGTATCACCATCAAATTATTTGTAACCAAATTATTTCCTTTACCATAAATATATGATGATTTTTGTATACAAATTTTATGTTATCCCTATTAATTAGCTAAAACATATACTAATCCTTTCACTAAGAGTTTCTTTTCGATACAATTACATCAACAAACCTATCTTTGATTACAAGAAAACACATCCGTGTTTGAATTTCTTATACTTTTAGGTGTTAAACTCGAATAACCATCATTGTATGTAAAAATAGTATAGTTTGTCCACATATTTACATCAACTTAATACACCATTATCGTGATCATTTCATTGCAATATGATGGGATTATAATATATTGTTAGCGACTTCATACAATACTTATGTTATTACCGATATTCATAACCAAACATTACAAATTTGTTGTAATCGTAAAAGACACTTATAACTTAGTTTTGCATTTGTATTAGTTCATGGATTCCAACAACAAGAGAAAGCTATTGTTATCAACAACACGTTATCTCCTCGGAAAAGAAAACACACCAACCGCAAGGCTACATGATATCGATATCAACTCCAAGAAGCGAAGACCATTAAGTACTCAAGAAGATGTTACTTTTATGAGAACTTCAACGCAACCAATTCCATATATGACTTCACACCAATTCACCGTTAGACTGTTCTTATTGATATAACTAATAGTAAGTAAACGCTTTCATGAAATTTAATTTTAATATCCATTAACAACAATCATAATGTCAATATGAAATAGTTATAATGTAATAACCTATACTTATCATTTTAGATGGATCATCTTCTGCTACACCAACAGTTAGACGTAGAGGAAGACCGCCAAATAATTCTACACAAACAACAACTAAAGTGACTGTTAATCCAACAATAACAACAATTCCTCGAGAAAGACCAGGAAGGAAAACAATAGAAACAACTACTCCTGCATATAGTCCATTCCTTTCACATACTTTTTGACTACATTTTGTTTTGTATATCTTTTGTTATTATGCTATAAATTCTTTATATAAACCAAAACGTTTACTTAATCTCACAGAGTTATCAGCTATATCTCCAACTATAACTCCAACTCCTGTCATACCAACCCCTGTAATTTCAAATATAAGAACTCGACGAAAACCAGGAAGGCCACGGAAAGAAATAACTACTCCAGGCATATAAATCCTTTTTCTCCCAAATCCTTTGACTGCAAATTGCTTTACCATATTGTAGTTGCATTTTAATGACATATCGTTTACTCGATTCCACAGATTTACCAACTCCATCTCCATCTGTATCTCCAAGTCCTGTCACACAAACGAGTGTAATTTCAACAATAAATCCTAGACGTAGACCAGGAAGGCCACCAAAAGAAACCACAACTCCATATGTAACTGCAAGTCCTGTCATACCTTCATCATTAACTCATATACGTACACCACTAAGGCAACAAAAAGAAACCACTACTCCATCTGTAACTGCAAGTACTGTCATACCTTCATCATTAGCTAGAAGACGTCCAGGAAGGCCACGTTTAGATGACATAACACAAGGTAGGATTGTGTACTCCTTTTAATATATCTTTTCCGTTCGTTTTTTTAAAAATCTATAGATAACTTAAGTGTTCTTAAACAGAACTCCTATGCGCCCTAACAAAAGCACAAGGTTTAGCGGAAAATCTCCGTCGCATTTGACATAGGTATATTTTTTCTTAATAAACCACTTAACTATTGAATTGACTTTGGTAGTATTAAGTAATTCATCCACAACATTATATATACTTTAACACGTGTTGTTCATCGGTTTCATCGGATATTGCATCAAACAATGTTACCAACTCAACAGTTACTTACGAGCCACATAGGAGAAGAAGCAAGTGTGTTTTAGGATCCGCATCACGACGTATTAACTTCACCAATGAAACTGGTGTACAAAATAGTGCGAACAGAAATCCATTCGTTGGTATTTCAAGTGGTAATTTCAATTCGAAAGCAATATATAAATTCAACAAACGTACTGTTTTATTACTTAATTTATTATTTACATATACACTTTCATAACTGATGCTAAGATATTAAAATTTGGCAGAATACATCGACCTAGGTGATCCAAATGTACAATGCTCTGATTGTGGGGCATTGTTGTGGGAAGCAGAGAGTAAAAGAGGACATGGAACGGATGATTCGTATTCTCTATGTTGCATGAGGGGTAAAGTTCAACTACCAGTTGAATTGAAACCCCCTCCAAGTTTGCTCATGAGCTTGGTGAAAAATGAACATCCAAAAAGCAAAGGGTTCCTTGAAAATATAAGGCGCTATAACTCCATGTTTTCATTCACATCTCTTGGTGGTAAAGTAGACCAAACAATTAACAACGGACGGGTCCATATTGTTTTAGGCTTCAGGAGAGAACTACCACCAAATTGGTTCTTTGATGCTCGAAACGGCAAGACTCCCAAGTTTAGCAAATATACATACATGACACAAGAAACGAGATACGTAATAGAATAAATGTTGTCGTATGCATACTCTAATTTTTATACAAACTTACACTTTTGTGACTAATATTTTATCCGATATACATTTCCAAAGTGTTTTCATTATATTCATTGTATCAATTTTTAACATAATGTTGCAAGAGTGGCTCTTCAAGTTCATCAAAGCCTCCAAAATTGACCATCACTAACAAAGACATAAAAGAGATGCTTGATGCCCATAATCCATTGGTCAAAGAGTTCGAATGGCTGGTCAACGATGGCAACCGCAGATGATGACCGTAAAATAAGACTTAGGCTTATTGGGAAAAGAGATCGTGATGGACGGACACATAATTTACCAACCGCATCCGAGGTAGCGCACTTATAGTCGGTGACTTTGACTCTTTGAAAGATAAGAGACATTATTTTGCACATGCATGGCAATGGAACAAGAAGAATTAGTGAGTCGCACGTTGAGTACTTGGCTCTTCAAGATCCGTTATTGTTTCCATACGCAGAAGATGGATACTGAATCGATGTATACCATAGAGGTATTACGGACTCGACACCAACAAAACAACGCACTAGAGTGACTATGCGTGAGTGGTTTGCACATCGCCTACAAGATAGACCAGAGGTTTATTCCGTGATTCTTCACCAAGAAGGTTGTTCCAGCAGCTTTTGGTAGATGGTTACACTATGGTGGAGTCTCGAAAGGATGTCTTATTATAGAAAAAATCAAAAGAGTCGAGATGTGAAACATATACTAGGCTGGCTAGCATGGCAACTACATCAAATGGACCACGTGTTCTTCGTGGGAAAAAAGTTATCCTGCCTTCGTCACACACGGGGAGTCCAAGATACATGTTACAGAACTACCTTGATGCTATGTCAATTTGCAAGGTATATGGATACCCGGATCTATTCATCACTTTTACGTGTAACCCAAGCTGGCCTGAGATTACGCGGTACATGGAGGAAAAAGGCTTGAAATCAGAAGATCGGCCAGATGCGACTACAAGGGTATTCAAAATGAAGTTGGACATGTTGATGAAAGATTTTAAACAAAAACGCACATTCGGACGTGTAAAAGGAGGTACTTAAAATTCATTTCAACCTCAATAATTTTACACATCAACGTACTAATAACATTATCATTCTGAGTTTCAAACTTTAATTATTGATATACTAAACTAAACTTTGTTGCCTTTACATGCGTAAATTTACACAATTGAATTTCGTAAACGTGGATCGCCCCATTGTCATATTTGCCTTTGGTTGGAACCAAATGATAAACTACGTACTCCACAAATGATTGACAATTGTATATCCACGAAATTTCGATAAGGATCTTGACCCACTTTGTACCAACTTGTGACGAGAGAACATGATGCACGGTCCTTGCGGTCTTGAACATCAGGACTGTCCATGTATGGTCAATCGTAAATGCACAAAAAAGTTTCCAAAATCATTTAATGAGGAGACTTTTATCGATGAGCATGGGTACGCTATTTACAAGAGACCTAAAAATGGTAGAAAGGTGTCTAAAAGTGGTACTGATTTGGACAATGGATTTGTCGTGCCAGATAACCAAGGTTTGTTGAAACAATACCAGGCACATATAAGCGTTCAATATCGCAATCGTTTGGTTCTATCAAGTACCTTTTCAAGTATATAAACAAAGGACCCGATCGAGTCACCGCAGAGTGGATGAAGAAGACGTCGACGAGATTAAAGATTATTACGATTGCTGCTACTATCCGCATGTGAAGTCGCATGGAGGCTTTTCCAATTTGATATACACCACAGGTCTCCATCGGTTGAAAGACTTCCTTTTCACCTACCAAACGAGCACGCTGTCTTTTTTGATCCAAGAGAGAGTATTGATTACGTCCTAGAGAAGGAATCAAACAACACGTCAAATTTTTTAAAGTTGATGGAACGTAACAAAACAGACGTTGAAGCAAGACAATTGTTGTATGTAGATTTTCCATCCAAATATGTATGGAAAAAACAAGATTGTGTATGGGAACCTAGATGAAGGGAAATACCATTGGTCGATACATCAGTTCCTCCATCATGGGGAGAAATGTACTATCTTCAGATATCGTTAAACAAAATACCGGAGTTCAAGAATGGGACGAGTTTAAGACCTATGATGGAGTCCTTTACTCAACTCATAGAGAAGCTCGTCTTGCAAGAGGTTTGTTATGGGATGACAAAGAGTATATTGATGGTCTAATAGAAGCAAGCCGATGGGGATTGGGGACTATCTAAGATCTTTATTTGTAGTGCTCATCATGACAGATAGTATGTCGCGTCCGATTATGTTTGGAACAAAACATGGCGTCTTTTACCGAGGATGTACAGTGGAAGGAACGCCGTATACATAATGATCCGTATATACATACATTTCCAATTCAATAGATTACTTATCTTATGTGATACAACTTCACAAACCAGGTATATACATACATTTCCACTGCTTTTGTCATTCGTTCACCATGTAACATTAACTTAAAAAAACTTGAAAACTATGCTGATGAGCGTGAATCTATATTGGTTGCATATCAAGAAACAATTTCTAAAATATTTGTCATCTTTATCGTGTTTTCTGAACATCAACTTTGTATACAAAAACATTACCATTTATGTTTAACTTAAGTATCCCGATTTATACAGAGTTGGAGTTGACTGATGAACAAAGGTACAATATATGCCTTACATACATCGAGCACATGTTACTCTGCAACAACAGGTCGTTAAAGACAATTGAAAACATGCCTTACCCTGATGCACAATATACGATGCAAGGTTACAACAGACTTTTCAACGATGAAATGAGATACGATAGGACAGACTTATCTGCATTGCATATTAAGATGTACCAGACTTTAACAGATGAGCAAAAGTGCATTTACGCTACTATTTTGGATGTCAGGCGGCAGAAAAGGGAGGCATGTTTTTGTTTATGGCTATGGTGGAGCAGTAACAAATATATGCCCTATATACTACTTAGATTAAATTGTAATTCAAATTAATCTAGATGTTCAAACTACTTTTATTCATCAATCATTATGCTAATAAATGTCAAAAAACAATTACTGTGTAAGACATATCTATACAAAACAATGACGGCGTGTCTTCGCTCGAAGGAAAAATTGTTCTTAATGTTGCATCAAGTGGTATCGCAAGACTCCTTTTGGATGGAGGAAGAACCGCACATTCAAGATTTGCAATTCCCATTAACGTGTCTCAAGAGTCCATGTGTTCTATCGGGCATGAGACGGTGACTTGGCCGATTTATTACGCAAAACAAGTCTAATTATATGGACGAAGCACCAATGGTCCATGACATTGTTTTGAAGCTTTCGACAGAACCATGCGCGATATATGTAGATCAAACCCTTCACAACCATCTGACCAAGTTTTTGGAGGTGATATTTTTACAACATATATTTGCATTATTATTTGTCCGTTTTTTGTAAATGATTCTTAACACTTTTTTGCAATGTACAAATTTCAGGTAAGGTCGTTGTTTTTGGAGGTGATTTTCGTCAAGTACTACCGGTGATTCCTAATGGTAGCAGACAAGACGTGGTCCATGCATCCATCAATTCTTCATATTTGTGGGAACACTGTACTGTCATGAGACTAACTGTTAACATGCGTTTGTCTGCCGGAACAACCAGTGAGGAACAAAGGAAAATTAAAGAGTTTGCCGATTGGATACTTGACATTGGCAATGGAAAGATAGGTGGAAAAAACGATGGTGAGGTCGATGTAGAATTCCCGGATGACATGCTCATTCCAGATTCAAGATCGTGTTGGTTCAATAATTAGTGAAACATACCCCGATCTTATATCCAACTTGTGGAATCCGAATACTTTCGTGAAAGAGCAATATTAGCACCAACACACGAAATGGTTGATGTAATCAACAAAATATGCTTGATAGAATAGAAGGCGAGGAAAAGTCTACTACAGCTCGTACGGTTGTATCACCAGCAGATTCGATTCGGACTTTATCGAAGATGCATACACACCGTAATTCTTAAACACCATCAAAATGTCGGTGTTCCTAATCACGAAATTACTCTTAAAGTTGGTGCTCCAAGAATGTGTATGAGGAACATAGATCAAAGAGTCGGTTTGTGTAATGGTACTAGAATGCAAATCCTTCGAATGGGTACGAATATTATAGAGACAAAGATAATATCCGTGGCAATGTTTGAGCTATTTGCGCAATACCAAGAATGATAATTACCCCATCGGACAACAAAATGCCATTTAAACTCAACAGAAGACAATTCCCAATCCAAGTTTGCTTTGGAATGACTATAAACAAGAGTCAAGGACAAACACTGTCACAGGTTGGACTCTTTTTAGAGAAACCGGTTTTTTCACACGGACAACTTTATGTAGCCGTTTCAAGAGTTAAAACAAAAGAAGGCTTGAAGGTTCTTTGTTGCGACATCGATGGTATCTACACAAATAAAACAACAAACGTTGTTTACAAAGAAGTTTTACACAAAATTTGAATTGTCATTTTTATTAACAACTATAATGTTTAGTAAACACTTTTAGTTTTAGCACTTTTTTTCATGTTTGTTTTTTATATAATTTGAAAATTTTACATTTAACTTTCTTCATTCACATATATCTTCAAGATGGTTTTATACAATGAAATATGATATACATTATATAACTTGCATCTATACTAACTCTACCAATGAAATTTACTAATATTAAACAACGTACATGAGACTCGCCCGGCCATCGGCCGGGTCATGAGACTAGTATATATATATATATGAAAATGCTAATAAACTATGAAATAGAAATAATAAATGGGCTTTTGTACCAAAAATGTCGATAACAAGTCTTATCTTGTTATTTACTATTTTTAAACGGAAAATAACGATTAAATTGGAAATGTTTTGTAATAAATAAGTAATTAATGTTTCGAGTACACGTTTATCAATAAATGTCAATTGTGGACATTTAATACTAGATTAAGTATTTAATTGCTTACGTTGTGTGCATGAGTTACGGATAACCTAGCATTAATTGTAACACCCCAACCCGACAAAGGTAGAAGTGTCACATTCTGGTGTCATATCAGAACATACAATTAAAAGCGGAAGTCTTAAGAATAGCGTATCAAGTCATTTAAACAATGACTTACAAGGAAAATTACATAATCCAATATGTCTAAAATAAAATGAAATCTCCAAACAATAGCCCGACAAAATAAATCCAAATAATAAGGTAACTAGGGTTGGTCCACTCGGATAATCCAACTCTCACCCATCAAAGCCCATCTTCAAACCTAACACCGCCGCAGAAAAGAAATGCGGTTGAGCTTAAAAGCCCAGTGAATGGATATAACAAAACGAAAGTTAAATAAAATCATAAATGAAAGGAACCGATAACAAGGTCGCGTGAAATGAGAACAATGAGTCAAGAGGATCTGCAGAACACAATTATACAAATATCCAAAAAGAATGATAACAAGGAGGACGAAGCAAAGCAAAACATCGATGACATAAATACAAGCACATACAAACCAAGCATACAATTATCGAAACATAGACAAGCATTGCGCGTCAGATCCACACAACATATATATGGCATGCAATCAATTCAGAATGCGTAAGACATACAAGTCAAACAAATCTAAAAGCAAGCGGAAGCCATTAATTAGTAAGTGAGCATGGCAATCACACGGTCAAAAACCCTTAGTTGAAACACAACCAAGATCATAATAATGGAAGTACTAGCAGTAGTCAAAACATGGTAGTCACACATAACAAGTAGGAATACAGTATAAACGATATAATTGAATGAATTAAAGACATAGCAGGGCAACTAAACAAATTAACAAACCAGACGTCACGAGATGAACCATTTACCCAATCAAACCATAGCATCAACAGAAATGCAAACATGGCAGGTTAACAACAAGCAGATAAGGATACTATCGGATAGTCATAGTCCACGAAATTAACTGAACGAAGTACACATGACAAACAAACAAAACTATCGATTACACACAAGCATGGTCACCAGACAAATCAGAGGGTCACATAACAGTGAGATCACATATCATCAGATGGAAACAGGTAACTCAGATAACCGCATATTAATCACATCATAGTAGGATAATCAGTAGTCACATAAAACATGATTAGCATAATCAAATTCAATGAGCATATAATAACCCGGTACGTGAATGGAATGATAGTCTGAAGTAACGGAATGAGAGTGTGACAGATCAAAGCAATGGAATATATATATATCTCTTGGTAGTAGAGTGAGTCATATAAGGGTACCGGGAACAATTAACACAGAATATGGTGCGTTGGGGAATACAGAAAGTACAGTATAGGTATATCAAAAGTGTAAGGGTTGTCAGAAATCTACCATGAGCCCGGAAACATATCATATCATATCATATCATATCATAAGTAGCCATTGTATTCGGAGGGGTGACCTCAGAATACCATACATAATAGGAGGGGAGACCTCAGTAATCAATGGAGTAGCTAGCTCCCGGAATGTGAAGACGCGTATTGCACACGACATCATTCACCATATAAATCATATCATATCATATCAAATCATATCATAGCATATCATATTATAACATATCTAGGATGCATCCATACGCCCCCCGGAAACATAGTGGCCAAATCATATACATATAGTGAGCTCATAATCATATCATAATGGGGACGGTGTGCAACATCACTCGTACACACTGGAGTCATGCCATTGGTGCATCAATGACACGGTCATGTTACCTTCATGACTAGGAACACATATTTGGCTCGGGTATCAAACTGAAGGGTCAAAGCATAATCATATCATAAGGGTTCATATCAAAGTTCAGAAGTCAAAGGTTCATATCAGAGTTCCATAACATAAGTTCATAATCAGAGGTTCACAATCAGATGGTTCATAATCATAAGGTTCATAATCATAAGATTCATAATCATAACAAACGAATATCATAGAGAACAGAATCATATCAAAGGATCACAGTAAAGGGAATCATATCAAAGGTATCATAAGTGAAGTAAAGTCAAGGATCGAAAAGTCATGAGAAATCCCTACTGAAAAGGGATAGAATATCTGTACCTCAATCGAAGCAAGCAAAATAGGAAAGTAAGGTCACACGATGAATCAATCCCGCCGTCCGGAACCTATGAATTAGATAACGCTTTATTAAAGTCGGATTACTCATTTTAGACGGCTTTCTATTTTTAGCAGGTTCCCACTTTTAGTAACTTTCTATTTTAGGTAACTTTCTTCGTACATTCAAGGCTCATTTAGTTCGATACAAGACAATAAATAAAAGTGTGTACAGGTCGTGTATAGTAGCTCCAAAAATAGATTCAGGCCAATAGATTATGTGCCCATTCATTCGACATAAAATGTTTAACCATATCATGATTTCTTGTGTCAAAAAGGTGGTCATTTTATGTGATAAGAGTTTATCCTTTCATGTGTTGGTAACTTTCATATATACCTTGATTCCATTTTACTTGACACCAAATAAGTGAAACATGCATGTGATGAATATGATCGAATATACTGGTATTTCATTATATTTCATGGCTTCATGTGATTCATTTATTCATGCAAGGTATTCGTTGGAGACCCACACGACAAGAAATCAAAAAAAAGAAAACAGTAATGAGGGAAAATGAAACGAGATATATGCTATCATACCCTCGAAACGTGAATGAGACGAGAACTCAAGGGTTTTACAACCCACGACAACAGCAGCAAATAACCACAACATCAGCAGCAAAGAAAGGCCACGACATCAGCAGCAAGGTAGTAAAACTCACGACAAACCAACCCACTGCAGCCTCCTTCTTCTTGTCCTAGAAACCCATGACCAGGAACAAGTAACCCACGACTCCACGAGCAGCAACACAACCCACGACAAAGCTTCTTTCTCGAACCACACACGATCACATCACCTTCACACGATCACAACCTCCCTTGGAAACCTTCTTGCTTTGGAATTTCGAGTGGAGTGGGGAAGATGGTTTTCTTGCCGTCATTTTTAGTAGAGTATATTAGGGTTTCTTTTGTTTTGTTTTTATTTTGAAAGGTAAATATAATGAGAGTAAATGAGATAATAAATGGTGATTAGGAAATTAATTAGGCGTGTAAATAGGGGCCGACCAAGAGGGAGGGGGCGTTATTTTTGGTTTGACAATGGGGAAGATAATTGACCAATTCATTCTTGATTATCTTACCTTAATTTCAATAATGTAAGATTATTTAGTTTAAATATTTACTAACACTTGTACATGTAATTTAATCCAAGCAACTTTATAATGTGTGATCTTTATTCGGTAGACATAAGTGAAGTATTTTAATCATAGTCTTGCATAAATAAATTTTTCTTTTATTCAATGCTAAGCGTATTTAACGAGGTTGGCGTGTTTTACGAGTTGTCGTAATTATTTAACTTGAGGGCAAAATAGTCATTTAACACGCTTGCGATTTTAGGGTTTTACATTAATAGTGTTGATCTCGTGGGTAGCGGACTTATTAGGTTGACTTAATCTAATAAGAGCCCGCTAGGTACGTTGGGCAACCCTATTAATGGGTGAATTATCCTTATGACTCTTAAGGATACGATTGATTTATGGGATAATAAGCGACACGAGTAAATAAATGAGTTTATCGAGTTGAAAAATTCGATAAGGTCTACTATTTATTCCGAAACTTATTGGACTATGGAGCTTATCGTTTAGAGGTCTCATTGTGTCGCATTGAGTTATATATTGGTTGTTTGAGTGCATTCATAGCATCATATTGAGTCGATACACTCGCACGAGGAATACCAAACACTAGGATTAAATGGTGAAATGAGACATTTTTGGAAATAAAGAAATGGAATATATTGGGGTACATAACGTAAATTTTGAGGATTATATATATTAAAGTTGGTCTACATTAATAGGTTGTGCCGAGTCGATAGTTGTTGTGCCGTGATACCGTTATCTTCGCTAGTGTTTATTTGTGCGTTGATTGCTTGAGGTGAGTTTCATAGCCCCAATTTTATATACGCTTTAACTACGCTTTGAACTATTTTGGGGTGAGAATCATGTCATTGTTTTTGGACCGTTAAAACTATTTGGATTTGCTTATATGCTTGATGCTTAGATAGATGTGCGGTAGTTGTTGCCTTAGTCTAGGTTTAACCGTGTCAACTAAGAATAGAATTCTACCTCGACCTAGTCCGGGGTTTGGCAATTGTTCTAGATTTTGCCACGACAGTGCTGGACTAGAGTCGCTGGGCTCGAGTAGTCCCTGGATGCGGGACATGCGTTACGATTGGTGATCCGGGTAGGATCGGTGTGCAAACGGTATTTATATATCTTAGGTCTTGCATGACAAATCAGCTCTTACAGGTCCACTATGATTTTGTTGAACTTAAACCTATGAACTCACCAGCATAAGCTGACCTTTTAGCATGATTTCTCAGGTATTTGAGAGATGTTTGGAATACGTGAACGGTAGAAGCTTGGCAAGAAGGCGGGGTTCAAGGATCATTTCTGACTCTGATAAACTATGGGGACCTATTTGATTAAACCATGTTTTGGGCCTAATAGTTATACTTTTGGATTAATGTTTTGAATACTTAAATTTGGGATTGATTTTGAATGCTAAATGACTATCTTTTTGCTATACTTGTGTGCGATACCAATCCAATAGTAACGCCTCAAAAACTTGATTAAGTCTTCCGCTGTACCGAGATTTGGGGGTGTTACACAAGGGGTAAGCACAAAAACTATAAAACCGAAAAACCAAAAAAGCTGCCCTGCCTACATTTATCCATCTTTTCAAAAATAATCTTATCTACTTAATGATAGTATAAAAAAATGTGCTACATCTCTCGGACTATTACAAATATTGTTTAAAATTGTTTAAAAATGCTAAGACTTGCATTTCATATTTGTATGAATTTTTATATGATTGTTTCATACTTTATTGATAAAGTTGAATTATTAAATGTTATGCTATTTTTAGTATCACTTGAGTAATTATTTTTGAAAACATAAGTTCTAGGTTTAATAATGGGAAACTTGAAATGACGAAATAGGTTAAGAGTTATGATTGTTAATAACCAAGTAGTTTATTTATCGGTATATATAAAGGAAAACAGAAAAGCGAGAAAAATCTGAAACCAAAACGGTTTAATAAAAAAAAAAAAGAGAAACTGAAACTGTAAAAACGAAATCAAACGATTTGCAATTTCAATAACCGAACTTTTCGGTTCAAGGTTTTGTTTTAACTAAATATAGCCCAAACAACCTAATACTCACCCCTACTACACCTGCAGTTGAGGCTTTAATTAATTTGCACTAAAGATTATGTAATTAAGTGAAAAAAGATATAATAAATGACATTGATGATATAATGATAACAATGATGTTGAAAGGTAATAAGAACTTTCTTTGTTGTAACGTATACATCTGCACCGTCTCATTGATTTAGGTGGCCCTGTGCCACAACTCTAAAATAGGCCCTGACGAAGATGAAAAAATCTAATTATACTCAATTCATTAATAATATAAAAGATATTAGTACAAGTATGACACGAACAATCTCAGGTTGATCAAACGTTAATAAATGTTTAATTATGTGGTAATAAATATTAATATTTTCATTCACCTAGCACTTGTAATCCGACTATTTACGATTCATGATTGACACTCTAATCAATCATTTCTTGCAAACCCAGTGAATTTCATAATACTCAAAGATGATGATCCAATTCATATTCACCAGTCTGATTAGGAACATTAACATGTGTCACAGGAACCATGAAGTAGTCTTGTCCACAATTAATCCTAATATGATCTGCCTGCCTTATACCGATCAAGAAATCACCGACAATTCTCTGTACATGAAGTTCCGTTTATCGTAAATACACTTTTAATACAATACATTCACTTACTAATAAAGGTTATACAAGATTAATTTACATATTAATTTATACACAGGGCTGTTTGTGTCGGCCCGGACACGACTCTTAAAACGATAGTAACGGTTGTTGTCTTCATCATACCCCTGTATTCCTTTCCATCCCTAACATCGTATCTGTCATGTAAAGCTGTCGGATCCTCACTGTATGAAATGCAACCAATCTACATACGGACCGATGTTGTCCTTAGCAAACTTCCAATCCCTTCCTTGAGTGTGATAGGTCCTCGATAGGTGTTATAAACCGGACTTTCTTACAGTTCTTCTTTGTTTGGTCGAGATAGAGATATTTGTTCCCATTAAAGCCATCAAATTCAAACACCTCGGGAAGTTCACGAATAATTATTCAAACATTTACTTTACTTTTCACTATACAATCAAACTTATAAATTATAATATGGTGTTCTTTTATTTACACATTGCTTAGGGTATGTTCTCGGTTAACCAACACTACGAACTCTAACGGCATTTTCTGCTATAAACAAAGCGTACTTTAAATATCAAAGCGAGTTATACCTATATAAGAATAGCATTATGATCTTGCTTTTGTTATCAAAATCTATTAACCGTATTCGAATGTATCAACTTAAAAGTATACCACCATAATATCTTATAAACACTATTTAGTAACCATTATCGTCACTTACATAAAATCATTTTGGATACAAACCAATATCTATTTCATGTTTTCACTTATATTTGGTAGTCCTATATAGTTAACAATTAATCTATCAAACTCTCAAAATCAATCCATAAGATTACACCATTATTATCACTTACATACTACTTTTTTAATAACTTACCTTAGTGTTTGACTAATTTCCAACATAAATGTTAATCAAACTTCCAACCTACTAAAAAGCAGTCTTGCTAACAACAACAACCACATGCATTATTATTTAACTAAGATTCAAGCGATTAGTGTATTCAAGATGTACAATGATTATATACATAATCATTCTCACAAATATAATGCATTTTTTTCAATGAACAACTATCATCATTAACTTATTTGTTACCATTATCTTACATGAAGTTTGATGATCTAAAACTTATCATCATGCAAGGTTTTCAAATACGGGTATACCTAAACACTTCATAGCTTCAAATCTACTAACAAATACCTTTGATCATGTTTTAGTAACCTTTTTATAAAAGTTTTCATCTTACTAACCTTGGAGTTGATTTGCGATTTTGATCAATGTTGTGATTTGTGAGATTGTTAAGTAGCCAACTAAATCTTGAGCATGTAATGATTTTATTCACTTGGAAAACACAATATATACTATTAGGCGGCTTAAAAATCATTACAGTGACTTTTTGTTGACTATCATTAATGCTAACGAGTTGGGCCAAATATACATGTATGGGCTAAAACATGATAGAAAAAAAAACAACATATAAAGCGTATACATGTATATGGTTATAAGTTTAAAGGTTTTGTAACATAATAACATTTACCAATCATAATAAAACGTTTTTATGCTTTGAATGTAGATGATCAATGAAGTATTATGATTCAAAAGTTATAAAAATTACATAGAACACAACTTCTTGATCATACAACTCTTCAATATGAGAATTCGTATCAACCATTTGATAATTCGTTTTGTAAACACGAAATGTGTAATGTTATACCAAACATTCGACCGAAAGAATATCATCAATCATCGATTATTATTTCATCTAATTTGAATGGAGGAAGAAGTTCAAACATTATCATCCACTTTAACTATCAATAGGTGATATTTTGTTATTTGTTTGTTTTACTTAATTTACCTTTTGTTACACCACTATCCTTAATGTTAATCAATTATTTTGATTTCCTAATAACAAATCTATCTTTTTGAGGTTTATTACCAATACATGTATTATATTCCTTGAACCTTAAACAAATGTTCAAAGCGATGAAACTAAAAGAGATGCCGTTATGATAGCTACAACTTTTAACAAAATTGTAATGTCACTCAATAATTCACAATACACATAATTCAATGGCAAAACGACTTCACATGGAATTTTCATTACACTATGCGAAATTACCAACATCTTGATGCTACAGACACAACATTGTACATACATTGTATTATCATTTCAAAACTTATATATAGTTAGTTTTGAAATATTAACCATTATAGTTTACATACATTAACATAACAAGTATAATATATTATCTTGGTCAATTAATACTAATATTATTGAATACTCAATTTCCGTTTTTAACATGCCTTAACAATCCCTAAATATCAGGATCATAATGTATCACCATCAAATTATTTGTAACCAAATTATTTCCTTTACCATAAATATATGATGATTTTTGTATACAAATTTTATGTTATCCCTACTAATTAGCTAAAACATATACTAATCCTTTCACTAAGAGTTTCTTTTCAGATACAATTACATCAACAAACCTATCTTTGATTACAAGAAAAACACATCCAGGTTTGAATTTCTTATACTTTTTAGGTGTTAAACTCGAATAACCATCATTGTATGTAAAAAATAGTATAGTTTGTCCACATATTTACATCAACTTAATACACCATTATCAGTATCATTTCATTGCAATATGATGGGATTAGAATATATTGTTAGCAGCTTCATACAATACTTATGTTATTACTGATATTGATAACCAAACATTACAAATTTCTTTGTGTCTTGCAAAAGACACTTATAACTTAGTTTTGCATTTGTATTAGTTCATGGATTCCAACAACAAGAGGAAAGCTATTGTTATCAACAACACGTTATCTCACGGAAAGAAAACACACCAAGCGCAAGGCTACATGATATCGATATCAACTCCGATGGCGAAGACCATTAAGTACTCAAGAAGATGTTACTTTTATGAGAACTTCAAGCGCAACCAATTCCATAGATGACTTCACTTTGAATTCGGTAGTTAGACTGTTCTTATTGATATAACTAATAGTAAGTAAAGCGCTTTCATGAAATTTAATTTTAATATCCATTAACAACAATCATAATGTCAATATGAAATAGTTATAATGTAATAACCTATATTTATCATTTTAGATGGATCATCTTACGCTACACCAGTGAGTTAGGCGTGAGGAAGACCGCCAAAGAATTCTACACAAACAACAACTAAAGTATTTGTTAATCCAACAATAACAACAATTCCTCGAGAAAGACCGGGAAGGAAAACAATAGAAACAACTACTCCGGGCATATAGTCCATTCCTTTCACATACTTTTTGACTACATTTTGTTTTGTATATCTTTTGTTATTATGCTATAAATTCTTTATATAAACCAAAGCGTTTACTTAATCTCACGAGTTATCGACTATATCTCCAACTATAACTCCAACTCTGTCATACCAACCCCTGTAATTTCAAATATAAGAACTCGTGAAAACCGGAAGGCCACGGAAAGAAATAACTACTCGGGCATATAAATCCTTTTTCTCCCAAATCCTTTGTTGCAAATTGCTTTACCATATTGTAGTTGCATTTTTAATGACATATCGTTTACACGATTCCACAGTTACCAACTCCATCTCCATCGTATCTCCAAGTCTGTCACACAAGCAGTGTAATTTCAACAATAACTCCTAGGCGTAGACCGGAAGGCCACCAAAAGAAACCACAACTCCATACATGTAGCGCAAGTCTGTCATACCTTCATCATTAACTCATATCGTACACCACTAAGGCAACAAAAGAAACCACTACTCCATACATAGCGCAAGTCTGTCATACCTTCATCATTAGCTAGAAGGCGTCCGGAAGGCCACGTTTAGATGACATAACACAAGGTAGGATTGTGTACTCCTTTTAATATATCTTTTCCGTTCGTTTTTTAAAATCTATAGATAACTTAGCTGTTCTTAAGCAGGAACTCTATGCGTCTAACAAAAGCACAAGGTTTAGCGGAAAATCTCACTGTCGCATTTGACATAGGTATATTTTTTCTTAATAAACCACTTAACTATTGAATTGACTTTGGTAGTATTAAGTAATTCATCCACAACATTATATATACTTTAACACGGGTTGTTCATCGGTTTCATCGGATATTGCATCAAACAATGTTACCAACTCAGCGATTACTTACGAGCCACATAGGAGAAGAAGCAAGTGTGTTTTAGGATCCACATCACGACGTATTAACTTCACCAATGGCGGTGTACAAAATAGTCGCGACAATCCATTCGTTGGTATTTCAAGTGGTAATTTCAATTCGAAAGCAATATATAAATTCAACAAACGTCTTGTTTTATTACTTAATTTATTATTTACATATACACTTTCATAGCGATGCTAAGATATTAAAATTTGGCGAATACATCGACCTAGGTGATCCAAATGTACAATGCTCGATTGTGGGGCATTGTTGTGGGAAGCAGTAAAGAGGACATGGAGCGGATGATTCGTATTCTCTATGTTGCATGAGGGTAAAGTTCAACTACCGGTTGAATTGAAACCCCTCAAGTTGCTCATGAGCTTGGTGAAAATGAACATCCAAAAAGCAAAGGGTTCCTTGAAAATATAAGGCGTTACAACTCCATGTTTTCATTCGCATCTCTTGGTGGTAAAGTAGACCAAACAATTAACAACGGACGGGGTCCATATTGTTTTAGGCTTGGGAGAGAACTACCACCAAATTGGTTCTTTGATGCTGAAAGCGGCAAGACTCCCAAGTTTGCGCAAATATACATACATGACACAAGAAGCGAGATCTGAGAATAGAATAAATGTTGTCGGTATGCATACTCTAATTTTATACAAACTTACACTTTTGGTGACTAATATTTTATCGATATACATTTCCAAAGTGTTTTCATTATATTCATTGTATCAATTTTTTAACATAATGTTGCAGTAGTGGCTCTTCAAGTTCATCAAAGCCCTCCAAAATTGACCATCAGCTAACAAAAGACATAAAGAGATGCTTGATGCCCATAATCCATTGGTCAAAGAGTTCCGAATGGCTGGTCAACGTATGGCAACCGCAGATGATGACCAGAAAATAAGACTTAGGCTTATTGGGAAAAGAGATCGTGATGGACGGACACATAATTTACCAAGCGCATACGAGTAGTTGCACTTATAGTCGGTGACTTTGACTCTTTGAAAGATAAGAGACATTATTTTGCACATGCATGGCAATGGAACAAGAAGAATTAGTGAGTTTGCGTTGAGTACTTGGCTCTTGATGTCCGTTATTGTTTCCATACGCGAAGATGGATCTGAAGCGATGTATACCATAGAGGTATTACGGACTCGACACCAACAAAACAACGCACTAGAGTAACTATGCGTGAGTGGTTTACACATCGTCTACAAGATAGACCCGAGAGGTTTATTCCGTGATTCTTCACTCGAGAAGGTTGTTCAGTGGTTTTGGTAGATGGTTACACTATGGTGGAGTCGAAAGGATGTCTTATTATAGAAAAAATCAAAAGAGTGCGATGTGAAACATATACTAGGGTGGCTAGCATGGCAACTACATCAAATGGACCACGTGTTCTTCGTGGGAAAAAGTTATCTGCCCCGTCACACAGGGAGTCCAAGATACATGTTCGAGAACTACCTTGATGCTATGTCCATTTGCAAGGTATATGGATACCGGATCTATTCATCACTTTTACGTGTAACCCAGTGGCACGAGATTACGCGGTACATGGAGGAAAAAGGCTTGAAATCGGAAGATCGGCGGATCGACTACAAGGGTATTCAAAATGAAGTTGGACATGTTGATGAAAGATTTTAAACAAAATGCACATTCGGACGTGTAAAGGAGGTACTTAAAATTCATTTGATTTATTATTTTACACATCAGCGTACTAATAACATTATCATTACGAGTTTCAAACTTTAATTATTGATATACTAAACTAAACTTTTGTTGCCTTTTACATGCGAAATTTACACAATTGAATTTGAAGCGTGGGTTGCCCATTGTCATATTTGCCTTTGGTTGGAACCAAATGATAAACTCGTACTCCACAGATTGACAATTGTATATCCATTGAAATTCGATAAGGATCTTGACCCGACTTTGTACCAACTTGTGACGGAGAACATGATGCACGGTCCTTGCGGTCTTGAACATCGGGATTTGTCCATGTATGGTCAATCGTAAATGCACAAAAGTTTCCAAAATCATTTAATGAGGAGACTTTTATCGATGAGCATGGGTGCGCTATTTACAAGAGACACGAAAATGGTAGAAAGGTGTCTAAAAGTGGTGCTTGATTTGGACAATGGATTTGTCGTGCCGTATAACCAAGGTTTGTTGAAACAATACCGGGCACATATAAGCGTTGAATCTTGCAATCGGTTTGGTTCTATCAAGTACCTTTTCAAGTATATAAACAAAGGACTGATCAGTCAACTGCGGTAGTGGATGAAGAAGGCGTCGGCGAGATTAAAGATTATTACGATTAGTTACCTATCCGCATGTGAAGTGCATGGAGGCTTTTCAATTTGATATACACCACGGGTCTCCATCGGTTGAAAGACTTCCTTTTCACCTACCAAGCGAGCCTGTTGTCTTTTTGATCCAAGAGAGTATTGATTACGTCTAGAGAAGGAATCAAACAACACGTCAAAGTTTTTAAAGTGGATGGAGCGTAACAAAGCAAGCGTTGAAGCAAGACAATTGTTGTATGTAGATTTTCCATCCAAATATGTATGGAAAAACAAGATTGTGTATGGGAACCTAGGCGGAAGGAAATACCATTGGTCGCATACATCGAGGTTCCTCCATCATGGGAGAAATGTACTATCTTAGTATCTTGTTAAACAAAATACAGGTTCAAGAATGGGGCGAGTTTAAGACCTATGATGGAGTCCTTTACTCAACTCATAGAGAAGCTGGTCGCATGAGGTTTGTTCTGAGGATGACAAAGAGTATATTGATGGTCTAATAGAAGCAAGCCGATGGGGATTGGGGACTATCTAAGATCTTTATTTGTAGCGCTCATCATGACAGATAGTATGTCGCGTCCGATTATGTTTGGAACAAAACATGGCGTCTTTTGGTGAGGATGTCTGAGTGGAAGGAGCAGTATACATAATGATCGGTATATACATACATTTCCAATTCAATAGATTACTTATCTTATGTGATACAACTTCACAAACCGGTATATACATACATTTCCCTTGCTTTTGTCATTCGTTCACCATGTAACATTAACTTAAAAACTTGAAAACTATCTTGATGGCGTGAATCTATATAGGTTGCATATCAGAAACAATTTCTAAAATATTTGTCATCTTTATCGTGTTTTGAACATCAACTTTGTATACAAAAACATTACCATTTATGTTTAACTTAAGTATCCCGATTTATCTGAGTTGGAGTTGGTGATGAACAAAGGTACAATATATGCCTTACATACATCGAGCACATGTTACTCTGCAACAACGGTCGTTAAAGACAATTGAAAACATGCCTTACCACGATGCACAATATACGATGCAAGGTTACAACGGACTTGTCAACGATGAAATGAGATCGATAGAGACGAGTTATCGCATTGCATATTAAGATGTACCGGACTTTAACGAGATGAGCAAAAGTGCATTTACGCTACTATTTTGGATCTTGTGCGGCGAGGAAAAGGAGGCATGTTTTTGTTTATGGCTATGGTGGAGCAGGTAACAAATATATGCCCTATATACTACTTAGATTAAATTGTAATTCAAATTAATCTAGATGTTCAAACTACTTTTATTCATCAATCATTATGCTAACGATGTCAAAAAAACAATTACAATAAGACATATCTATACAAAACAATGACGGCGTGTCTTCGCTCACGAAGGAAAAATTGTTCTTAATGTTGCATCAAGTGGTATCGCGACACTCCTTTTGGATGGAGGAAGAGCGCACATTCAAGATTTGCAATTCCATTAGCGTGTCGAAGAGTCCATGTGTTCTATCGGTCGAGACGGTGACTTGGGCGATTTATTACATAAAACAAGTCTAATTATATGGGACGAAGCACCAATGGTCCCAGACATTGTTTTGAAGCTTTCGGCAGAACCATGCGCGATATATGTAGATCAAACCCTTCACAACCATCGACCAAGTTTTTGAGGTGATATTTTGACAACATATATTTGCATTCTTATTTGTCCGTTTTTATAAATGATTCTTAACACTTTTTGCAATGTACAAATTTCAGGTAAGGTCGTTGTTTTTGGAGGTGATTTTCGTCAAGTACTACCGGTTATTCCTAATGGTACAAGACAAGATGTGGTCCATGCATCCATCAACTCTTCATATTTGTGGGAACCTTTGTCTTGTCATGAGACTAACTGTTAACATGCGTTTGTCTGCCGGAACAACCAGCGAGGAACAAAGGAAAATTAAAGAGTTTGCCGATTGGATACTTGACATTGGCAATGGAAAGATAGGAGGAAAAAACGATGGTGAGGCGATGTAGAATTCCCGGATGACATGCTCATTCCAGTTCGAAGATCGTGTTGGTTCAATAATTAGTGAAACATACCACGATCTTATATCCAACTGTGGAATCCAGAATACTTTCGGGAAAGAGCAATATTAGCACCAACACGAAATGGTTGATGTAATCAACAAAAATATGTGATAGAATAGAAGGCGAGGAAAAAGTCTACTACGATTCGAGACGATGTATCACCGTGATTCGATTCGGACTTTATCGAAGATGCATACACACGAAATTCTTAAACACCATCAAAATGTCGGGTGTTCCTAATCACGAAATTACTCTTAAAGTTGGTGCTCGATGTGTGTATGAGGAACATAGATCAAAGAGCTGGTTTGTGTAATGGTACTAGAATGCAAATCCTTGAATGAGTACGAATATTATAGAGACAAAGATAATATCGGTGGCAATGTCGGAGCTATTTGCGCAATACCAAGAATGATAATTACCCATCCGACAACAAAATGCCATTTAAACTCAACGAGAAGACAATTCCCAATCCAAGTTTGCTTTGGAATGACTATAAACAAGAGTCGAGGACAAACAACATCACGAGTTGGACTCTTTTTTAGAAACCGGTTTTCACACGGACAACTTTATGTAGCCGTTTCAAGAGTTAAAACAAAAGAAGGCTTGAAGGTTCTTTGTTGCGACATCGATGGTATCTACACAAATAAAACAACAAACGTTGTTTACAAAAAGTTTACACAAAATTTGAATTGTCATTTTATTAACAACTATAATGTTTAGTAAACACTTTTAGTTTTAGCATTTTTTCATGTTTGTTTTTATATGATTTGAAAATTTTACATTTAACTTTCTTCATTCATATATCTTCAAAATGGTTTTATACAATGAAATATGATATACATTATATAACTTGCATCTATACTAACTCTACCAATGAAATTTACTAATATTAAACAACGTACATGAGACTACTTGGCCATCGGTAAATCATGAACTAGTTAGCGAGAGTCAAAACATGGTAGTCACACATAGTAGGAATACAGGTATAAGCGATATAATTGAATGAATTAAAGACATAGCAGGGCAACTAAACAAATTAACAAACCGAGGCGTCACGAGATGAACCATTTACCCAATCAAACCATAGCATCAACAAATGCAAACATGGCGGTTAACAACAAGCGAGATAAGGATACTATCGGATAGTCATAGTCCACGAAATTAACGGAAAAGCACACGACAAACAAACAAAACTATCGATTACACACATGGTGCGACCACAAATCGAGGGTCACATGCGGTGAGATCACATATCATCGATGGAAACAGTAACTCGGATAACATATTAATCACATCATAGTAGGATAATCGGTAGTCACATAAAACATGATTAGCATAATCAAATTCAATGAGCATATAATAACCCATGCGTGAATGGAATGATAGTGCGAGAAACGGAATGAGAGTGTGATGATCAAAGCAATGGAATATATATATATCTTGTGGTAGAGTGAGTCATATAAGTGCAAGGAACAATTAACAGAATATGGTGCGTTGGGGAATACAGAAGAACAGATATAGGTATATCAAAAGTGTAGGGTTGTCGAAAATCTACCATGAGCCGAAACATATCATATCATATCATATCATATCATAGTAGCCATTGTATTCGGTGACCTGAATACCATACATAATAGGAGGAGACCTCGGAATCAATGGAGTAGCTAGCTCCGGAATGTGAAGACGCGTATGCACGACATCATTCACCATATAAATCATATCATATCATATCAAATCATATCATAGCATATCATATTATAACATATCTAGGATGCATCCATAGCCCCAAACATAGTGGCCAATCATATACATATAGTGAGCTCATAATCATATCATAATGGGGACGGTGTGCAACATCACTCGACACACCTGGAGTCATGCCATTGGTGCATCAATGACACGGTCATGTTACCTTCATGACTAGGAACACATATTTGGCTCGGGTATCAAACTCAAGGGTCAAAGCATAATCATATCATGGGTTCATATCAAAGTTCGGTCAAAGGTTCATATCGAGTTCCATAACATAAGTTCATAATCGAGGTTCACAATCGATGGTTCATAATCATAAGGTTCATAATCATAAGATTCATAATCATAACAAACGAATATCATAGAGAACAAATCATATCAAAGGATCACGAGAGGGAATCATATCAAAGGTATCATAAGTGAAGTAAAGTCAAGGATCGAAAGTCATGAGAAATCCTCACGAAAAGGGATAGAATATCATACCTCAATCGAAGCAAGCAAAATAGGAAAGTAAGGTCACACGATGAATCAATCCGCGTCCGAACCTATGAATTAGATAGCTTTATTAAAGTCGGATTACTCATTTTAGACGACTTTCTATTTTAGCGAGTTCCACTTTTAGTAACTTTCTATTTAGGTAACTTTCTTCATACATTCAAGGCTCATTTAGTTCGATACAAGACAATAAATAAAAGTGTGTACAGTGTCGTATAGTAGCTCAAAAATTCGTGCCAATAGATGTGCCCATTCATTCGACATAAAATGTTTAACCATATCATGATTTCTTGTGTCAAAAGGTGGTCATTTTATGTGATAAGAGTTATCCTTTCATGTGTTGGTAACTTTCATATATACCTTGATTCCATTTTACTTGACACCAAATAAGTGAAACATGCATGTGATGAATATGATCGAATATACTGGTATTTCATTATATTTCATGGCTTCATGTGATTCATTTATTCATGCAAGGATTCGTTGGAGACCCACGACAAGAAATCAAAAAAGAAAACAGTAATGAGGGAAAATGAAACGAGATATATGCTATCATACCCTCGAACGTGAATGAGACGAGAACTCAAGGGTTTTACAACCCACGACAACAGCAGCAAATAACCACAACATCAGCAGCAAAGAAAGGCCACGACATCAGCAGCAAGGTAGTAAACTCACGACAAACCAACCCACTGCAGCCTCCTTCTTCTTGTCCTAGAAACCCATGACCAGGAACAAGTAACCCACGACTCCACGAGCAGCAACACAACCCACGACAAAGCTTCTTTCTCGAACCACACACGATCACATCACCTTCACACGATCACAACCTCCTTGGAAACCTTGCTTTGGAATTTCGGTGGAGTGGGAAGATGGTTTTCTTGCCGTCATTTTTAGTAGAGTATATTAGGGTTTCTTTTGTTTTGTTTTTATTTTGAAAGGTAAATATAATGAGAGTAAATGAGATAATAAATGGTGATTAGGAAATTAATTAGGCGTGTAAATAGGCCGACCAAGAGGAGGGGGCGTTATTTTGGTTTGACAATGGGAAGATAATTGACCAATTCATTCTTGATTATCTTACCTTAATTTCAATAATGTAAGATTATTTAGTTTAAATATTTACTAACACTTGTACATGTAATTTAATCCAAGCAACTTTATAATGTGTGATCTTTATTCGGTAGACATAAGTGAAGTATTTTAATCATAGTCTTGCATAAATAAATTTTCTTTTATTCAATAAGCGTATTTACGAGGTTGGCGTGTTTTGAGTTGTCGTAATTATTTAACTTGAGGCAAAATAGTCATTTAACACGCTTGCGATTTTAGGGTTTTACATTAATAGTGTTGATCTCGTGGGTAGCGGACTTATTAGGTTGAATCTAATAAGAGCCCGCTAGGCGTTGGGCAACCCTATTAATGGTGAATTATCCTTATGACTCTTAGGATACGATTGATTTATGGGATAATAAGCCACGGTAAATAAATGAGTTTATCGAGTTGAAAAATTCGATAAGGTCTACTATTTATTCAAACTTATTGGACTATGGAGCTTATCGCTTAGAGGTCTCATTGTGTCGCATTGAGTTATATATTGGTTGTTTGAGTGCATTCATAGCATCATATTGAGTCGATACACTTTGAGGAATACCAAACACTAGGATTAAATGGTGAAATGAGACATTTTGGAAATAAAGAAATGGAATATATTGGGGTACATAACGTAAATTTTGAGGATTATATATATTAAAGTTGGTCTACATTAATAGGTTGTGCCGAGTCGATAGTTGTTGTCCGGTGATACCGTTATCTTACGCTAGTGTTTATTTGTGCGTTGATTGCTTGAGGTGGTTTCATAGCCCCAATTTTATATCGTTTAACTACGTTTGAACTATTTTGGGTGAGAATCATGTCTTGTTTTTGGACCGTTAAAACTATTTGGATTTGCTTATATGCTTGATGCTTAGATAGATGTGCGGTAGTTGTTGCCTTAGTCTAGGTTTAACCGTGTCTAACTAAGAATAGAATTCTACCTCGACTAGTCCGGGGTTTGGCAATTGTTCTAGATTTTGCCACGCAGTCTTTGGACTAGAGTCGCTGGGCTCAGTAGTCCCCGGATGCGGGACATGCGTTACGATTGGTGATCCGGGTGGATCGGTGTGCAAGATATTATATATCTTAGGTCTTGCATGACAAATCGGCTCTACAGGTCCACTATGATTTTGTTGAACTTAAACCTATGAACTCACCAGTAAGCTTGACCTTTAGCATGATTTCTCGTATTGAGATGTTTGGAATCGTGAGACGGTAGAAGCTTGGCAGGCGGGGTTCAAGGATCATTTCGACTACGATAAACTATGGGACCTATTTGATTAAACCATGTTTTGGGCCTAATAGTTATACTTTTGGATTAATGTTTTGAATACTTAAATTTGGGATTGATTTTGAATGCTAAATGACTATCTTTTGCTATACTTGTGTGCGATACCAATCCAATAGTAACGCCCAAAACTTGATTAAGTCTTCCGTCATCGAGATTTGGGGTGTTACACAAGGGCACAAACAATAATAGAAAAACCAAAAACAAACACGCCTACATTTATCCATCTTTTCAAAATAATCTTATCTACTTAATGATAGTATAAAAATGCTACATCTCGGACTATTACAAATATTGTTTAAAATTGTTCCTGTGGATATAACTAGTTCTTGCCATACATCGAGTGAACCAATTCTAGAACATAGACAGTTCTAGAATTTGACGTCTTGAATTTTAGGCGATGTTGCTTGCTAGTAACATAATGCTCACAGAAAGGTAAAGAAACCTTTGTGAGCTAGGAATTAACTTCATTTCCACAAGACTTCATTGACATATGTCTAAGCTTTTGATGCCATGTTACTACAGCTCTATGACTTGGACTATTTGAAGCAATAGATGCTTCTGCCTCTTCCATTATCTCTCCATTCAGTAGGTATAAGTTTGCACCCACATTTTCTCCTTTCATAAGTACAAGCACGCCTTTTCTAACTTTCATGATCTTGTTTTGTATTTCAACCTTACAACCAAGATAATCCAATTGTCATAGAGACAATATATTCTTTCTCAGACCTTCCACATGTCACACATCCCGAATAGTATGAAATGTACCATCATGAACCTTCACCATAATATTTCTAATTCCAATGATCTTTAGTTCATGATCATTGCTACTGTACACAGATCCACCTCCAAAGATAGGTTTATATTGATGAAACCATTCTCTTCTTGTGGTTATATGAAAAGTAGCTCGATCGAATAGCAACACATCTCGCAAATCTCTCTGCCTTCATTTGCAACTTCACAACACGAGCTGCTACCATCTTTTGAAGTGCTAGCAAAATTTCCTTGAGGATTAGAGGTATTTAAACCACGACAATCTTTCTTAAAGTGACCCATTTCGCTACATTTGTAGCATTTAAAATTCTTCTTCCTTCATGTTCTAGAATTACCATGATTATGACTCTGTTAGTTTTATGGATATAAATTAGTAGACGTGAGTTAGATCGAACTCGAGACTACGGATTGCACACTTTACGTATGAGAATTTAAAGTTAATAATTAAATATAAACGTTGTATTTATTTATTTATTAAACGAAATAACTAACGAACGTTAAGTAATTAATGTAATGGACTAACGGGCGTTAAAGGTATTTGGAAAAGGACTAAATTGCAAAGTTTGAAGGTTCCGAATCCCTTGGGGATACCATGAACCGATCGCCAAGGGAAACAAGGAAACAAACCCAACTTGTTCACCAAGTTTGCTTGGGTATATATACAAGGCTAGGGTCTTGTTTTTCCATCTCTTGTGCTCATTGCTAAACCCTAAAAATTGTTTTGTGTGTGTTTTGTCTCCAAACCGATCGGCAACCTCCTAGGTGTCGATCCATCACTTTTCCACAAACCAAGTTATTTGTTTTATAAAACTAGCATTACTTTAATTCGGTTTAGTACGTGTGTACAAGAACGTAGTAATAACACACTATTGTTATTATTCTTGGATTGAATTACAAAACGGTAAGGGTAATTCACATAATCCTAATTAAATCAAATTAGGGTTCTTCCATTGCTAGTTTGTGGATTTGATTCTTGTTCGCTAGAATCAAGAAAAGGTACGATATTCTTTTATGTTAATTAATTGTTCATTAATAAATCCTATACGCCCGCTTGAATACTTTGATGTTTTGTGATTATTTATTTGAATGTCATGTTATCTAATTCCAACAAAGGGCATCACGAGTCATTGGTTTTAATGAGTAATTAATTACATAAACGCGTAATAAAACAAATAATTGTATGTTGTTTGATATGTTAATCTAGGGTTTATGTTTATTTATTGTTTGGTCGATTTTTTTTGTTAATTGGGCGTACTCTATTTTTTTTTAGTCGACACATATAAATTTTTAGGGTTTTGAAAATTGTTTGCTAACCTTATTAAAACCTAGAATTAATATATTAGTTACGTGATTAATTCATGAATAATTTGTTATGTGTCATGGAATTTTTTATATGCGATCTTGTGACTTATTTGTATAATTGTTATGATATCCATGATTATACATGCATGTTAGTCATGGATAAGTTACTTTGATATTGTTTAATTGTTAAGATATATTTATTTACGATAAATCTTGAATTGGGGAAGACTCCAATTATATATATTAATGAATCAATTATGTGCAATTTGGTATATTATTAATTATGGGTTTACGCAATCGATTCTTCGATGTATGTGGCTCACTCTCAATTGAGAGAGTGAAAGCCCTAATTAATATATACATTAATTTAACCTAGATATTGATTATTAATAGGGTTTTATCGAATAAGTTGCATGTGGCTACTTGTTTACACGTATAAATTGTTTATTATGTGCGCATTGTTTTTAGTAGTTTATTTTTATTTGTTACTTGTTTGTTTATTATGTTAGACAGCTTTTAAGCAAAGGGTAATTTTGAATAGAAAATAATACGGACTAAACAATGGCGAAATTTGATTTGTTTTGGAAGAGTTAAGTTTTCAATAGTTTAATTGATTGGTGACTTTGGTACAAATGGTCCGAACGGCTCACCCACTAGAATGAACTATAAAGGGTTAATAAAGAAGTGCGCACAAACACACCGAAAGGATGTCTAAGGTTATGCTTTTGCGCCACCGGTCCTCCGCCTCAGAAGTTCGAATGGAGCTACTTAGTAAGCCATAAAATGTGCAAACTCATCTTAAGGGCTAATTAGTTTTAATTCCATGCGCCACTTTGTGGTAATTACCCAAACACTAAGTGTTTACACTTATGCAAAAGTACGGTATAATGGACGATAATTAACACTAAATTCCTTGATTGGTGAACCCAATACCTCAGTCAAAACTTTGATAATTTGATCTTTATGAATTGGTAATAAAAAGTTTTTATTAAATTTATGCTACAAGATGAATGCATGACATCTTTGTACATATTTGATTTGACCACATAAAATCAAAACTAGTACCCTTTTAAATTAAGTTATATGCCATCTAATTAAAAGGAACACTTGAAGTTGCAATTTACGCCATGACAAGACTTGGCTAGATTGTGATGGAGAGGTAAATCTCTATGTAAAGTCGACCTTACATGGACATATTTGCGCTCTTAAGTTAGACACTTAAGTTGAGTAGAAGTGAGACTTGGACTCAATGGCATAAGATGGGATGAAACATGTTTATATTTGCAATAGCGTTGGAAAATATAAATCCCATAATGATCTAGGAGTTGGAAATTGTTTGCCAATTAATGTTCGATGACACCTTATTATATGCTTTCGCTAGCGCATCAACTCGATGTAATGAACCTATGATAATTTGGATCCTAGTTTTCGAGAAAATTATATGGTTATATGTTTATATTACCGTTGGGTATATTTTATTTTCTTGAAAAGTTGTATTATCGAAAATACTAATACTTGAACTTTTTCTCGAGAAATGGCTCAAAATAACGATAACACTAACATCGCACTAAGTTCTGCTCAAAAGCTTTTTTGATCGAGAAAAGTTGATCGCTCTAAGAATTTCAATGATTGGCACCGCTTTGAGAATTGTCTCAGAGTTGTCGACCGTTGAAATATCTTTATGAACCTTGCCCCGAACAACCAACCGGTCCCGATGCTACTCAAGCTCAAAAGGACGCTTGGAAACTCGAGTATAAGCGCCATAATGATGTGGCTTGTCTTATGTTGGGAACGATGGAATCGCTTCAAAAGCAGTCAACATTATTTCCCATATAATATGCTCAATGAACTTCGAACTATGTTTGAGAAACCACCGCCGCCGAGATTTATGACTGACCGACGACACACACCAGAGCGGGAGAGGGTAAACCCGTAAGTGCTCATGTAATCGGAAATGAAAGGTTACATGGACCACCTAAAAGCACTTGGCAAAACTTATGATGATGACATGGTCGTGAATCGATTAATAGATCCCTTAACAAGGATTTTAATGGTTTTGTCGAATTTCAATATGCATCGCGCTGGGAAGACAAGCATCGACCCACACGCATTGCTAATTGACTATGAGAAAGGGTTGCCTCAAAAGGTTCCTACCGCCCTGTACTTGCTATTCGTGGTGGAAGGATTAATAAGCCAAAACCGCAGCATGCGAACAACAAGAAGGGAAGGGTAAGGAAAGGTTGACAAAGGCAAACAAGTGATGGCCTATCAACCTCAACCCAAGAAGAACCCTACTCCTAGGAAGGAAAATCCTAAAAGGATCAAGCATGCCACCACCGTAAGAGCGTTGGGCATTGGAAGAGAAACTGTGTTTCTATCTTGATGAATTGCGGGCAAATAAGATGAAGTATGAAGGGTCCATGGCGCCGGTTCTTCGGTAATTTATTTGTCATTGAATTATTTACTCTAAATCATAATAATTCCTCGGTATATGATACGGATGTGGTATTCACATTTGTAATACACGCAGGGTTTAGAGTGGAAAGGAAGCTTGCCTATGGGGAGCAATATCGCGACGCGGGAAATGGCGCATATGCACTGCTGAAGCCATAGGAACGTTTAGTTTAGTATTGCCTTCGGCTTAGTAATCGTTATTGAACAATTGTCATTACGCACCTTCTATAATTAGAGGTGTTGTTTCCTTTCGCTTTGTTGGATGATGGTTTTACTCATACTATTTCACGAATGGAATTGATGTTTCTTTAAATGGTGTATTTTATTTTAAAGCAATTATCGTGAATGGTGTGTTTGAAATTGATGTGATTGGAAATGAATCTAACAATAATAATAATTTGATGTTTAGCATTAACAAGAAGATAAAGTTAGACTTGAATTCTTCTTATCTTTGGCATTGTAGACTTGCTCATATAGGCAAGGCTCGCATGCATAAGTCGCAACAAGAAGGGCTTTTGCAAAATATCAATGATGAATCATTTGATAAATGCGAGTCATGCATATCCGGGAAGATGACTAAGAAACCTTTTCATAGCAATATGGAGAGGGCTTCGATCTACTTGGTCTTATTCATACCGATGTGTGTGGACCACTTAGACATGTGTCAAAGAGAGGTGCTAGCTACTTTAACCTTTATCGATGATTTCACCGTTATGGTTATGTTTATTTACTTAAGCATAAACATGAGGTGTTTGAAACATTTAAGGTTTTCAAAGTCAAGTAGAACCGCAATTGGGAAAGAAGATTAAAGCTCTTCGATCCGATAGAGGAGGCGAGTATCTAAGCCAAGAGTTTAAAGATTACTTAATGAGAATGGAATTGTCCAGAATCTCACTTCTCCATATACTCCACAACAAAATGGTGTATTCGAGAGAAGAAATCGTACATTGTTGGACATGATACGATCTATGTTTAATCTTACCACTCTACCTTTATCCTTTTGGGATTATGCTTTGGAATCACTGTCAGATTCTAAATATGGTTCCCACAAAGAAGGTTGATAAGACACCATATGAAATATGGCATGGTAAAGCTCCTAACCCGTCTTATTTAAAGGTCCGGGTTGCGAGGCGATGTTAGACGCGACTCACAGATAAACTCCAACAAAGATCTCAGAAGTGTATCTTCGTAGGATACCCTAAGGAAACTATGGGTTACTACTTTTACTATCCAACCGAAAATAAAGTAATTGTTGCTAGGTATGGAGATTTTCTTGAAAGAGATCTCGATCTCAAGAATTCAATGGGAGAGTTTATGATCCGAAGATGATCAAGAAGATGCATTACCTTCGAAAACACTAACGCATTTCTGAGAACTCGATAGTCCGGGTCCTCCACCAAGTTGAAGTGATTCCCGTCAGAGATCCGTAAGGAATACGCTGCACCGAACGCCTATGTCTTAACGTAGAGGTTGAGGAAACTATGTTAGAGATCTTGGAGAGCCTACTAGTTATAAAGTCGCCATGGCAAGTCCCGATAAGGATAAATGGCAAGTTGCAATGAATGGGAAATGCAATCCATGAGAGAAAATGAAGTCTGGTAGAGGTCGATTTACCTCCAAACGCCAAGGTGGTTGGAAGTAAGTGGCTCTATAAGATTAAGACCGACATGGATGGCAATGTACACGCCTATAAAGCTCGCCTAGTTGCGCAAGGTTTTACTCAAACTTATGGCATTGATTACGAGGAGACCTTTTCTCCCAGAGCGGACATTAGAGCTATTAGAATTCTCATAGCTATAGCAAGATACTATGACTATGAGATATGGCAAATGGATGTCAAAACCGCTTCTTAAATGGTCGCTAGATGAAGACATCTATATGAAGCAACCCGAGGGGTTCGTGAATCCACAATTTCCAAACCGTATGCAAACTTCAAAGGTCCATTTATGGATGAAGCAAGCATCAAGGCAATGGAATAAAAGATTTGATGAAGAAATCAAAAGGTATGGATTTATTCAAAATCTTGATGAGCCATGTGTATATCACAAAGTTAGTGGGAGTGATGTAATTTTCCTAATTCTTTATGTCGATGACATATTAATTATGGGAAAAGACATTCCAAGTTTGCAAAATGTTAAGGCATATCTTGGGAAGTGTTTTTCCATGAAGGATTTAGAGAAGTCGATACATTCGGGAATCAAGATCTACCGAGATAGGTCAAAGCGGTTAATTGGTTTAAGTCAAAGCGCTTACATTGATAAAATATTGAAGAGATTCAATATGCAAAATTCCAAGAAAGGATATTTGCCGATGGAAGTAAAGCATGGCTTATGTAGCGATATGTGTGCTTCAACACCGCCGAGGTGGCACGATGCGTAAAGTTCCTTATGCTTCTACCGTAGGATCTATTATGTATGATGTGAGATGCACAAGGCCGATGTGGCGTCGCTCAAAACATGACCAACCGATATCAATGTAATCCGGTGAACTTCATCGATTGTTGTTAAACATATTCAAGTATCTTAGGAATACGAAGATATGTTTTTAGTGTATGGAGGAAATCCGCATACGTAACTTGGTGTTACAGTTACCGTGATGCGCCCCGGCAGTGTGATAAAGATGATACGAAGTCTCGACGGGTTATGTCTTTGTCATCAATGGAGGAGCAGCTTGATCGAAGAGCAAGAAGTAGTAGTACGATCATGCGATGTCCATGATGAAGTTTAATACATAGTCGCTTCGAAGTCGCAATGGAGGTCGTTTGATTAGGAAATTCATTTCGTGGCTTGGTGTTATGCCTTCAATTGAATCACCTATTGATATGTATTGTGACAATTTCGCCGCAATCATATTTGCCAATGAACCCGAGTCATGAAGGGCACCGACATTTTCTACTAAGTATCACTATGTTCGGGAACAAGTCCGTGAAGGTGAAATAAATCATCGAAAGTTCACATGATGATAACTTAGTTGATCCTTTCACTAAGGCTTTAGCTAAAGACAAGCTTATTGGACTTGCCAATGGAATTGGACTTCGCTTAGCTAATAGTTTCATGCATAACCGTGATTAGTATTTGGATAAAGGATATTGTAAAACATTTATTATTTTGATGAAATAAAGTTGGATTATGTTTATTTTCATTTATAATATTGTTGTCCTATATTTGCATGTTTAATCCATGAGTAACTAAGTTATTCTAAATGTCCGTTGTCGATTAATGATATGGGAGTATCATTAAATTAAGACAAATCGAGAGATGTGGTAGAATATACTTGAAAGTATATTGATGAGAATGCATACCAATTTCGGATGATATTCAATGAATTGAATATAGGACTTATCCCAACTACATAATTTACTTTGTGGATATTGTTATAAGTAAATTATGAATAGTTATCCTCGACTTGAGATACCGATAAGTGTCATGAATGTAGTGCATTTCGTGAAGCAACTTAACGCTATATGAATCGGTAGTCATAAGGGTTGTTTTCGTAAATGTTACAAAGTTCATGGGTTATTCTTGTAGTCAAGATAGAATTTGTTCCTTCAAATTTATTTGAGTTTAATATCGCTGGCCCCTCGTAGGGTTGACAAGATGTTTCAGCGGCCGCACCCAAATCTCCCTAAATATGTTTAGATGATTGGTAATCTTGGTCAATCACTTACAACGAGAAATGTAATAGTTTTATAAAGAATGACTTAATTCCATATCTTTATTTAACGTGGTATTAGAAACAAAAGGATAATAATAATGAGAAATCATTAAAAGGTTTTCCAGAGCCTTACTCGAGTTGTACTAGAGGCATCAAGTGTTGCTAGACGCTAACCGATGTGATCACTCTATTAAGATATATCCAAGTGGGAGTCGTTAGTTTTATGGATATAAATTAGTAGACGTGAGTTAGATCGAACTCGAGACTACGGATTGCACACTTTACGTATGAGAATTTAAAGTTAATAATTAAATATAAACGTTATATTTATTTATTTATTAAACGAAATAACTAACGAACGTTAAGTAATTAATGTAATGGACTAACGGGCGTTAAAGGTATTTGGAAAAGGACTAAATTGCAAAGTTTGGGAAGGTTCCGAATCCCTTGGGGAGGTCCAAACCGATCGCCAGGGGAAACAAGGAAACAAACCCAACTTGTTCACCAAGTTTGCTTGGGTATATATACAAGGCTAGGGTCTTGTTTTTCCATCTCTTGTGCTCATTGCTAAACCCTAAAATTGTTTTGTGTGTGTTTTTTGTCTCCAAACCGATCGGCCACCACCTTGGTGTCGATCCATCACTTTTCCACAAACCAAGTTATTTGTTTGATAAAACTAGCATTACTTTAATTCGGTTTAGTACGTGTGTACAAGAACATAGTAATAACACACTATTGTTATTATCTTGGATTGAATTACAAAACGGTGTGGGTAATTCATATAATCCTAATTAAATCAAATTAGGTTCATCCATTGCTAGTTTGTGGATTTGATTCTTGTTCGCTAGAATCAAGAAAAGGTACGATATTCTTTTATGTTAATTAATTGTTCATTAATAAATCCTATACGCCCGCTTGAATACTTTGATGTTTTGTGATTATTTATTTGAATGTCATGATATCTAATTCCAACATCTCGATTAGTGGCCTTTCGTCAATGACCGCTAAACATTTATCCTTTCTAAGGATAGGTTTCATCCTTAATTTCCACAATGAGAAATTATTCCCATTGAATTTTTCAATTTCAAATTTCACCCCATTGCTACAATCATAATCTACTTTTCGACAAAACTATTATTTGTTAAGAATAGTAATGAACACCTTTTGAGTGAGTATAATCTTACTTATCTTTTGATGTGGAGGGTTTATTTATTAGCGGCAACCACATAGCATATGGTAAATAATTATACACACCCAACCTTAGCTCTTGATACCACTTGTTGAGAAAAGTGACACCGGACTGAAGCAAACCCACAACTAAAATATGAAATATATTAAAGATGATACACTCGATATCACGTGGAAAACTCCAATAGGGTAAAAACCATGGACAAGGAAATATATGTTTCATTATGATGAAATAGGAGTTACACATTCTTTCTAATTGCAAGGATAAACACAAATCTCTTGTAAGCAGAAGATACCACACAAACTCTCTAAAAGACCACAATTACTAGGAGAAAGAAAGATACAAAGAACACTATGTGTGTTTCTTTTGAAATGAGATGCTAACTAAAGCATGCTTCGTTTCCTTTTATAGGCCTCAAATGACATTATGCATGACCATATGAAAACCAAGTTGCATAACCAACTTGTAGACCAAATTGCATCAAAAGATTCCCAAACTAGATACAATGTATCTTTAACATAATAAGCGTATGAGCTTATAACTTATTTATCTTACATAAGGACACTCAAGCATTTAGATAAGATATAAGTTTGAGTGTCTGAGCTTATTCAATAGGGTTTATGTTGGTCCCCATTTTGAGGTAAAACGTGAATGTGTTAAAGAAGTTGTAAACAAGTTGTACACAAGACCTATTTGATTTCGAGTTCATGGACCCTCCAACTAAAGATAACATTCTTAACTCCATGTATCAACTATGGATATCGGGAGCATTAACAACACATGGAATCTGAGTGATATTGGGCTAAAAGGAGTCAATTCTGTTGGACCCACATCACTACAAGAGTGGGTGAAAAGTAAAAGAATTTTAATGACATTTTAGTCCAAAAGTGTCGCACAAAATGTCAATCATTATAAAAGTGTACAAATAATGGAAATCTAACAAAATATGAAAATGGAGTGTGGATTTTTTTCACCTTCACTTATGCAAAAGTGTCATTGAAAGTCCAACGATTTGAACACAATGTCACTTAAATAAAAGTATAAATTCTAAAATACATTAAATGGCATCTTAAACATCATCATCATACTTTTACATTAGACACAAGAAAAAGTATTTTAATAGTGTCGAGAATGATAGTGTTGAGTCTATTTTGACACATACATTGTGTCACTATATACAGGCTACTAGTAAAGCAACTCATATACTTGTGTCACTATAGGCTACTAGTGCAACTCATATATACGCTATATGAGTATATCGCAGTATCTGCTACTAGTAAAGCAACTCCGGTTTAAGAGAAGTGAGTCTAAATCCATTAACAATTAACATTTCTCTGAGTATCCAATCGCTAATCGAACATTTACGTGTACATACAATATATCCAATCTGCTGCTATATTCATTCCGGTTTAACATGTACATACAAGAGTAAAAACATAATTCAACAACAAACCGCAATTATGTCAAGGTTTCGAATTGATTGACTAAAGACCAAACACATGACGCCTAAATCCAATCTGCAGTTCTCCTAATGTTTGTTGCGATTTTATTCGTAATAGAGATAACGTTGTAGCCTTCATGTCGCTTAATTCCTTATGTTTCTTAATTGTTTCTGTAAATATTGCACGTGGGTAAGATTTCATCATCATGGGTAGAAAACAATAGTGGGTCAAAAACAATACAATAAGCGGTCATTTGGGTAAAACAATAACATGTCGGTGGGTCTTTATATTTAGCATTCAAACCGACCCAACCCGCCACTCATAGTTTAAGGCTTATTAAAGCACATATAAAATGTTAAACTAAAGAATTACTCATATAAGAAGACAACTTGTGTCGATCGGTTTAAAAGGCTTCCAAGCATTTTAGGATAGTTGCTTTTTTCCTATAGAAAGCTGTAAATACAAAAGCAGTTAAAAGAGTTGAAAGGGCTATGACTCAATATGATTCAAACTTATATGGAGGCATAATCAACTAGCGAACTCATACATACCCGTTTGACCCAAATTATAACTTGAACACGGCTCGATATGGTCATTCTTCAAAGATAGAAGTTAATAACAATGCTCATGCTCGTGCTTAACCCATACATACCGTTTGACCCAAATTATATATAACTCCAATCAATGTAATTAAACGATACCTATTTGAATGAACGACCATGATTTTGAGACTCGGAGAAATATAATCAACCCTAATTCAACCAACTTGATGTCCCAAACTTGAGTAAACCATGTAGTAAAGTCTGTTCGGTGTTCAATTCACTAAAGGGCATCGAATAAGCCTAAAGGGCTAAAGGCAACACAAGCAAGACCAACTACTATACCAATAGTGCATGGAATAATAAAAATTGGGATGAAAATACCAAGTATTAAAACGACTTGTGCACGATTTGTTGAGAGTGTCACGGACACCGTTTTTTTTGTAAGCGTTGCACACACAAAACATTTAAAAGGAATTGCATGTATTAAAATTATTCTGACTACAATTACTTGAAGTATGATGATGACTTCACCGATCTTTTGAGAGAGCTTTTTGAAGAGTTGATTCTTTTCTTGGAAGAACTACAAACACAAGAACTTTTGAGAGCACATATAAAAGCGTATAAATAGAGTTTAAGGCTTGCAAGTCTAATTAGAAACTACCAAGTATGATGATGATTTGCATTTGATTTGTTGAGATGATTATCATGAACATTGCATACATAAATAATACATCAAGGCGGTTTAAATGAGGCACACCGATGTAGAACTTAGTATTTCGTGACTTTGAAACTCCAATGAACTATAGATGTAATTGTATCAATCCTATCCTAATAAAGCGAATCCGGATAGAATGCAACTCCCAACGTGCTCTAGAATTTTGTCAAAACTTGCAAGCTTTAACTAACAAGGTCGGCAATCACGTCTCCAAAATATTTATGCACATTTAACACTTCTATTTACAAAATCTATCCAATGAGTCATCTCGGCATTCTATAAACAAGTGTTATGTAATTATTTTACTTTCCATGGTCATACTTTTACATCTTTCCATGATCCATGAGTCATCTCGTATTTTCTATAAGTGTGAACTAAAGAGCCACCTTCACCGAAACAAGCCCAACCCTATTTGAATATGTATAATTCTTTAACATACACAAATACCGAATTGTGAGTTCGATGGTGAGTCGAGCCGCAGAAGAGTTGTACCAGTGAACTTGGGAAGTCATACCGAAGTTGTACCGAAGCCGTACGGAAGTGAACTTGGGTTTTGCCAACGAAGCCATACGAAGTTGTACGAGCCGCACAAAAGTTGAACTTGGGTTTTGCCGCGAAGTTGTACGAGGCCGTGCAGGCTGAACTTGGGTTTTACCAATCGCAAGTCCGTCGTACGGAGGCGAACTTGGGTTTTGCCAATCATATTATCATGAATACCAGATAAATTGTCAACCTGAAGCAACGTAAAAAAATTATAACATGTAATAAAATGTTTATACACATAAAGTAGTCAAGAAACTAAAATCCAATGTGAAATTACCTCCATGTTCATATAATTCATGACAGGTGCCAAATTTAAATTGGGTACTTGTTCTTGAACAAAGACTAACATCATAAATCCTTGTCGAAGAAATTTCACTTGAGCCTTTCAATAAAGGAACTTGAGGATCGTGCAATCTTTTGTCCTTCGACTAAAAATTTTCACGTGCAACGAACTGATCCTCTCCTTTCGGTCCTTTTACTTTTGACAAATCATCATTTTCCCAATCGGAGGAGTTTGTTGTCTCTTGATCCGTTTTCTTAGCTTTTATGTCCTCCCACGTGTAGAATCAAATGAAAATTGTTATCTTCATGACAAAAGATGCCTCATACTTGACTAGCTATTTATTAACAACATTTATAAATAGCATACCACAACTTGATGACTATAGCATTTACGATGCTTCCATTTTTTGGTTCGGGTTATACAAGACATGTCTCCTCGTGACGGACTTACACCGTTGTTCTTTTTCGTCTACATTGAAAAGTACCTTTACATTAACTTTTAACTATATTTGAATAACAAGATGAACCATTATACAAGAAAGGCCATGATTTATATATGCATTATTATGTAATCTTAAACATTATAGATGTAGAAAAAATTTGGTGACCTCTTCATCTTTTACCCATGCGAATGATTTGGTCCCCGTCACATGAGGCTCAATTGACTTCAAGCGATTAATTTTCTTCCTCGCACTTTCCACTATCAATTTCAAAAGTTAACTATCTAATTCCATATATTTCATGAGCAAGCCTACTAATGACAAGTTACCTGTTTTTCTTGATGAACCAACTAGCCACAAGCTTTCTAAATTGACTAGTTTCCACTCTATCGTCACTTTGAGATTCCACAATTTCATCAATTGTCATAGTCGGATCGTATGAACTTTTTAAGCTCATACTTCCAAGATTTCCACTTATTGGACATGTCCATCATGATCCACGCTTTTATGTCGTCTTCGATTGATCCGATTCAAATGAAAACTTTTCCTAGAACATTATTATAGGATTAGTAGCAGATTACTTACATATATATAAATACTTTATAGCACATTAAAGTAATTTACCTTAACGATGCTCCATGGATCCTCTTTTTCTCCTTGGGAACCTTCCTCCATTCCGGTAGTGAATTCCAATGTGTTGAGGCATCCTTGCTAGAGTCCCAAGAAAATTTGTCAACTCGTTTCCTTCATCTCCAATAGGTTGACATAGTTCGTTAAATGTGACTAAGATTTTCTCATCACTTGCCAAGTCCCATATCTCTTTCTTTTGGTTGGACCTCGACCTCTTTTTGAACCTAGCACATGAACCATGATTAAGGAACTTATGAATATTAGTTATGTTTATGTCCGGTGATGACTAAAGTATAGGAGCTTATGAATATTAAAATGTGCAAAGATAAATATATGTTGTGCTGCTAGCATACTATGAAATATTGAATGTTCTATCTTAAAACTCATGTTATAAACAAATCAAACGTTGGTGCCAACAAACGATAAAAAAATTTCCAGACAAACGTGATGATGATATGAGAATCATGATTGCTACATGGCTAACTAAAGAATACACGGAAGAACTTGGAATGCAAGTAATAACAATAATAGACCAACATAAATCATCATGATTTAATATCAAAAATGAGATTCCACATCAAAGGTTTAAGAATGCATATAAGTTCTTCATTTTTTTTCAAAAAACACCGAATCTATTTAATTGACTGACACTTTGTTCATGTAGCAATTTTAAGTTAAACGAGTAATGGAAAGATGACAAATACTCCACATTACATAATAAACAAGAACTCCATATTAAAGGCAATTGCGATTATCATATCATGGATACAGAAACCGTAGAACCCACATGTACCTCTATTTTAAGTGTACAAGTTTTGAAATGTAGACTATACTTAGGATTAGATTTTTGTATAATCTACACACTTTCAACTTTATGACATTAGCCTAAGTTACAAAGACCGTGGTTAACGACTTAACATCTATTGTTCTTTAATACAAGGCTCGTCCGATGAGAAAACAAGCGTAACTTATAAACTTGCCTAGTATCAAAAATTTCATGTAATTATATTAAAATAATCAAGCAAAACAGTGTCAAATAAAGTATCCAGCAAGACCATTTGACAATGTTTAGTTCAAAAGTACTTCATCTCAAAAGAAGCCCAAGGTCTTGATTCAACAATCATCTTCACATGAAGATGCCATATAAAATCATTTATGATCCTCCAAGAGACCCATTATCAAAAGATTATTTACAATCCTTCATGATGATACTTCATTTGCCAAATAAGCATTAGGAAAGATTTCACACAATCCACATAGTGAATAAGGTTGTACATTAGTCAAAGGTGTACAAACAGAGGTCCTAATTATGTTATGTAGAAAATGACATACGAATCTGGATGTTCCTAAAATAATAAACAAGTAAAGAATGAGGAAGGAAGGTGTAAACATACCTCGAGGTAGAGATTTGCCAATAGATGGATCACTTGCTTGGATGAAATGTTTCGCCTTGATTTGTAGATTCAAAGAGTTGCACCACTTCTTTTGTAGATACTATGCGTATTCTTTTACCCATACTATTGATCAATATCTTAAATGTTAATATTATAACGAAAACAAGAAAGAAAAATAGCGTAACTAATATTACCAAAATAGATCATACATCATACATCATTCATCTTAAAGTAGTAAAATGACAAGATATTTTGCAAAAGTAAACTAGCATAACCACTGCATCGCATGCAATTCATGTGTTCCTACAAAGAAAAAGCAAAACATTTGAGCTAGTATATGTCTTCCTCTTCCTCATCTTCATCTTCCATAGCTTCATCACATCTATCTCGTCATCACCATCAACCTCATTCCTATGAAGGCTTGGTACATCACAAGTGTGAGGAATTGAATATAGGATGTTCGATCGTAATTGCTTCCCATGTTGTAGGCATCCTTAACTTTTACATGTCTAACAACTAGCCATCCTTCTAACCGAGGATCTTTGGCATAAAACACTTTATCAACTTGTGATGCAAAGACAAATGGGTCATCAAGTACATCCGAACCGAATGTGTCAAATATGAGAAGTTGACAAGTGTGATACCAAATTCATCCCGCTTGCAACCCTTATTAACATCAACCCGGTCACATTTGAATAGAACCACACGTATTTTACGAGTAGTTCAATTTAACAACTTCCTTTAACGATCCATAGTAGTTCACCACGTCTTGAGTACTATTGGAATCCATCACAATTACAACAACTCCATTGTTTTGAGATTTCAATGAATTCTCATGGTTTTAGTGTGAAAACGATAACCTTTAACAAAATAACCGAATATCGTCTCACAAAATTATTTGGACCTCGAGCCACCACTTAATCTCTTCAAGAACTCTTGGATCACTTAGCTCTTCTAAACGTTCAACCTATAGAAACGAATTCTAGGTTATAATAATAAGACTTTTTGTTGTGACGACCGACCATACATATATATAACTTAAATTTACCCGCTTCCTAAACCATTCACTAAATTGCGTAATGGATCTTTTCAAGCTCAAACTGAGGTATCCGACGTGACCGATGTTTTCCTTTGATGATATTTTTGTGTTCCCTAAAGTATAGATAATATTATATGAGATATTTCCTAGTAATAGAAGACTAAAAATAGTAATGAGAATAGAATCTCTTACTCTCTAAACTCTGTGATTGAGTCAACATTAAAGAGCACATAACGATGTGCTTGAATAAGTGACTTTTCATCAATCTCATATGCAGCAGATTTCTTCCTTTTAAGAGAAGACAATTCAGAATGAAAATGTTGTCCTAATGGTCGTCCAGGGCAAAGGAAATTAGATGATTCAATTTCATTTTGATTGTCATCATCGTCATTCCTTATTGGCCTAGTAAATAAGGTTTCAACACAAAGGTATCGAGAGCAGAAAGTTAAGCTTTCATGAGCCAAGTAACCTTCAGCTATTGAACCCTCTGGAAAGGCTTTGTTGTTGACATATGACTTGAGAGTACATAAGTCCCTATGAAAAACATGTTTTGAAAATTAAAACAGTTTATAGTTTTTTGAAACTGAAAAGGGAAGCTAAGAATGTACCGGAATATGTTTACCTTTCAACTGGATACATCCAACGAAAAGTTACAGGACCTCCGAGTCGTACCTCTTTAACTAAGTGAATGACTAGATGAACCATCACAGTAAAGAATGAAGGAGGGAATATTTTTTCTAACTTGCATAATGTCACAACAACTCGAGATTCAAGGAACTGAAGATCACTCTCAGCTAGATCCTTTAGGCAGATTCGCCTAAAGAAGTCACACAGCTCAATCACGACTATGCTAACATGATCCGGCAAAGTTCCACGCAATGCAATTGGTAAATATTCTTGCATCAACATATGACAGTCATAACTTTTCATCCCTATAAGTTTTCTTTCATTTAACTGCACACAACGTGAGATATTAGATGAATATTCATCTGGAGGCTTGATAGACTTGAGGGTTTGCAAGAAAACATCTTTCTCGGCTCGAGTCATTTCATAACATGCTTTTGGCTTATACATATTATCGCTTCGAGGATGTTTTTTGGGGTGAAGTTCCTTTCGTATGCCTAATTTCTGTAAGTCTAACCGTGCTTTCATATTGTCTTTTGACTTCCTAGCACACCAACAAAGTACCGTGATGTTATCACATACATTCTTTTCAATATGCATCACATCCAGATTGTGACGCAACAACAAACTTTTCCAATAAGGTAACTCAAAGAAAATGCTTTTCTTTTTCCAAGGACCTCTATTATCATTCTCATTATTGAGATCGATGTTTTCTATTTCATTTAGTACATCATCTCCAGAATGAGGGATAGGAGCATGTCTTAAATCTTCATTTCCATCAAAAGACCTAATATCTCTACGCCAACAATGATCATGTTCAAGCCATCTCTGATGACCCATATAACACCACTTTCTTCCATGATCTAGCCACTTGGAGGTTTTATCATACGCACACACTGGACATGCATATTCTCCCTTGGTACTCCATCCCGAAAGGTTTGCATACCCTGGAAAGTCTGATATAGTAGAAAGAACAACAGCCTTCAACTGAAAATTCTCTTTTGCACAAGCATCAAATGTTTCAATTCCATCCCACAACTCCTTCAACTCCTTTATTAAGGGTTGCATGTACACATCTATCTTATTCCCCGGACTTTTAGGACCAGGAACTATTAGAGTAAGAATAAAGTTAGATTGCTTCATGACATACCAAGGAGGTAGGTTATACGGGATGACAATAACGGGCCAAATACTATAGGAAACGTTCATTGTCTTAAATGGATTGAATCCATCACTTGCTAACGCTAAACGTACATTTCGAGGGTCTTTTGCAAATTTCGGATTCTTCTCATCAAAGTCTTTCCATGCTAATGCATCAGCAGGGTGTCGTAATTTTCCATCTTTATTTCGTTCCAAATGATGCCATTTCATAAGGCTAGCCGTCTTTGAAGACATAAACAATCTTTGAAGTCTAGGTTTCAAGGGAAACCAACGTAATATGTTTGCTGCCTTGTTCTTTTTTGGCCTTTCCTCTTCATCAGGATTGTTTGTGGTTGGTTTCCATCTAGATTCTCCACAAATGGAACAAGTTTCTTCTTTCTCATGACCGTCCCAAAATAACATGCAACCATTAGGACACGCGTGAATTTTTTCATACCATAACCCTAAACTTGCTAAAACTTTCTTGACTTGATGTAATTTTTTAGGCAATAGATTCCCTTCTGGCAACAAATCTTGTAGAAATTCTAGCAACATGGAAAATGACTTGTTGCTCCAACCATTAAGGCACTTTAAATGGTACAAATGTACCAAACAAGACGACTTCTCGTACTTAGCACCCGTGATAAACATTCATTCGACATCTCTAAGTAAATCATTAGATTTTTGCCTTCATTTTAACCACAGTTCGGTATTTAAACTAGTATCATCTTCACCACCTTGACATGTCGGAAAAGTATCTCCATTATTTCCTTCCATTTGACATGTCGGAAAAGGTCATTGAGTAACCCATGCATGTCACCACATTCAATCTCGGTCTCGGTCTAGAGTTTTGCCGATTCGGTCTCGATCCGTCCGGTTTTCACCCGATGAGCATCCCTAATTAGAAGTAATAAAGTTTTTATAAAATATTTAGTTAAAAAATTTGAAGAGTAAAAGCCAATGTTTTAGAAACCGGTTTTTAATTGATCTGGCCGAGCCATCGGGTCAGTCACAGTTCAACCGGTTTGTTCGCTCAAAACCCCCTTCTGGTCATTCAACCAGTTCGCGGTTCAACCTGCCGGGTCAACCCGGGTTTTTAAACATGGTAAAAGCAAACTTCACTTTAATACATTTAAAATTTAACCAATCTTGTAAAGAAAAACGAGACTTTTCTAACACCTTTTTTTTCCTTAATAAAAACTACACTTTTGCTCACACTTTTTATAAAGTGTGGGTAAAAGTAAGACTATTACTTACACTTTTTAAAAATTGTAAGCAAAAAATAAAATTATTACTTATACTTTTAAAAAGTGTGGGTAAAAATAAAACTATTACTTACACTTTTTAAAAAAGCGTGAGTAAAACTACACTTTTTCTCACACTTTATGTAAAGTGTGTGTATAAATTAGAATTTTGCTCGCACATTTTAAAAAGTGTAGGCATAACTAAACTTTTGCTTACATTTTTATGTAAAGTGTGTGTATAAGTTAGACTTTTGCTCACACTTTTCTTAAAGTGTAGGCATAACTAGACTTTTGCTTACATTTTATGTAAAGTGTGGGTAAAACTTAAACTTTTGCTTACACTTTTTGAAAAGAGTTGGCGAAACTAAACTTTTGCTTACATTCTTTTTTAAAGTGTAAGTAAACATATACTTTCACTTACACTTTTTTTTTTGTGTCATTAAAAATTGTGTCACTAAAAGTCCTTTTTTTGTAGTGGTAGTACTAGTATACATAAAGAAAATTAACAGATAACGATATGATATGAAAGAGTAGATACTAAATATCTACATGCATGATTATATATACTTGAAGAGACCTTAAATAAAATATATCAATAAGAACTATTGTCACTTGTGAGTTACAAAATGTTGCTGGTGGTGGTTTTATGGTGATCATAACAAAGTTGGTGAAAAGGGGTTGGCATGTAATTAAATGGAGGTGTAAATGCTATGTGCATCCATTTACGTATATAGTTTGATGAAAACACGAGCATGTAAAAAAGCTGACACCATAGTTGCACAAAAATATTACTAATGAAGACAAATGATGATAAACTGGTTACTGGTATATTAATTTTGAGAGAGATCGATATAAATGTGAAGAACAACCATTGGCTTTTGATTGGTTTTAAAATACCATTGTACTACTATATAGTATATGAAATTAAAATGTAAAAAAGATTCAAAAACCACCTGTCTTTTACAAGTACTAAGTACAAAATAATGTTTCGAAATGAAAGAAAAATGTGCATTCAACCTATTTAAACTAAGCAAAAAGAAAGCATGTCTTTAAATAGAGAACTACTAGCTAAACAAAAATCGTAAACATAAAATAACAAAATGAAAGAGTATCTACCAAATAGTTGTTGCATGATAAAGAACTACCATAAAGGAAAGACAAGGGTGCAGTTGTTCTTAAGCCAAGGTTGGTAAGAGAGTAGTTGGGATTTGGGAATTAATGAGAAGTATAAATGTTTAACTATTATAGTAGTGTTATGTTGGTGAGGATCGTAATAAGCATTTTTTTTTAAACCGGACCGGAGGCTGGTCGAACCAGTTTAGCCGGGAGCAAATTGTTAGGATAACAGAATACACTGTCGGAGAAAATAGCCGACATGTTTTCAAAAAAAAAAGGAAAAAAAAAAATGATTTGCACACTCTACCAAATGGTTGTGACACTCCTATTAATTGTCTTTGAACATTTATACCCTCACAGTTAAATTTACATTTTCAAGACATGTGAGTGTATAAATGTCCAAACACAATTAATTTGAGTGTCCCAATAATTTTATGGAGTGTGCAAATCACTTCCCCTAAAAAAAATAGTTCACTCTACACATTTTTATTTCCACACTTTTCAAAAGTGTGTAAAATTTTATTAGGTTAATTAACATTTACAGATGTATAAAAATTTGTTACATTAATAAATGTGAAAAAAGTTATAAAGCAGTAGATTTTTCACATTATAATTGTATCAAAAAAGAATTCACACTTTTAAGTGTGAAAAATTATAAGATTTCTCTACGCTTCAAAGTCTAGAGGTTATTCGTAACACTTAAATCTCCACACTTGAGGAGGTGTGAGAAATTTGAGTGTTACAAATAACCTCCACACCTATAAGTATAAGTGTGTTGACATTTCTCAGATTTCTTTACACTTAATAGTGTGAACTTTTTTTTACACAACTATAAGTATGAAAAATCTTTTGTTTTACATTTTTTTTCACACTTATTAATGTATTCAATTTTTACACATTATTAAGTGTTAATAAATTAATAAAATTTTACACACTTCTACTTTTTAGAAATGTGAGGAAAAAGTGTGTAGATTGAACTAATCCTTTGTAGTGTTTGTGTGTCACCCAAAAACCGAGTTTTTAAGTATTATATTACGAGATTTCATTGAAATAGTTTGATCAAGACTTTTATATGTTTGAAGGTCCAATATGATTGGTTAGTCAATGTTTTAAGTTTAAAGTCAATCTTGTTAGTCAAACTATAAGTCAAGATATTATGTAAGTGATTTTAGAAAGTATTATGTGTCACTAATATAAGGTAAAAGAACTTGAGGGATTTAAGTTGCCAAAATCCCAAAATGGTACTAGAACCAACTTGTTTTAGTACTAGAACTTTCTTGCCAAGAGACCAAAGATGTACCTGATTTTGTGTTAAATAACCAAACCTTCCATAACTTTCTAGTGGTTATGTGTGTTTGACGAGCTAAAGAGAAAAAGGAGTGAAGCCAAGACTTTCTAGTTATCAATTTGATGGTAATTAGTGTTCCTAATCATAATATAAGGGGGTGTTTGGCAACTCTTTGAAAACGTGATTATTTGATTATCACGTTTTCAAAATGTGAATAATCAAGTTTTGGTGTTTGGTTGCAAACGTGATTATCATTGAATTTTCCTTCAAAACGTGGTTTTGAAATTGAAGGTAGGGACTTACTTTTTGAAAACGTGGTTTTGCAAACATCATTTATTAAAACGTGATTTTTACCCAAACACCCCCTAAGTCTCTAGCAAGATTTCCTCGCATGGTAAGATGTATATTTCATGTTGAATTGAAGAATTATGAGTTACGTTTCGTAAGCAAAATTTGGGGGTTTTGGGTAATTATGGTTTTAAGTTAAAATAAAGATGTTATATACCCTTTAATGAATTAAAATCAAATTGATGATTTTGGGATATGATCATGATATGATCATGTAAATGATTGAAAGTAAACAGACTTCATTTGCTACTAACATTTTCATGGCAGATATTCGGGAAGCTACCTAAGACACCGATACTAAATGCAAACCTTCCGATGATATTGTTACACCAGCTGAGGTAAATGGTTATGATGCTATGATGGCATATAATCCATTTGGTTAAGAAAAGAAACAGTCTGAGCTACCTGAATTCATTATTGATCCAGAATTGAATCCTAATGGAGACAAGTTTGAACAAACTGAGGCTAATCCTGATCAAGAACATGTTTTCTTTGAACCGTTAATCAACAATTGTGTAATTGAGATTGAGAAATGCAACAAGGTCAATCGCTAAGTTAATGGCGCAAATGCTAAATTGACCACTGACCTTGAGAGATAAAAGGCAAAAGTAAAAAGTTTTGAAATCACCAATGAACGCAAATCAGAACTTGAAATTGGTTATAGAAGATTATATTGTTAAAAACAGGAACTTGAACGATAAACTTGATGAACTTCACATAATTACAACCAGAAAAATCAAGTCTATGAACGAAGAAAATTATGATCTTCAAAACCAGTTTTCAACAAAAACAACAATTTGCACAAATCTTGAAAAAGAATATGATAAGTTGAAAACTGATTTTGCAAAACATGAAGATAAACTTCTTGACATAATCATTGACCAAAAGGATAAAATAATAGAATTAGAAAATTATTGTTAAGACTGGTCAATTGATTAAAACGATCCACATGCTTACTCCTAAGCCAGACTCGTTTTACCATAAAGGAAAAACAATGGCTATTGGTTATGAAAATCCTTGTTATCTCAAGAAAGCTCAGAATGAACAAAACACTTTGTATAATGGAAACATTCTTTTTAAAGAACATGCTCCTCCAAATATTTATGATTCTGAGGAGACTTTGAAAGTTACTGATGAGAGTAGGTAAAAAATGAAAGAAAAAGATTCTGAAATACCACCAATTGACTACTCAAAGCTAAACAAATTTTCGGAAGTTTTCGTTCCACAAAAAGAAAAGTCTAAAGAATGAAATTTTTTCTCAAATACTTTCAAAAGGTCTAGTGTTCGAACAAAAGATTCAAAATCTGTTTTGAACACAAAAGTTGACTCACAAAATGTTTTAAAAATAGATGAGATGTGTTCAACCTCTACTTCCGAAAGAGTGTTGCGAGAGGATTTCTAAATGAAGAAAAAACCATAATTGAGCAACTTCTTAAGTATATTGAAGCAAAAACAACTTCAACTGCCACCAACTGGAATTCAAGTGTTCATTTAGATACAAAGAAGATTTTTTAAAATGAAATCACTCCACAAGTTCAAATGGTCAAATCAAAGATATTTCATTTTGAACAAGAATTTGAAAAGGAAATTGTTGAATTTTGTAAAGGACTACAAATCCCTTGCGAAAGAAGCTGATTAATCACTTTAACAAGTAAAATATTTTGAAAAGGAAAATGATAATCTTTTTCTCGCAGTAATGATTACTGATTTAATGTCCATCATTCTTCAAACATATTCTCTGGAAGATCATGAAAAACTTGACTCTGAGCATTTCATAATTGTTTCAAAATATGAAAATGCTCTCATTAAACTTGAAAAAGAAAATGTTTCTTATTTCAAACAATTGGATCGCAAAAAAGATTATGCAAGTATGAAAAATGTCTTACAAGCATGCTTACATGGACATGAAAGAGCAAAATAATTTTTTGAATGCTCAGTTGGAAAATTTGAAAGAAAAGTGTGTGGATACTAATTTTACAAAACCAATGATTGCGGTGGAATCACAAGGTTCAAACAATGTTCGCACTCTCAGCCGTTGAGAGCAAGGTTCAACCAAAACCAGTCACTCCACACACTGTTCCAAAAAGAGACATAAATTATTTAAGAAATAAAACCGTGAAAGCACCTAGCTTTTCTAAGAGAAATCTAAAGGATGTAGTAAACCAAATACACCATATGGTGCACATAACATGTATCAAAAAATGGCTCTAGAACAAGCTAGGAAAAAGACACAAACATACAAGATTCAGGATTCTAGTAAAAGAGTGTTGCCCTCTTTAGGAATAGTAAAACCTATAGATTGTAGCACATCACATCCTAAGAGCACACAAGCAGAAAAAAGAGTCTATACATCAAAAAATGTAGAATTTGTTTCACCAGCGTGTCAGAAATGTATTTTCAAAGCTAATCACGATTTGTGTATTTCTCAGTACCTAGATGATGTAATCTCAAGTGATAGGAAAACAAGCAAAAAATCAACAAAACAAAACAAACCCGCTAGGAGACAAAAGAAAACCATAAGACTAAAATACACGGTTGGTCCCTAAACTTGGCAAAACTCTTCGCGTTGGGACAAAACTGGACGTTATCATCGTGGGGAGTCCAAAACTTGGCCTTTAAATGCCAAATCAGTCCCTTTGACCAATTCTCTGTTAGTCAACGTCTGTTAATTTCCCCATGTGCCGTGCACATGAGGGTAAAATCGTCATTTCATTGTTTTGGTTTATCACCCTTCATCTTCATCTTCCTCATGTTTAAACCCAGATTCCGGCGACTTTAAACCCATAATCCGGCGACCAAGAATAATATCATGTGTATCATTCTTGAATACAACTCTTACTACTTGATTGGTGTCACTAGATTAGACGTGTTTTAAACCCAGAAGATTCAATTCGGTTTGTTTATTTTCTTCTCTTTTGTTTTTATTTTTCTACTGATTTCATAATTGCATAACTTTAACTTTTGAGCTAAAGTTATGTAATTAAGTTTGATTGATTGAATATGGCATTGTTAGTGAAATTGGTGACATTTCATGCACAACTTTCTTTTAAGTGTAGTACTTCACTGTAGTAACTGATTTCTGAGTTTTTCTTCATTTGGAGTGATTGGCTTTCGTAGCGTTTTGAAAGTGATTATGTTATAGAGGTCAATTAGATAATCAATTGTAACTAATAGGGATGCAAAAGATTCAGTTTGTATGTGCTTTGTTGTTTGATGTTTTGATAATAAGATAATCTGCTTGGTGAGTATTTTGAAAGTTACCAGTGTTTAACGATTTACGTTTATAATAATTTGTAGCAGCTACTCTTAAGTTGATTGTACAAAACCAGGTCTGTAATCAAATGGCCCAGATCAGTTTCACTGAGTAATTATTTACGGCTTAAAAACACAATATTTAAAAAATCACTTTCAGAATGCAATGCGAAACACCCACTTAGAACGAGAGGTAGAGACACATAAGTGGTGGAAGCTAAGCTGTATGAACCTATAACCCATGATATATTGAAATCGGAGATTATGTATGTGTATCCATTTCTATCTAGGTTTTAGATTGTTGCTGTGATAGAATTGCCATAGATTATTTCCAAGAAACGCCAATTGACTTCTATACATTTGATACACAAGTCAAGTCTAAAATAAAATACCATTTTCAACTTGGAATATATCATAGCCAGCTTCTGAGTAGCAGCAATGTGGAAGGTTATGCAACTATGCCCAAAAAGATCCCAGAAGATGCAGTAAAAGATGATCACGTTTCTGATATGTTGGTTGATTCGTTTGGAAGAGTACACACCTATCTTAGAATATCCTTAACTGCAATTTACGTTGTGTCGTTTTTAAATTATTCCTCGTGAACCATGATTAAATTATTCCTTAACTACAATCTACAACTGCCCATATTAAATTATTCCTCAAGAACCATGATTGTGTCGTTTTTCAACGAAGTGTATGTGAAGTTTTCACCAATCTATGGGTAAACAGGTTAATAAAGGATAACTGCTTCCAACAAGAATCAACAAATGTTAAGGATAAAATTTAAAAATTACAAATAAGAAAAAGGCAGGCTAACGCAACATCCAACCTTAGGGGCATGAAGTAAAAAACCTCTATACCATCATTGTTATGGGAAAATAATTTACAACTGCCCATATTAAATTAATATACCAAAATCTACAATTGCCAATATTCAAGAATGATACACATGATATATTTTTGGTCGTCGGATTCTGGGTTTAAAGTCGCCGGAATCTGGGTTTAAACATGAGGAAGATGAAGATGAAGGTTGATAAACAAAAACAATGAAATGACGATTTTACCCTCATGTGCAAGGCACATGGGGAAATTAATAGACGTTGACTAACAGAGAATTGGTCAACCCACGATGATAACGTCCAGTTTTGTCCCAACGCGAAGAGTTTTGCCAAGTTTAGGGACCAACCGTGTATTTTAGTCAAACCATAAAGTTATCTAACTGGACCCCAAATGAATTTTTTTTAATCTTCAATAAATTTCCGTTATACTTGAAAAAAAACATTTCTTAGGTCTCAACTTAGGTGGATACCCACAGGTAAAGTTTTCAACATTGTTGGTATTATTTGGAAACCCACGGGCAAAGTCTTTTGTTGGTCCGATATTTTTGTGTAAAACCATGAGTCGTATGAGTAGCAGTTTGAGAAAATGAAAGTAACTGATGAACATTAACATTGATAAGAACATGTTTACACAATCTTGACATGTTGCTACTAATAATACCCATTTGTACATTGTTGCACTAACAATATCACTTTGGTAGTTGTTAAGGTGAAGGCTTTACAAGGGATAGTTGCGGAATATTATCCCTAGTAGTGACAAATGGAGCTCTTCAGGTTATGAAGAGAAGATTTAGTTACTAGAATAGGAGAAGGATTCTAGTGGGTGAATTTGATGCTTATCTCTACTTACTTCCTCCCTTTATATACTAGGGATTTACACTATTGTTGGTTAGAGATTTTCTAACTAGAAGCAAATTGGAAGTTTGATGCACGTGCCTTTGTGTGGCTAGGGTTGCATTACTATCGCTGACAGCTTTTATGCATGCAATAATAAAAGTGGTTGTTCCTTCTCTCAATGCAGCCTTGTCATCCGAGGGTTTTCCCGCTTTGTTATCTTGAATTAATCCCGCCCAAGTGTAGCTGAGAACTTCAGCCATATCATTCTTCTTGTTTAGCGAAATATCTTTCAGAAGAGTTAAGTATTTTGCTAAGTGTTTGATTAGTGTTTGAACTGGTCAGGATGCATGGTTTCTTTAGGATAGTATAGTTTTATAAGACTTTCAGAGTCTTGAAGACATTTGTCAGTCCTCCAAGTCTCTGGTTGTTTGTAACTTCGTGTACTTTGATAGCCGACTCCACATCAGATAGCAAAGTATTTCATTCAGTCTTGTCTTTGACATTTGGAAGCTTGTCTCGTGAGTATCAAGAAGTGTACATCATATCCGAGTGATAATGCTCTGATATGCGAAGACCTTTTAGTGAGTTCTTTTAATCAGACCATCCATATGATATCTGGTGGTCTGACTCTAACTCTTCTAGGGCTTCCACTAGTTGTTTAAGATCAATTGTGTTGATCTTTTGTCAATGAGTAAACTTGCTCATGGTTTACATTTTGACCATCAGAGAGTGGACTAGTTCTCTTATTCCTATCAGCTAGTGACTTAGGCTGATTTTATGTTTCAAATAATGGAGAGAGATAAATTGGTCAAATTTAGACTCAACATCTTTGAGCCCAATATTACCACATTAGTTAGTGAACAAACATCGAAACCGGACACATGTATTTCTAATGCAGGTATTGCTGAATAGACATCGGATGTCAAAAAAGAAACTACCTCAACAAATGAAAGTACACAATCTCTGGAATTGAACACAGGTACGTCTAATGACTCAATTCTGTCAGGGGATTCCAAATCTTTCACAAAACAAACATAATCTTTTTCATTTTTTCAATCATCAACTTTTGGTTTCCCATTTCTTTTATAAGAAATAAAAAACAAAAACAAAATAAAAAAATAGAAAATGAAAAAGAAAAATGCAAAATTTGAAAAGTTTAAAACACAAAAATATTCTTCTCATAAGCGACATGACTTTTAGTTATTTTTAGTTTTCTAGAAATGTCCTTCAACAAGTGATACGAAAGAGTAAACATATATTGAGGGGGAGTTTATCCTAAACACAAAATGTTTTTCAAAATTGTATCGTTTATTCTAATTTTTTTTTTCCTAAATGGCTTACAGTTACATCAAACTGTGACCCAAACTTCATAAATGGCTTGTGTACACACAATGCACAACCCGATCTTCAGCCAATGGCTTTCGTATACTTCAATACGAAACCCGGACTTCAAATTTTTTGGGAACAACATGTCTCCCGACAAAACTTGATATTGTGTTTCAAATTTATTTTAATAAATCTTCAAATTTAAAAATGGAACACATTTTGAGCGGGAGTTTAAAAAAACTCGTTTATTTTTCAAAATGTGTTGTTTGTATTTAAATTTCAAAGTGATTGTTAAAATAAATTCTTTGTTCATATCCGAATCTAAAAAAGGTTGTTGCAAATAATGATCTCTCAAACAAAATTTTTAAACAAAGTTTATTTGAAAAAAAACGGACTTTTGTTTGAAGGGGAGTTAAATAAACTCCTTCTATGATTTAATGTGCAAAGGTGTCTAACTTTGAAGAGGGATAGTTCAAATTTTATTAAACACATAACCACTTCCTCTAACAAAGGGAGTGTTTGGTTAAGCTTATATGTAGGCTTGTGAACTTAGTTGATTTCGGCTTATATTTCATAAGCCTTAAATTTCTAGCTTATTTTGAGACTTGTGAGCTTATATAACCGAGTTATGATATAAACAACTTATATATAAACTTATTATGTTTAATAAACTTATATAAGCCGAAAAATTTCAAAGTAAGCCACAAAATATAAGAGCAAGGTGTGTGGTAGCATGGAGCTCGTGCCATTCATACGTGGCAGCCAAAACAACGACGCCATTCACGCGCCACCACACCACCCTAGCCTCGCGCCATCGGAAATGTTAGAATACCGCACCAAAGTCCATTGTTTCTCTCTTTTTGAATTTCTGACCGTTAAAACGACTCGTTAAAAAAAAAAAAAAAAAAAAAAAAAAAAACCCTTTCAGCCCACCTGTATAAATATCACTTATATCTTACCAATTTTCACACACAAATACTCATATCTTCAATTTCACATACAAAATACTACGTAAAATAATGGCTTGTTCGCTTTCACATACTTTCGATGAAATCACAACGTGTTTTCAGAAACTAATTGAGGAGTATACCGTTCGTCAGCAAGCGTTGGTCGCCTTAGCTATGCAATTTGACAAGGCGTGCGGAGCTAAAGATGATCTGCGACAAGTGTACGAGAAATGTACTGACATTCCAAAAGAAAAACGTGCTCAAATAGAGGCGTTTTTAAACGAAGAATCTTCGAAAGACTACGAGATGCACAATGCGTTGATTAGAAAGGCGGGAAAAATACAAGAACAAATCAATGCTAAGTTTGTATGGATAAATGAAAAATACACTTAGGACGATTATGTTTTCGTATTGCTTTTTTAAGTTTTTGTATTATTTTTCAAATTTCGTATCTTAATTTGTATTTTTATTAACATACGGATTTTTTATGATGATATATATATGAGGCGTAATGAAGTGGAGGAGGAAACGATCTTCGTCTTTCACTTCATTCTGCCGCGTTATATATATCATCCAAAAAACCCATATGTGTTTTGTTTAATTTCCGTACTTTGTTTATTTACTAGCGAGCACTGCCGCCAAGAATGCCACGACGTGACCGCGACTAAATATTACTACACTCGGCCTTATTGCCGATGTTTTAGATGTGTGAGAGAGATATGAAATGGTATGTGTGTATTTATATAGTTGATGCGGTTATATGATTTTTAATAATCATTATTGATAATAATGATTTTTAAGCGATTCTAGCGTTTTTAATAATGAAATTGTAAATGATTTGAAAATTGCATTTAATTTAATGAAAACCTCTACATTTGAATTTTAATAATGTGATCTATTGAATTTTAAGTCTTTCTTTATATAGTAAGTCGTGGGTTTATTCTTTTAAGATTTTTTTTTTTTAAAGAAAAATGGTATCGTAAGAAGACTATGACATAAATCGCCGGCTTACGACACCAAAACACCCCACTCAGCATAACACCGGTGCCGTGTATTATTATTATTATTATTATTATTATTATTTTCTAAATAGAACAACATACTTTCTAAGTTCTAACACAAATCAAGTTTACTTTTTTCAGAATGTAAAAAACATGTGACGAGGCTTTGGAATGGGCTTTTAGAAAAGAAATTATGGACCAAAGGTTTTGACTGGGATGGACCTTAAAAAAATAATGTTGTAGTTAAAACTATTTTAGGGTACGCAGATTCTCTTCATCTTTTACATAACCTCTTCAAGTAAAATCATTCACAACACAAAACTTTTATATCTCGGAATTCGTGCAAGATCAAAACGCAGATTTCTCATCCTTGTCTTGCAAATCTGTAAGTTTCACTAGATTCCCAACTATCTTTTACATATATCTTATGAGTTTCATTATCTTTCAATATCTAGGGTCTTCGAAAATTACAAGTTTTTGAAGTTATGTGGTTAAATTAGAATTTTTGATTTCAGGGTTTGCGTTGTTTTGAGAAAACTGGGTTTGTGAGTATATGTGTTTGTTAAGTGATATAAAGTAAGGTTCAATGTTTCTAGGGTTAGGGTTTATTTCGAGAAAAATGAGGTAGACTATAAGTGTTTGTTTGATGAATTTACAATAGGGTAAAGGTCATTTGAACATAAATGTAAGTTTTGCACATTGTTAATTTCACTATAACGCGTCAAAAATGATTTTAAGGCTTTTTTGTGTTAGAAAATGTAGGAAAAAGCATTTAGTGGTTGTTTAGGTTAAAATGAGTTAGGGAAATGTTGTTTGATGCTAGGTAATGCTTAAAATCTGTTTGTTAAATTTGTTTGTAAGTTTATAAAGTTCTCGAAAAAATGGATTTCGAGAAATTTCATATGTTGGTCTAAACACTAAAAGTTTCGAGAACTTTGAAAATTTCGAGAAACTTGGAAATTTCTGAGTACTTTTGAATTTCGGGTAAAATTAAGGATACAAGTACTAAGAAAATTTCGAGAAATTTTGTTGAATAGTTACTTTCAGAAAATTTTGCTAAAAAGTCAAAGGTGACAATTTTCGATTAATATGTGGTGAACAGTACCTATCGACAAATTTTTTGGTCAAACATGGTCAATTTCGATAAATTTTTGACATAAATGTACAGAACAAATTTTCATAGTTACATAGATATTTCTCGACAATTTAGTTTAGCCCGTGCCTATTCTAGCCCGTACATGTTTAGCCTGTGCCCATGCCCGCCCGTTTTGCCACCTCTAGGTACCACGTTTGATGCCCACTTTGGAAGTGCAGATACTTCTAACTGCATTTTGTTGTGATCAAATTTCACATCTATATTTTTTCTTTCTTAGACCTTAATTTGGATAGACCAGCCTTGTCTTTAGAAGAGGCTATTTAATTTGTTTGGATTATGGCCTGATGACCTTGATTGTTCCTGCTGCGTAATACTTGGCTTTCAAATTTTGCTGGTGTAAGTTAATGGTCTACGATCTCAAACACTATATTGATAGACAACATGTTCAATTATATGGAGGAGTATCAGACTATCAGCCTTCTGTCATTATTTATGCTAGTTTTTGTTATAAACATTAAACAATCATTTAACTTGAATACTTGATTGAATAGTACATTGTCTTAAATATGACTACTCACAAAAATTAGCCTGGTTGGCCAACAAAATGATGTTACTTGATATCACATTACTGTATATCCATGTGATGGATGTCTATCTAGAGATTGTTTCTATATAGCTTATGATTAATCCTTATAACTTGCCTAAGGTTTATGATAGGCTAGTGATTTTTCAGCGGGCCAAGCCATTACCTTGTGTATGTAATTGCGAACCTCAAAACCAAAATTCATGACCCTTTATCAGGTTAACTAAGTTTGAATGATATCCTGCTTGCTTTCCCTATCAGTAAGGAGGTGAGATATTAAGTGAGGTATTAGGCTCAAGTGCGGGCATCACTTGCCTTGCTCTTTGGATATTTGCTATTAGACCAGTTGGTGGGGGCACTAAGGAGTGGCGTTTACCCTTTTTTTAATGCGTAAGTGATAGCAGGCTCATGCTATCCTATCTTCAACATAATTATGGGGGGACAATCATGCCCTACTTTTTATTGTTTTCTTTCCTTTGATAAGGTAACCTTTTGCATTAATACTTGTTGACCTGGTTAGAGATAAACTTAACCTTAATCGACCCATTCATAAGTACATGGGTCAAAATTGTCACCTACAGTTATAAACATTACATCATATACAATAATATTTGATGATGGTTTGTAATCGTGCAGGTCATTCATTTCCAGGGAAAGGAATTGAGGGAGGCTCCAGCACCTGTTGGTTACCATTAAATCCATTCTCGTCTAGAGTTACACGTCTACTTGCTGGCATAGAATTCAGCGCGTCTTAGTCCTATTGTTAATTGACCAGACAAATAAGCATCCGTACATTACTCTGAACTTTTATTCAAGTATGGTGGGTCATGTGAAAACATGCTCAAAGCTAATGACACTAGTCTGCACCTCACACTAGTTGTTACTTGTTTTCATGGTCACTGCTGTCCAGAAAGATACAGATGGTCTTGTCTAGAATTTTGTTTATGGTAAATAGTTTGAACTTTGAAGCAAATGAGACATACATAAATGCAGTTAATTTTGTATTGTAGTTATATATGCATGCGTAGCTACACTTTTCTTTTTAGGATGTAGGTACATGCTTTCACTAATCTAGAATTGTGCTTTAAAAACCAGCAAAAGATAAAGAAAAAAAAAAGAGGGAAACTAGCATGTTTCAACTTTCTACATTGAAAACAATTGCCTGCGATGCTTCACAGGCCAATCTTTTAGACACTTCACTTGAGCATTCACAATCTCACCAATCAAGTCTTTAAAAAATAAAAATCATATGCTCTATATATCTAACACCAGACCTGGAACTTGATAACAGTACTCTGTGACCTCTTATTCACATCTGCGTTTATGATGCGTATCACTTCATCTTCCTCATCGCATAAGCCTCCTTTTGAGTTGGAATCTGGAGTCAAGGTCCAAGTAGGACCTAGCCATCAAGCTGACATTCCGAAAAAAGTAACATTGCGCGAGTATACTCAAGGTTTTGATAAGGTACGTAACTTTTTACATTAGAGAGCGATCCTAATTATGAGTTATAAAAAAGTGATTTTCTTTTTCTTCTTGCTGCAGATAGATGAAACAAGAACTTGTACTCTATTCCCTAAAGGAGAGTGCAGAAAAGGCGCAATATGCCCTTTTTGGCATGGGATGTCTGCTGAAGAACGGTATGTTATATTATTAGTTTGTCTTTTTATATCGAATTATATGAATGGGAAAGAATTCTAGAACTAGGATAATATTTGAAAATGATTATTCGCTCTGCCATTGTGACTGTTTACGTGGTGACTTAAATTGCGTGCCCAACTTAGTGGACAGATTATTCGCTCAGCTGATAGAACCATGTGCTCCTCATATAGCCTTCTTATTACTCCCTTTGTCGTCTGTTTTATTGTCGATTATCACTCACAAGGGGAGAATTACTTTTCCTAGTTCTAAATCGATAACATATTCGAAGTTGATTCGCTATTTTGACTTGTATTATTTAATTGCATATGTGGGGTGATTCATGATTTATGATCAAGAAGGAACTCCTTTCATGGTTCTGGGTTAATGGGGCAGTGAAGTTTGTTGGGCTATGGGTCTTTGCTGCTATGAATGTTGTGACTATACAGTCATCAATACAATCAACGTACAAATGCTTAAAAAGAAAAAAGACCAGTCACCTGCATCTCACTGTATCTTTTCTTTATTGATTGATGTTATGTTTATACGTAAATGATACCCACTATTTGAAGTATATATTGATACTTAATGTTATTTTTTTGAACTTGAAGTTTGAAGTCTGGGATAGGGAGATCAATTCAGAAAGAAAACCGCAAGAATCAGAAGCAGCAAGTGCAGGATCTTTCTACTGGTGGTGCCACTTATGATATACCTGCTGTGAAACTCAACTCCAACCTCTGAACTTCCGGGTGAAGTAAATAATTAACTTTGGAAAGACGATTTAAGCTCCCAAGTCTTGCATAAGGAATATTTACAGCTTAATCAAAGGAGTCTATTAATTATTCACTAGTAATCTTTACTGTTTTAGAATCATTGTACCTTGAAATTTTGACCTTAATACTTGACTTTACTGTTTTCATTGAGTTATGATGTTGCTTGGTTCTAAAACTACTCTTCCGTGATTAGCCAAATCTGTTTTCATTATGTATGATTGGATTTACATGTTGTTTGGTTGGTAACTAGGTGTAAAAGAATAAAAGGATAATTTGGTAAAATATTTACAGAAAATTAAACATTGAGATGGGATGGTTAAACCCATCTTAATGTATATTAGTGACATAAACTTACAAATGAATCAATGATGCAGGCTACTGAGTACTGACTCAGTACTGTATAGATTGGATCTGTAACTGATCGCCTTATTCACCTGCAAACTATCATTCTCGCTAATGTGAAAAGCTGAGTCGACAATGCCAAAATAAACAAAACCATTGGTGCCACCAGCTAACCTGATGAACGAGACTCAGAGCTATTGAACTTCACAACAATCACATGATCATACACAAGTACCCCAATTGCACACCAAATCATAGATTCACAATTCACTAACTTATGTCTGCAAGGAGACATAGATTCACAATTTACTAATTTCATAACATCAAAAAAGATACGCACATAGATACCTCAAAAGTTGTTTTACAAGGCTGATGGCACATACTGCAACAGAGATGTCATTGTCGTCAGCAAGATCCATCATTCTTTTATAAAATCTCTCAGCAAATAGTCCAAGAGATGGCACATTGTCATCCACCACATGGAAGTATAAAACTTTACTATTAACTTATAACTGGACACTCCCTTTACCTTTACGCCAAAACTCTCTATATAAACCATGACTTCAAATATCTCACTTGGATTATTATGGTTCGGTTTATAAACAAAAACCATAGCAGAACCGGTGTTTCTCATTATCTAAAACTGAACTGTCGGTTAATGTTTCGGTTTGGTCGGTATTCCATGTTAATAATTTGGACTTACAAGACTATTTATGACTACTTATTGGAGCTATTAGAAACCAGTATACAACAAGCATAGACTTCACAACTCAACCACCATGGATTCACATTCAGTGTTGTTTGCTTAATTTTTCTTGTAAGCATCACAGTTGCACAATTGTATAGATAGTAGAGTCCCGACATAAACTGTAGCATGTTTCTCGCAGGTACCTGAAATCTGAACCATATAAACCATGCCACACATACTCAACCATATTTTTGAAAAGTCAGGTTTATTGATCTCATCGAATTTTCTTGCATCATAACAATGAGAACAACACAATAAAAAAAAAAAAAAATACAAAATCAAACCAATGACCCTTTTTGTGAGATGAGTCGATATAGAACGTAAATATATCAGAAATTTTTTTTGTCAGCATTTGGGTTTTACTCTTCGGAGTTCTATACTTCAAAGAAATGTGTTATAACAGCAAAAGTTTTTGTTAGCCCAAAACAACCCATTCCATCATATCTTCATTTATTCATCCCTCATTGCGAGATGATCCCTGGCAACATTAATAGTTTATCAAGTCAGTTACACACATGAAAACATGGAATTCAATCAGTAAAACTTGACTTATAAAGTCAAACAAGTTCAAGTTTATATTTTTGACTTTTGAGGTCAAACAGGTTGCCATCTTTGAAATTTGAGGCCACCCCGAATGCGTGGATTATCTCCATGGGCTCCTCTTCCTATATCATTAGCAATTGGGTAAAATGAAATAAACACGAGAAAGATGATTGAATATCCTACATAAAATGTAAAATTTACTTGCCTCTTCTGGGACTTCCTAGAGTCCTTTCCTTAGTGTGAAACGGCATACTAGGGCGATGTGTTAATTGAGATAGTTGTTCAAGAAGCAGGTTCCTGAAATAAATTAATTATTCAGTAAAACAGCGGAAAAAAAAAGAGATGAACTGAATCCAACTGTCTATACATGAACATACATCGTTTACTCGTTGACTATTCACATCATATATCTCCTGTAGTATTTTAGTTATGATGACGTTCCTTGACATCAAGAGTAAAATCTAGTTCAAAATCCTCTTTGAAAGCATTAGGCTGCTTATTTTCAAGGTCAACCCCAACAGCAACTCCTGTCTGCAGATTATCAAATAATAAAATCAAACAAAGGTTTTAAATTGCCAGCATATAAAATCTGAATTACAAAATCAAACACAAAAAACATTAGCATAGATATAGTTATATATGTGAAGAAGCAATCATACAAAATGAATGGGTCCATTTGGGCTGGTTTTGTCTCAACTGGTAAAATATACTACTGTAACTAAAGGGGAACGGGTTGAATGGGTCAAACATGTTTAAAGGCGGCCAACTTATATTTTTATGACATAAAAACCTCCTAAATCATTCTGTTAAGAAATTAATTTCAACGCATATCATTCAGAGAAAAAATGGACAATATCGACAAAAAAACTTCTTTTGTATCCCAACCTGACCAGTCCCATATCCACTCATGCTCGATGGAGCTTACAGAAATGGTTTCTATTGTGCATAGCGTATAAGGTAAATTTTAGTCTCTGCTCTTATTATTCGATAAACTTATAATCAAGTGAAATGCCTTATATGATGAACTCAATCACTTTCTACTTGAAGCAATGAAGCTCAAGCAAAGGGAAGTTTCTGAAACCTCCAGGAAAGCTTTGTGAGCAAAAGCTTGATATATCAGATAAGTGTCGGTAATTTGTTACTTTGTTATGTCAAACTATGTCCATATGGGGTGTAACAAATTGGACAAATAAATTGAAGTGTACGGAATTGTAATAGCCATTAAAGACTAATTGATGTGAAATTGAAGTGTACGGAATTGTAATAGCTATTAAAGACTAATTGATGTGAAATATTAAGTATGTTACATTATGTATGGCTTGATTTACAAGTTGTTTGGCTGGTAACTATCATGTCTAAAATACACTTCAACGACAACAAGTAAATGAATCTTGGGACCAAGATATGAAACCTCCAACTACAATTTATAACAATTCACTAATGGTTACATTTAGCTCGGGAGTATGTGCGAAAACAACATAAAGAAACTTAATATCAGAATATGCACAGTGCACTATACAACAGATGTGATTTGTCGATGCATGATAATGAATCTTGCAAAACATTGATAACTACAGTTTAAAGAAAGTTTAGCTGAAGAACTGTTTTAAATTTCTGGAGTGGAAGAGAGAAATATATGGTAAAAGTTTATAGCGATATATCACAGACGAAAATAGTAACCAACATACTAAGAAACAATTATGCAGCATGAAATACAGAGGTGCGTAACTTCATATCAGATGGAAGAGTTGAAACAAGCTTACCGTCTGAGGTTTAATTTGGTTCTGCTTTCGCTGGTAAAGAGCAGGACCAAGTTTTATACAAAGTAGAATTTCTACAAAGTTCATCATATGAAAGTTTCTACACGTTATATTTAAAGTCGTAATAAATACAAAGACAATGTCATAGAAGAAGAGGAATAAGTTACTAGCTAGCAATAAGTAGGAGGAATACATAATAAATATTGATAGTACAGGTAATTAGTAGCGCTGAGCTACTACCACTGAGTGTTGGGCGGAGCTTGAAAGAATCGTGCCTGAATCCAAACACCCCATCGCTCATCACAGTTTATAGCCCGGCGTTTTTGAAGTTCATTTGGGAACAAATGTTTCTTATTACTGTTGGGGACGAATGTGCCATCAAGTATACAGCCGCAAAGATTGAGAGGTTTACCTTGTCGAAGGGCAAAAGGGTCTATAGTGTAGAAGCGGCGTGCGTGATACCTGTAGGCATGACACAACGGATTTTCGAAATAACGAAAGGGGAGACCGTGTATATCCTTAACAATATCCTTGACGGGGTGATGGTACACTTTGTTATCTTTGACAGAAAATTTGAGGACGCTTGTCCAGTTATCCAAGAAGTAAAAAGTTTGAGTGTTTTGGTCGAATGCTGCACAAGTCATGGTGGTAGAAGCGGGCCATGAACGGCTTATGGTTTTGGGAACCTTGTGGCGAGTCCAAGCAGTGTGACCTCTGGAGATGACGAGAACCTGAGTGGGGGTCCTAATGGAGACGATACAGTGAGGGGAGGTAGGCAGGTGAGAAAAGGCAGAAGCTTGGTGTGGGATATGCTTGTATGGGAAATCAGGGAGGTCGATCTTGGATTGAGAAAAAGGTGAAAAGAAGAAGATGGAGCGATGTTTTGGTTTGAATACAAGGAGCCAGCCTTGATATGATGCGAGGAACATGCAAGCTTTGAGTTGAGGAAGGTTGATGCGCTGTGGAGTTCGTCTGTGATGCTTGTAGAAAAGGCAGGCATCGTCATCGGGGTCGGGATTGTGAGTGAGTAACCATGGCCTTCTAGAGGACTGAATTTGAGCAGAAGCATTGCATGAAGCACGTAGAAAATCCTTGCAGGTACAGCGGAAACTTAGAAGCTGGAGGATGGGTAAGCGGTCTGCAATGTTGGAGAGTATGTCTGTGGGAAGATCAGCCCATGGTCGAAATCGATTGTTAGAATAATTATTCATTCTTGCAATCTGCATATAGTAGCATTACGATTACAATTACAATTTAAATAAATAAAAATCAAATAGTAAAAAATAAGAACAAAGCAGCTGGATGTGATATATATTACCTCACTCAAAAAAAGATAACCTCTAATTAATAGAAAAGAATTGAAATTATCAATCAATCAATCAATACTTATACTCCAATAGGTCGGCATTGTGAAAAAAACAAAGGAAACTAAGTTTACTTTCCTAAAATCTAATAAGGAAGGAAGGTTACTACCTTAATCAAAATTCCTACCTTAAATCAATCAATGGACATATATTCCAACTAAAAACCAAATTTGAATAATGATAAGAGTAATACTAAAACAAAATTAAAGAAGAAAAAAAAAAAAAAAAAAAAAAAAAACCTTGTACTTTCTCAATGTGGTCCGACGACTACTTCTAAAGTCTTGTGTCGTGTAAAGGATTTCAGAGTTGACTATACGTGAAAATCAACGCAAACTATTTGTGTATTTTACTCTCTATTCTAGAAAATATAACTTGCTTAATTCATAAGATTTGTTTGGATTTACAAAATACTTGAAAAAGACAAATTCTATATTATTTTGATATCAAATGCTACGACTTTACATTTTTTTTTTTTTTTCTTTTTAGCTCGGTGTGTTTGGTATTCCGAAATGAGAATCATAAAATGAATTTTCATTTCAATCAAGGTGTTTGTTTAAGATGAGGGGCCCACCACTATGGGAATGAAAGATAGATTTATTCCATACTTTATATACATCAAGAGAACTAGTTATGGATCTTTCATAAGTGAGAGACATATCACTGCTATCAAACTTATAATCATTGTTATTCATGGCAGCATATCAAACTCACCCTCAATCTTCATCCACATTTACATCTTCAATTGTTGCAACAGTTACTTCTATCAAATACTGAATAAATACAAGGCCAAGTTCATTCGTTAAAAAAGATCAAACATAGTTTTTTAAGGAATCATATAATATGTTTAAATACATGTATATTTTTTTTAAAACATAGGCTTAAAAAAGTGAAATATGTATTAGAGTAAACTGCAAAAATCATCCCTGTGGTTTGTGTAAATTTGCAGATATCATCCCTATCTCAAACGTTCAGCAATAAACACCACCAAGTCCACAAACGTTTAGCAAAAATCATCCCTAAGCACTAACGAGGTTAGTTTTCCCCGTTTTCTACCCGCGTGCAATAACACGTGAGGGTATTTTATCAATTCTTGATGATCTTTCCCTTTTATTTCTTTACGAATTGGGATAAACTCAAAACCACCAAACTTAAAACCACCACCACGCTCTGTTAATCTCAAAAGCATTAATCTTGATCAAACAAAGACCCTAAATCCATTATCTCTAAATAAGTTCAAGCAATGGTTGTTTCGAATGGCATCTTCGTCGAGAGATCAAGAGATTGATGAAGTACATGCATATAGTAAGTTATACCCAAATCCAATATTGTGTTTTTTTTTAATTGTGGTTTGTGTAATTATCTAACCTAGTTTTGAATTGTGGTTCGTTTTTTACAGGGAATGATCCAAGCATGTTCTCATTAAAGATTTACCATGGTGGATATTTCACTGACCCACCGAATAGGAAATACAAATCAGGGAGTTTCAACTACTTTGATATGGTAGATGCTGATTTGTTTTCAATTATTGAGCTAAATGATATGATTGTGATGTTAGGTTATGATAGAAAAGAAATCATGTATTATCATTACAAAATACCCAACAACAATTTAGATTATGGTCTGCAAGCATTAGGAAGTGATTTAGATGTTTTGGGTATGACAAAATATATAGATAAGTGTAAAGAGTTGAGGTATATGTTGAACATGGGTTTACAAGTCTTGAAACTTACTTTAAGATACCCAAAGGTAATGATAGAACAACTACGGATGAAGTGGACCCAACAGGTCTTAAAGAGAGTGACCAAAAAGGCAAAGATTAGCAATTGAATGGCCTAGTGGAAGGAAGTGTTATGGGTCTTGATAGGCGGTCTCGATATTGGTAAGTCTTGATATTGGTAAAGGTAATGATATTGGTCAGGGTAGTCTTATGAATGATGATTTTGATCCTTTTTTTAGTGAAACCAATATAAGCACAGAACCCCCTAGTATACCAATAAGTGATATTGATCAAGAAGGTGTTGGGAAGAACAGGTTGAAAGTGATACTGAATTGGATGGTTATGGTGGCCAAGAAGAGGTTGAAAGTGATACTGAATTGGATGGTTATGGTGGCCAAGAAGAGTTTGAAAGTGAAGAGCTTGAAAGTGATGAAGAGGTTGATAGTGAAGAGGAAGACAGTGACTACATTGTTGATGAGGATCATGTGATGAATGAGGTTGAAGTTGATATGAAGGAGTTTCTTGCAAACAACGATAAAGGGTTGAATGGGTAGGTTGTGATCTTGAGAATGTATCGACAATGAAGGTGAGCATGATTATGCGGTTCAAATGAATCTAGATGATTTTGAAAGTAATGATGATTCGGAAAAGGAGGAAAAGAAAGAAAGCAATGAAACAACTTAGAAGAGCATGAGAAAAGTAAAAGTATTGATACCATTGAGTGCCCCATTTTATATTGGTAAAGAATTTGGTGATAAAAAGCATTAAAGATTACGTGTATGCCTTTATGCATGGCCACTAGAAGACAACTTTATATATGGAAAAATGACAAGTTTAGAATAAGGGTTGCGTGTAGAGGAAAAACACGGTCTTCACTTATCCAACACTTGATGGGCCAGCTGTGTCTAGCCCGATGGCTAAAGGCCACCAGTTTCTAGTCCAAGTAAGCTTAAGAATGTTGGGGAAAGTGGGTAAAGGAAACAAGTGCAAGTAATAAGGTAGGGTTACAAGTAATAAAGGTAGGTGGGAAGAAAGGGCATATCAATATGAAGAATTAACTTGCCCATGGGTGCATCACATATCCAAATCCAAAAGCGGTGAAGATGAAACATGGACAGTAAAAACCTTTGATGACCACCACAACTGTCTTCAAAACAGGAAAGTAAGTATGCTTACTAATAGCTTCTGTCAAAGATATAGAAGAGACACTTGTTACTAATCCTGAAGTTCCAATCAGATCTCTTAAAAAGCATTTGCAAAAAGTATAATTTGGGTGTTTCGACCACAAGATCTATAGAGCAAAGGAAAAAGCAACAATGAAGGTAAAAGGAGATTACAGGAGCGGTATGCCTTTGTTAAGAGATTATGCTTTAGAGTTGCAAAGTGCAAACCCTGACACCACAGTGAAAATTGAAGTTGAAAGGTGTACTGATCCAACCACCTTAGAAAGACAGTTTAAAAGGATTTATGTGTGCATAGGAGCTCTTAAGCTAGGGTTTAAAGCTGGATTAAAAGACTTGCTAGGACTTGATGGTTGTTTTATGAAAGGTCCTTACCCTGGTCAGATACTAACTGCTGTTGGTGTGGATCCAAATCATGGCACATATCCACTTGCTTATGCATTGGTTGAAGCTGAAACAACAAGTTCCTGGACATGGTTTCTTACATGCTTAGGAGATGATCTGGGTTTGGAGAAAAACTCCAATTTCACCTTTATGAGTGATAGACAAAAGGTACTCCTATAACCTTCTTTTTTCTTCTATGTAATACTTCTTTGTTAAGGACTAATTATATATGAACTGATATAAACATAGGGTATCATACACGCCATTGCAAAGATATTCCTTGTGCGGAACATAGGTTACGCTTAAAGCATATACATGAAAACATGAAGCGCAATGGAGGGTAAATTGTTTAAGGACCTTTGTGGAAGGTCAGAATTGCTAGCACTGTCCCATATTTTGATAAAGCCATGGATGAACTTAGGAGAGTGAATGATAAGGCTTATGAGTACTTGAAAAGATCCCACCACAACATTGGTCAAGATCTCATTTTAGTGGTAAGCTAATATTGTATGTCTGTTTAGATGATATCTCGCAAATTTACTCTTATTCTTGTTTAGATAATATTGTATGTCTCGTTCTTAATTTTTGCAGGTGTCTCAACTGTGATGTATTGCTTAACAATATGTGTGAAGTATTCAATAGGCGACTACTAAATGGAAGGGATGTCCCAATTATCACATGCTTGGAGTTTGTAATGGAGTATCTAATGAAAAGAATTGTGAATGTCCAAAAGTTATTCGAAATCAATGGACCTCTTACACCACCAATTGTTTTGTTCAAGCAAATAGAAAGTGAAGCCAAATCATACGAGGTAAATTATTTTCTTATTCCTTATTTTGTTTATTATTTGTTTTATTAGTGAAATATTGTGTTAAAGGGGTCTGTAATGTTAATGAAATTTGAAGGTAACATGGAATGGTGGAAACAAGTATGGGGTTAAGGGACCTTGGGATGATCAAGTAGTTGTTGATATGCAAGAGAAAACATGTAGTTGCAGAAAGTGGGAACTTACAGGGATGGTTTGCAAGCATGCCTTAGCAACTATATGGGAGATGGCTGCTAATAACATGCAAGTTGGGACACTGAAAGTGGGTGCATCCTGCGCATTGGTGGTCACTGGGAAAAGGTTTGACTACAAAATCAATCTGTCATTGGTAAAAGTTATGGAGAAAACATCTTTCACCTAACATTATCACTCCACCAAAGCACCACCCAGCAGTTGGGAGGCCACGCAAGGCAAGGAAGAAATCGGTGATGAACTATCAAGCCAAAGTATGGTGGATGGAGTCAAGCTGTCTAGAAAAGGAAAGAGCGTACATGTCTCAACAAGCGGATGGACATAACAAAAGGACTTGTCAGGAAGACCACTAGTTTCATCAAGTGGAGGTCGAGGAGAACTAAAAAAAAGCATCAAGAGCAACCCAAGATTACGCAAGGACAAAGGAAAACATCCAATGCAAAGGCAACTCGAATGGCAAAGTTGTGGTTATTTTGAACACTTTTATTAGAAAAACTTGTGGTATTTTGTATTTGCCAAAACTTGTGGTAACTAGGTACTAGACCGGTTTATGGTCTTATGATCTTGTGAAACAATGATGTACTAGGATCGGTTTGTTATTTTGTAGTATGTCGGTTGTGTTATTTGGTATTTGCCAAGACTTGTGGTAACTAGGATCGGTTTATGGGTAATTGGTATTTGTAGTTTGGGTCACTGATGGTTATTTGGTATTTGGTTTGGTTTAGTTTATGGGTCACTTTTTTATGCAGTTTGTATTTGCAGTTTATGGTAGACATGGTTTACTTTATGGGTCACTATGGTTTGTGTTTTATGCAGTTTACTCTTTGATTTGTGTTTTCAGTCATGATTCACTTGTATTCTACACACATGACACACAACAATAAATATACACAACAAACATTGCATAATGACATGAAACCAGTTGACATACATAAGATAACATTACAAAAAGCTAAAATAAGACCTACAAAGTCACATGAAACGATTGACTTTTCGGTCATGACCTACATTCAACCCATAATGACAACATACAAAACAAAAAACCCAACTTAAACACAATAGCATCTTCATCCTGCTAGCTTGCGGGCATTCAACCGGTTGTTTCTTGACATTGTTGATCCTCCTCAATAACCCAGGTATGATAGCTACAAATCTTGGACACATTGGAGGATCCATCCAATCATCAAAGCTACGATTAGCGCACATAAAAAGCGCCGCCTGGATTTATTGTTGTCCATGATGTGGTAATTCTTGTTGGTGCCGCATAAAGATGACAAAGTTTTGGGTTATTCATAATTAGGGTTAGGGTGAATTAGGGTTTGAGGGAAGCGCGGTTTGGGGAAAAATTGTGTGGGGTCAAGATATGAGAGATTATATAGGTGGGAAATGGGCGGAAATGGGTGTGAGAGACTTGTTGCAAAATCATCCACGATACTAATTGACAAAATACCTCACGTGTTATTGCGTGGGGTGAAAAGCGGGAAAACTAACCTCGTTAGTGCTTAGGGATGATTTTTGCTAAACGTTTGTGGACTTGGTGGTGTTTATTGCTGAACGTTTGAGATAGGGATGATATCTGCAAATTTACACAAACCACAGGGATGATTTTTGCAGTTTACTCTATGTATTATTCCATGTTTTTCTTACCACTTCCCAAAATCACCCGCTTTTCAAAACTATATAAAATACTCTAAACATGTTATCTAGTTTTCTAATACATTGATAGAAAAAAAATAAAAAATAAAAAATAAAATCCAAATTTTCTGCAAAATCACAAAATAGAAAAATCATACTCATTCCGTCCAAAAATTATTGTAGCCGTTTCCATTTTAGGATGTCCGATAATAATATTCCTCTTCTTGTGTCAACCAATCAAAAGGAGTTTAGTGGGTGTGATGATATTTATGCAATAATCACTTTCAATAAGTTTATGGGAGTGTTTGGCATTTTTTTAAAACTGGTTCAACCAACACATCTAATGATCAGTTACGATAAAATGGTTTGCAAAAGATAGTGTGTTTGGATCAGTTCTGCTACGTGAACAAAAATTTCAAAGTATTTTTAAGAACTTTAATGCAAATGACCAAAAACAATGACTTAAACTTTGTAACATTGACTTACGCATGAGGTCTATATACTAATATGCATAGGCTTCCTTAATAATGTTTTCGCCAATCATTCTGAAGGTTGTTTGTGCATAGCTGACCAAGATATAGATCTTGCTATCCGTATACCTTGCCTTAGAGGAGCATGGATTTTCTTACATGATTTCCATTTATGTACATTAAATGACAAAGTAAATTTCATGTGTTTAAAGCATTCTGTTACTAATACGTTTAATATAAGGTGATATATCCTCATCGATGGAGTACTGTTCTGTGTATACTGTTTTATACTTGCATTGACAATTATTGAGGTATCTATTGACATCCCCTTTTTATAAAATGGTTTAAAAATGAATCTTGTAAGTAAACGGTTCCTACATCAGATGGTTCTCCATGGTGACTTAGGATCATTATATGATTTACTTAATTGACGATCCCTTTGAAATCAGGCGTGCCATTGGGGCACTTATGTATGATCATGGGTTTGGGTTTATTCAAATTATTCAAGCTTTTCGCTTATCACTGGATTGATTCTTTCCGGTGTATGCTGCTGATGAGAATCCCTCAATTAAGATTACGCATGATGATGCTACAAACTTGAGTGATTGTGCTGTGCATCCCAAGAAGCTCATTCGAGAGAGATTTGTTCCTATTAATTTGACCATCGGAAGCAGAACCACACTAAACCTCAATTTTCCATCTAATATCGAGTTATTTGCTGCAAACGCATTCCTTGGTTTTGTTAGTGACTGGTTCAGTTTAGTCGCATTAACATGAAATGGAGTTTTCCTGTAGAATGGTGAAGACGAGTGCTTACTTATCTTAAATACGAGCTGCTGCGGTTGATGAGGTTTATACCAGTTACAAGGTTATGTGGTGATATCATTATAGTTGTATAAAAAAGTATCAAAATACAGATGATGAGGTTTGTGATTCAACGCTTGCAATATACTGTATGTTTCTCCTTAGTCGCGCATTTACTTGTCATAACACTTTTATCTTTCTGTAATTTAGGTTGTTAGTTTTCTGCTTCTCAACATGTATTTGCTTGTCATTTGGTGGTTACACTCGATTATGAGCAGCACAACGGTTTCTGATGCATCATTGTCGCCTCTTATAACAAAGAGAATTGCGTTACAGGATGAACTCAATCACTTTCTACTTGAAGCTCAACGAAAAGGAAGACTTCAAAACCTCCCGTGTTCACATGTAACTGTAAGTGACTCATCTTTTTCTCTAATGCTTGACAACAACTTGGCAGGAAATTGTTATTTTCACAAGAAATAAGAATATTAAGTAGGTACGTAGAAGTTTTTTTATGCCGTTTGACCCGTTTCATTTTTTGCTAAACCTGAAATACTTTGTCTATCTTTATCAACATGAGCTCTTAGATTATTCATGTAATCAGCTAAAATATAAAGTGAAACATACTTTCAATGAGCAGCAGCATTCGACGCTATATGATTTATTCAAACTCATTTCTGTCGTCTGCATATATGCAAAAACATTTTTGCTCACAACTAATATCTCATGACAATCTCATTTCATAAATATGGCGGGTGTCTTTGACGTTTTCCTTGATAGGAAAATAATCTCTGTCATATTTATGAAATGAGACTGTCATGAGAAAGTCGTGTAGAAAGTTTCTTCAACACCATCTCCATGATAACAATCAGGCTTAGAAAGAGAGAGCGGTTACCTTATTGATGGGGAGAAAAGTTGGGTTAAGTTTATTTATCAAGCTGAGTTAAAAATATGGGTATTTTATAGGAGTCAAGAATGGCGGGAATATTGGAAATGGCGGGAAGAACTATTGGACATGGCGGGAAAACCATTGGAGATGAAGGGAGTGAAGATCCGGGAAATTCTTGCAAGTACTACTTAGATTAGTTGAATCATTTAAGGTGTTTGTTTGTGGTGGGTGGAATTTATTGTAGTAGTTGATAAATTATTTAAGAGGACTTGCGTATATAACGAATAAAATTTATGTACTTTTTGAGACCATGAGGTATCGTAACATGGGAGCCCGCTAGATCCAACGTGGAAGCCAAAGTGGCGCCGTCACCCTCGTGCCACCATACCCTAAGCATCTCTCGCCACTTTACAAACCACTTAAGTGGCGGACGTGAGAATGGGGAAGAGACAAGTTTTTTTTTGTTTTTTTGATTAAAAATGGTGGATCGGTGTTTCTTTGTGCGAGTGTTTTTTTAGCATGTTTTTTTGACGAAGGTGACACAGATTAAAGGATTTTTTTTTCTTATCGAGAAGCTGGACTTGATGCGCCATTGTTATTTGTTGACAGAGGGTAGAAGAAAATGAATGGTGTATAGTTGTACACGAATATAAAATGTTTCATAAAGAGTGTCCTTTCTTTGTTTTTATATTTTTATTTTATGGCAACATGATAAATGATATTGGTTTGGGTTGTATGTTGTACACGAATATTTTTAGAGTAAATATCATAAATCGTCCTTGTGGTTTGCCGGGTCACTCGAAAATCGTCCCTGTGGTTTAATTTCATCGGGTTTGGTCCCCGTGGTTTTCAACCCATACGGGTTTGGTCCCTTGACCAACTTATCCGTCAGTTGACCGTTAAATCCCCTAATTAGACTAATATCACGGGGGGTATTTTTGGTACTTTACCTTTGGCGCGAATTGGGGGTTCTTTATCTAACCCTAACGCATCATAATTCATCCCTACGGTTCACAAATCAGCAACACACCCACAATTCTCTCTAATCATACTCATTGAATGAAACTCTAGAGTAATTACACAATGTTGTGTGAATGGAGGGCGTAAAAGGGTTCACTTCAAATCCATACAATGATTATCGTAGTAATTACACAATGTTGTTACTCGCTTTTAATGTAAAATTGAGGTTCTAATGTAAATCGTTCTTTGTGTGATCAGGTGAGTTTCCAACTGTTTTTTGTCTAAAGATTAACCATGGAGGTGCATTCACCAGCCCTCCTAAGGTACGTTACAAAGGTGGGAAGGTCAATTGGATAGACACAATTGATTCAGATCAGTTCTCTGTTGTTGAGGTTGCCACTATGATGAAAGAGTTAGGGTATGAAATGAAAATTTAGGTATGGACTTTTTACAAGTTACCTAACCTCGATTTAGATAATGGTCTAAGAAAATTAGAAACCGATAAAGATGTGTTGGAATTGTTGACCCACGATCTAAGTATAAGGTTATTGATTTATATGTTGATCACTTTGTTTCTAAGAATCCTAAGAATGTAGAACCTGCTTTGCTAGAAAATGTGCCTGATGATAGTCATGATGTACTAGAAAGTGTTGATAATGATGTAGTTGATGATGTAAGTGAGGATGAGTGGTTGAGGAATTGCTTAAATAAGGTTGGAAGGTTGAATAAGAATGTAGGCCAGTCAAGTAGGAATGAAAGCCCAAATGTAGATGTTGGTAACAATGGTTCAGAGGGTGAGGATGGTTCAGAGAGTGAGCATGGTTCAGATAGTGATCATGGTTCAAATAGTGACAATGAATCAGACAGTGATGATAGTGACTTTGTAGTTGATCAAGACCAGATGATGAATGATGTAGAGGTTGATATGGCTGAATTTAGGAGTAACATAGATAAAAATGCAGAATGGGTTGGATGTGCAGAGATTGTAGAAGAAGTGACTAAGGTGGTTGAGAATGAGGAAGTTGATTATGAAGATCTTGGTAGTGGGAGTGACTCAGATGATGAAGGTGAGAGGAGAAAAGCATTAAGGAAGGTGGCTAGGATGAATAAGGTTCATGCTGGTAGTGAGGGTACAATATGGAAAGAAAATTTCTTTATTGGTCAAACGTTTGGTAATAGCAAACTCATAAAGGAGATGGTCACAAGGGTAGCAGTTGAACAAAGAAGAGATTTGTGGCTAAAGAAGAATGACAAGCTTAGGGTGAGGGCAGTTTATTGTTATCTCAACATGTGTACTTGTTTTATATTAGGGTGTGATACCAGCAATTGCAGAGACTTTTCCATGTGCTGAACATAGGTACTGTGTAAAGCATATTTATGACAACATGAAGCTGTCATGGAGAGGGCAGATGTACAAAGATTTGTTATGGAAGTGTGCCACCTCTACAACTGTTCAGATGTTTGACAGAAACATGGAAGCATTTAAAGCTCATAAGGAAGAGACTTATGAGTGGTTGAAGAAGATTCCACCACAACATTGGTCTAAAAGTCACTTTTCTGGTATGTTTAATTGGTATATCATTTGATTCATGAATTGTAAAACACTCTAACTGTCTAACATATTCATTTATGACATTGCAGGCAGGGCAAAGTGTGATGTCCTTTTGAACAACATGTGTGAAGTTCTCAACAGGCAACTTGTAGATGGAAGGGACAAGCCAATCATCACCTGTTTGGAATACATAAGAGAGTACCTTATGAAAGGATAGTAAATGTTCAAAGGTAATAAGCAAGACCGATGGCCTCTTACCCCTCATGTCGCTAGGATTTTCAAGACAATTGTTAAAGCAAAGCAGGACAATTGAAGGTAAGATACACATTTGAATTCCTTAACATGTTGAATTTGAATTTGTAATAATTCAATAGTTAATTTCAATAATTTTATAGGTTCGATGGAATGGGGTGAATTGTATCAAGTAAATGGTCCTTGGGGTGACCCGTGTATAGTAAGCATCAAGGATAGAACTTGTAGTTGTAGAATGCGGAATTTGTGGGATACCCAGAAACATGCAATTGCATCCATATGGAATATGGCTACCAATGGAATTGAAACTGCCATACCAGAGTCTTATTGTCATCCATGTCATTGGCTTTCAACATGGGAAGATATGTATAGGTCTAAGATTAATCCCACTAGATCACCAGAGTTTTGGGATAAGTGCAATGTTCCAAATACAATTATCCCACCAGATCATCACCCCCAAATTGGAAGGCCTAGGAAAAAGAGAAGAAAGAGTGTTGTTGAACTTGCAGATATAATGGTAAAAGGTTCCAAATTAAGTAGGTCAGGAAAGAGTGTGACTTGCAAACTGTGTAAGCAAGTTGGTCACAACCAAAGAAGCTGCAAGGGTCAAAGAGATGGTGGTTCACAGAGTGCTGGTGGTAGGTCAAAGAAAGCAAGTGGTGGTTCTAAGAAAGCTAGTGGTGGTTCTAAGAAAGCAAATGGTGGTTCAAAGAAAGCAAGTGTTGGTTCAAAGAAGGCTAGTGTTGCTTTACAGTCTGGTATGGGTTCACAATCACAACAAAGTATGGTGATGTTTCAAGGTCCACAGCTTCACAAACTTTTGTTGTGGGTACACAGCTTCAAGTGCCCTACTAGAGTCGACCACTACCTTTACTCCTACAAGATTCACCATCAAAAGGACAAAGAAATCGCAAATGATACAATTCTCCTTAAATATGTTTGTCTAATCGACTTAATGTTATGTTTCATTATGCACCACGGATGTTTTTCCTTATGTCATGTTCGGTTTTTAGTTCATTTTGTGTTTTGGTATTTTGGTCTAATCATATGGCCATTTCATGATGTTAAGACAATGTGTAATGATACACTAGTTATGTGTTTATGAATGTTTGTGGTCTTATGTTCTTATACAACCTCTGCCTAATGCATCTACGTAATGTCTTTAACAACCTCTGCCTAATGCATCTATGTATGCTACTACTATGCATCTATGTATGCAATATGAAATAAAAGTTAAAGACTACTTTATTTGTCAAGTTAAACCGCTCATTTTTCATTCATATTAACCCAAAATACAACTTGACTATCCACTACAATCGTCTTGATTCTTTTATCTTGACTACCACTACAACTTGACCGCCACTACAACTTGACTATCACTTTAACACTAAATAAAGGAAAAACAACAACCAACTGATAATCAACCACATCTTGATTCTTTTAGCTTCATTAGCTTTTTCAAGTACTTCTCTTTGTAGCCGATTCATTGAATTTAGTAGACCAGGAATGATTTGCACAGCCCTATCACACATAGGAGGATCATACCAATCTACTATCCCACAATTTGATACCTATAAACCAAGTCCAAAAATTAGGTCAAATTGGGGGTTTTTTGAAAATACAAAATTGAAGACTTAGTCTTTTACTACAACAATAAAATCTTCTTCCGGGGTTAGTAGGTGTCCATGATGTTTTGATAATGGCTATTGATCCACAACGATCGCATCTCACCATCATTGATGTTTGTGTGTGTGTTTATGTTGTGTTTGTTTTCAACGGTAAAAAATGAAAGAATAACATATAAGTATTAACCAAACATAGAAAGACTAAATTGCCCCAACTTATTAGACACGTCACCGTAAAACTTGGTCAACTGACGGATAAGTTGGTCAAGGGACCAAACCCGTATGGGTTGAAAACCACGGGGACCAAACCCGATGAAATTAAACCACAGGGACGATTTTCGAGTGACCCGGCAAACCACAAGGACGATTTATGATATTTACTCATATTTTTATTTTATGACAGAGGGTAGAAGAAAATGAATGGTTTGGGCTGTATATTAGTTTGTTTAAAATTTAATGTAACTTTATAAAATTTAATGTAATTTTATAAAATTTAGTTTGTTTAAAAAAATAAAAAATAAAATAAAATAGTGGGTGGTAGGGCCTAAATTGCATGTTATGAATGAAGAGGTGTTTTGATTTGTGAGTGTTAAAACTGAGAATGTTGAAGTGGCACTGAGGTGGCACTGAAAAGGAGAAATTGGCATGCCATGATACCCCATGGTCTGATATTCAAGTTTTTTTATGCATAATTTATAATAGTGTTTAAGCATGTTTTGAGAAAATATATAAATTTATAAGTTTTAGTAGGTATATATGTAATTGCCCCTATCGTTTAAGGTGTTTGGTTGTAGTAGTTGCAATTAGGGGTGTAAAAAATCCCGACCCGGCCTCAAACCCGATCCCGATTAAGCGGGTCGGGTTAAGCGACTCATAAAATTATTTGGGTTATTCGGGTTAACTCGAGTGCTAAATAAGGTTGGGTATCATATTGAAAATGTTTGACTAAATCGGGTTCAGGGAGACCCTTTGACCCAAATAAGGTTTTTTATTTTATTATTATTATTATTTTTTTAAATATATAAATTATATATCTAAATTAGAACAAGTAGGCAATTTTATGACCATTATACTCACATTCGAGTCGAAACGAACCCGAATTGGCCCGATCCAAGTGGACCCGACTCGAATCCAACTAACCTAGTTCAAATAGGGTCAGGTTCGGGTATTTTATTGTTATTGTTAACCTGACTTTGACTCGACCCGAGTTGATCCGAACCCAATCACCCTGACCCGATTAACACCCATAATTGCAAGATGTACTTGTTAGATTTTATGATATGCTACCTCATTGTAACCTTTTTATATAAAAATGGAGACCCAAAAGGTTTATTTGTGTAAAACTCACCAGTCTCATACAAGGTAACTTTTAGTTTCTACTTTTATTTTTTGAGGAGCTTTGTTTTCTGTTTAAATTATTCAAGCATATTGCATAATATACGCAAGCATATTTATATAGTTAAATGAGAAAGACGAGGAATAACTATAGCTAGACACACTACTAGAAAAAGAGACAACACCTACAAAATTTTCCTAGGGAAATATTTCGTAGGAAATTACCTAGGAAATTCCTACAAATTTCCTACGAATTATGTGCAAGGTTATTAGTGACCTTTTTTTTAGTGATTTCCTGCCAATTAGTGACAAAATATTCGCACTAGCTAATCCGTCGGAATTTCCTTAGGATTTCCTAGGAATTTCTTATGAATAATACTAACTAGGAAATCTCTAGGTAAATTATAACTATCACATAAGGATTTCCTATTAACTTATCTAATATGACATTTTAAGGTATAACAACATATAATTTTTCATCCCTAAATTCCCTTTCCCCCCAAAAGCAGTCTTAGGGCCTGTTTGGTACGCAGCTTTTTTAGAGCTGTAAGCTTTTTGTTACAAAAATAATCTCCTTTAAAACAAGTAGCTCCGTTTGGATACATCAACTTCAAGCTTTTATTTTAAACAAATAGCTCCAAAATGAAAAGCTGATTTATGAAGCTTTTTAAATGTCTATGAGCTGTTAAAACTTTAAATTACTAATATACCCTCCAAACATTTATTTACAATTATAAATTTGTCCTTTTATGTCATTTTACATATTATAATTACATTTAATGACTAATTTACCAAACATCATTATTAAAAAGATACGACTTGTAGCTCATGTTATGACTTTTGTACCACGACACACCACACGATTTACAATTTTGACTAAAGATACATAACTAGTTTTGCCAAACATACCCTTAAACTCTTAATATTTCATTCCTCCCAAAACAAGTCAATTATCTTCATTTTTCCCAAAAATTTCATCTCATCTCCTCCCTTCCCCCCAAAATCCACCTCACTTTTTCATTCCCCCCAATATCCGACCTACTCACTCCTGGCCCGACCTCCAGCTCCCACTCAACTCCATTTCCAGCTATTTTCAAGGTTAGTGTGTGCTCTATCTTTTCTAGTCTTTATATCTTTTGGAACAAATTTGATATGTTTATACCTAATTTTTAGATCTGTAATTTATAAAACAATTGATGGTTACTTCATAATTAAGGGTAATATCTTTGAATTTCTTATAATTTCTTTGTTGTTTTTTCTTGCAAATGGTACGAAGTAAAATTGATAGTTGTGATATATGTTTTTTCTTGTTTCTTGCAACTAGTTCGAAACTAAGATAATAATAAGTTTGACTTGTATATTGTTTTGACATTGTTGGTTGAGGAACAAAATTAATAAGATTGATAATTGTTGTATGTGTGTTTAAGATAGTAATAAGTTTGACTTGTATATATGTTTATACCTAATTTTTAGATCTGTAAGATTGATAGTTGTATAGGCTTTGAGTTTTTAATTACAATATATTTTATTATGTTGCAGTTGTCTAGTATGTCTAGCAATATTGACAGAAGATGGATGTACCAAATGACAAACAGTCAAGGTTTATTAGATCTTGATTGGTGCAAGTTAGTAGACACAGAATTTTTAGACTTCGCCTTTTCTCAAACACGAAATGTTAGGAAGAGAACCGTCAACAAATTCTTCATATTAGATGTCCTTGTTCGAAATACAAATTAAAACCGTACTTGACAAGAAAGGAAGTTAAGTATCATGTGTGTATGAATGGGTTTGTAGCTGGTTATAAAACTTGGTGGTCACATGGTGAAACAAAAGACAACTTTGAAGACACCGGTCAAAGTTCTAATCCAAGTAGAGATGATAATCCCAATTTTGGTTGTAGACAAATGGTGTTGGATAACATTTATGCATCATTTCCATCAATTAATGCTTCAAATGTCTTCGAACAACAAAATCCGAGTAAATCTGCACAAGAGTTCTATGACATGTTGGAAGCTGATAACGAGCCTTTATACGAGGGCTGTAAAAAATGGTCAAAATTACAAGCTGCCACGTCGTTGTTGAATTGGAAGTCGGAATGTAATGTTCCTGATTTGACTATTTAAGCATATTTAAAGTTCCATCTCGTAGACTATTTAACAAGAAAGGAAGAGAAGTATTCTTAACACCTTCTGAGAGGCACAAGGCTCATACCTATGTATTGCTTAATTGTAAAGAGGTTCAACCTTTCATAAGGTATATCAAATACTTTTATCGTCACAAGTATCTAAAATATATTTGTAACAGTTTTCTAACATAGTGTGCAATTTTCTAGCTCGTTTGATAGTTGGGTCAAAGAAGCATCTCCTAATATTGATGTAAAATCACTTTCTACAGCTAGAGAACAAAAGTTTGCTAAGTGGTTCAAGGAACATGTAAGCACAAAACTCAAGTTACACTATATATTAAAACTAGCAGCACTAAATATAGTTTAGATGAAACTGTAAATTCTGTTATTGATGCAGGTTTTTGAAGAGTTAAATGGAAACTACGAACATTTGAAAGGTCTAGCACGGGGACCATTCCGTACTGCTAAATCATATGAAGGCTATTTCGTCAATGGTTACAAGTTCCATACTAAAAAACATGGTATTGGGCGGGTTACACACAATAGTGGTGTATGCGTAAGAGGCTCTTATTCTACTGACTCTGAGACTGACTAATACAGATCGTTGGAAGAAGTCTTCGAGCTTGACTACCACTCCAAAGTTGGACGTTGCATTGTTGTGTTATTCAAATGTTCTTGGTTTGACCCTTTTCACGGGGTAAAGTTGGACCGTAAGCATAATTTGGTTGATATCAAACACAAATCGAAAGGCTGTATAGACGACCCGTTTGTTCTAGCATCACAAGTGGAACAAGTTTATTATGCACTTTATCCTTCTATGACTAAGGAATTGAAAGATTGGTGGGCTGTTGTGAAGACTAAGCCTAGAAGTAGTTATGAAGTAGCACAATCTGCATTTGTAGTAGATGACAATGATAACGTGGAGGAGGAAGATTTCTTTCAAGAGAGTGAAAGGTTGAATTTAAATATGGACACAAGCACATATGATGATATTGAACATGTTTCTCGTGTCACTGAAGGAGAAATTGAAGAAATTCCCAATGATTATGCTGACAATACTCATTTATCAGTTAGTGGGGATGAACATGAGTTTACAAATAGTGATGATGATTCAAATGAGGATGTTGATGAAGAACTTGATTTAGCTGATTATTCTTCCGATGAGCATTATTCATCCGATGACTGATATCTAATAACTTTTATTTATTTTTCTTGTCATCTTGTCATTCTAATTTATGTTATGTAATATTTATATTATTTCGATGACTAGTATGCATTCCTTATTATTCTCGATTTGGCCTTGACAGGTACACGTAGCAAGACAAGTATCGTTCGGGTATGGCATCTTAATATGAGGTATTTGGTTTCTTCTCGGTTAAAATATATCATATTTTGTTAAAATGGGTAATATTGGGTTTTAGGGGGTCATATTCGGCTGTAATAAGTCATATTTGGCTGTAATAGGACATAAAAGATTTAAATAGGTTGCAATGGGTATTAATGGGTCATATTTGGTTGTTATGGGTCATAACAACTCCTAAGTAATCCTGATGGGTTGCAATGGTTGTAATGGGTCATATTAGGCTATAATGGGTAATCTGTGATAAAATGGGTAATGGGTTTCAATGGTTGTAATGGGTCATATTAGGCTATAATGGGTAATCTGTGATAAAATGGGTAATGGGTTGCAATGGTTGTAATGGGTCATATTGGCTTGGTTTGAAAGGTGATAAAATCGGTAATCTGTGAGGTTTCATATTGGCTGATATGTTGTTTGGTTGATTGGTTATTTGCTGAATTAATGGGTCATATGTTGCTAATTAATATGCTAGTGTTTGGTTGTTCGGTTGTTGGTTGATAGTTGATAATTTTGGCTGTTTATTTTTATTCGTAGGCTGAATAATAGTTAAGAACAACTACAAGAGCAAGCAAGAGAGCTGAGGACTTCAAACCAATCTGCTGCAAGTAAATGGACAAATAGTTTTCACTCGAACTAGTTTTTAGATATCATGTTATAAGCTTAAATGCTTATATGCTATGTGGTTTTATACTTTGAGAAATGTTGGTTGTTGAATGAATTATTTTGGGCATACCACTTTCAACAGTGATATATAGGAAATTTGATAATTATTTATGATTTGGAAAATGTTTGTATTTTCAGTAGTGTTATTTTGTTGTTGGAAGTGCCTAGGAAACACTTATGTTGTTTGGTAGGTAATCACTAGAAAATGAAGGTGAAAGTTTCTAGGAAATCTGTAGCAAATTTAGTGAGAAATCTGACCATTTTTTGTCATTACTTTTGGGTCTTCAGTGAGGATTTTCCTAGGATTGTATTTCGTCGGAAACTTATAAAATCCGTCGGAAAGCTTCGTCACTGAGGGTTTCCGAGCATGGTTTTCCTTAGGGATTTTTTCCGTCGGAAATTTGTCACTGAAGGCCTTTTGTGACGGATTTCCTAGGAATGTTGCCGTCGGTATAGGCCTTTTTTCTAGTAGTGACATTTGAGATACATCGACTTTAATTAGATGCTTCCGCTCTTTAGTACATCTTAATATATTTTTCTAGCTCAAATATAGATGCATATAGCTATATTAGATGCATTTCATAAGGTTTACTTAATCATATGAATTTCTCGTTCTTTGCACGTCCAATATGTAGCTAGTGCTATGTGATTCTGCTTTCACTTCAAAATCAATTTCAAACCAATTGGAATGCATCTAAATAAATAAAGATGCATCAAATTTAAGTCGATACATCTTAAATATGCGATTATGTTTATTTCTCATTCTTTAATTTTAAAGTTTCTTCTCACTAAACTTCTACCCCATAGCATCATAGTAGTTGTTTGTGTTTTCTTATTATAGTTGGTCAATTAATATTATAAACGAGGTGAAACTATGTCGTGCTTTGTTGTGGTCTCCAATTTTGCTAAAATATGAAATTACAATATTAATTCATTAAAAGGGAGCACACATCAAGAGGGAGCATTTGCATTATTAACCTTTAGTCTCCAAATCTATGACACTTTATTTGCTTTGACAAAAAGGGGGAGAAGTAGTTAAACTCATCGACTAAAAACTTGTTAACTTAAACTTTACATACAATGAGTTTATATTTTGTCATTATCAAAAAGGAAATTGTTAATACAAATAATGTCTAAAAATACTATTTATATTTTTTGTATCCTCTACGTTTTGATAATAACAAAACATAAAAACATTTTACGTAAAAGTTAACGTTAACAAATATTTAGTCGTAAATCTTTGTTTCAATGTCAAATCACTAAAAGTATGAACAATGAACATCAAACTTAATGGATGATGAAGAATTATTTTTTCATACAAATGCGACAAAACATTTTTACACAAAATATTTAGATAAAATATTTCTAATTTTTATAAAATATTTTATTCAAAATAAATATTCAAAATCCGGGTTTTCCCCAAAAAACAATCACCTTCACCAGATTTTAACTTTTCTACTAAAAGAAAAAAAAAGGAGAGAGTTGACGGTACCATTAATTATGGATGATACCCTTAAATAATTAAGGGTATTGTCTAAATGTTAGACGCCCAGAATTTGCCTATATATAGTGGACTATTTCAAACATTTTCCTCACCTCTTTGAACTGATTTTTTTATGTTCTTTCTTTACATCTTTTTTTAACTTGTTTTAATTCATTAAAAAATGACCCAAACTTCATTAGATCTCAAGTACAAAAGAAGAACACTTATATTCATCAAGATACTAAGTTTCATAGTATAGTTAGTGCATTGGTAACATTGGTTACTTTCTTGTTGTATTTTAGTATACATCAAGTTCATAATCTTATATCTTGTGTAGTTGTGAGATCGGGTAGATCGAGTTGATCGTGTAGATCTTGTCTTTTATGTAGCTTGTGTTGATAGTGTGTTGATCGGGTAGATCGTGTAGCTTGTGTTGATCATGTACGATTTTCTCCGCATAAAGGGAGCTTGTTGACATAGTGAAGTGAACTCTCGAGTTGGGTACTTGAGGAGTGGAGTAGGGCGAATAGGAGCTTCGTTACCGAACCACTATAAATCTTGATGTCGTTTGGTTTGATCTTTCTGACTCTCTACTATTATCTTGCATTCTATACTTTGTAGTTATTATTGTTTATTGCTTGTTGTCTTGCATTCTTTTATAGTGTTCATATTGTCGTTGTTTGATCTCACGTAAATTCGAATCGAAATTTTTTGAAAGCATAAATTTAAAACAGGAAAACTATTCAACCACCTTTTTAGTTTCCCACATAGATAATGCGTATGGTAACCTGCTATTCGTTGACATCAACAGATTTACAGGTCACCTGGTACACAGAACCGACCGAATTCAAAAGTTGGCTGCACGGATTTAAAAAAAATAGTCGACTACACAAAACTACAACAAGTGCAAGTTAAATATATTTTCATTCAGTAAGCCCTGCTAATTAATATACCATTTATTAAAAATGATAACAAAATTTATCACTAAGTTAATAGTTTAAATACTGTTTAGTTCTCCAACTTTTATCACTTTTCATTTTTGCCGCATATATATTTTTCTCGCAATAACTATAATATGAACCTGTAAGTGTTGCATCAATGGTTATACCAGAACCACACGTTCGCAAATATAATTATTTGCCACTATACACCGTCGCTTTGTGTTGGTATTTGTCTAGTTTAGATGAAATGACAAACAATAATATTACCGCAATAAGACCAAAGGGTTTGTCTGTTAATGTTACATTTTATTGTGTGAAAAACTCCATAATCAAATGATTATGGATTCAAGTTCTGATTTAGGTACATGAGATATGATTATTGTAGTTACTGTGAGATAGATTGTTATTATACCAAAAAATATAGAATTATTACCACAAAAAGAGTATATTATAGCCTATAACTAGATAGTATTGGAAAAGAAAATCATTCAATGTATATTGTATTTATTACTACACATAGATTATATTGTATTTTTTGTAGATCCAATGTATTTCACTGATTATATTCAACAAAGAAAAAATTTATTAAATATTACGCGACTGAGATGACCAAAATTTGTGTATAGATAGCAAAGAAAATAATGTAAACTATCATAAAAAATAATTAACAAAACAAATATTTTTTATTTGCGTTTCTGGTAAAGGGTAAAGACGAAGATGGTATCAATGAAAATGACAACATTCTTCATCTTGTTTATTTGCTTTTCGGGTAAAGCAAATATTTTTTTGTTGAGCCATAATAATTTGTGTGTGGTATAGTTTTTATATACATGGATAGGGATTAAGTGAGAATAAAAGTTAAAATGAAAATGATGAGAAATAAATGTAATTGCACATTTGAGATGTATCAATTTAAATTAAATGCAACTCTATTCATTTAGATGCATCACAATTAGTTTCAAAAGCGATTTTAAAGTAAAAACGATGCAAAGTAGCACTAGCAACAAATTTAACTCGCGGAGGACGAAAAATACATATGATTCACCTAACTTGATAAAATATGCATATAATCTATGTTTATGCATCTAGTTTTTTGCCATAAAATATATTATGGTACATCTAAAAAACTAGGAATGCATATAATTCAAGTCGATGCATCTCTAATATGTAATTATAGTTATTTCTTATACTTCTCATTTTAACATTTCTTTCTTATCTAATCCTATACAAACCTTTGACTTTGTATATAACATTACTTTATTTATTCATGCACTAGGTAAAAAGTTTAAGAGCATGCTTTTATTAATCAAGCTACACAAGTATTGATACAATTTGTACATGCTTATTAAAAATGCTTTTATTTGCTTTACATAACAGGTATGGTGAACGTTCCTCAAGTTTCACTTGCATACGAGGATCGTCCATGCAAGAGGGACAAGGATTGTATTTGTTGAAATATATGATTGAAGATTTTTAGGATCAGTTCTCCATCATTTCCTATTTTAGATCTTTGACCCTTGGAGCACAAGACCATTTCAAGACCCATATAATTCGCCAAATGTACAAAGAAAGTTTTTCAATGTCTTTTATTGTTTTCCTTTTATAGGCCTTTTGTATTGGCTATTTAATCTTTGTACGATTTGATGTAAAGGCATACAAGAAAATACAAAACAATTTCTCGATCTCTTTTTCTCTTCACACTCTCGATTATCTTCTTTAACATGGTATCGAGCATGGTTCATGATTTTGAAAATCATTCCATGTTCATCCAAATTTCTTTGATTTAAACCCAAAAAAAAAAAAAAATTATGGAGTCTCGATCGGTCTCCTCTCCGCCACGGCTCCGACATCCAAACACCCACAAACCCGAGCTTCCGGTAATCAAAGCAACAAACACACCTAGAAATCATAGCGTTCCACAAAACCACATCTTTCTCGGACATTTTATCAAACATCATACATGCATTCAACAACATCCCATATTTCGAGTAAAATCCACAGCTGTTGCTCGAACCCGGATATCCGAAGCCAAACCCGCGTTCGATTGCCTCAAGAAATGAAAGTATCACATACCACATTTAATCCTTTCCTAGAGGAAAGTTTTAGAAAGTGCAAAATAACCCATAAATATGTTGGAAGGGCCAATATGGCTCAAACTTGGTCCGAAAAACAAGATAAACAATGGTTATTTGATTGCGGGCAACCGACACCATGACGTATGACTTATCGGACTTGACTCATTTTCTAATCCAAGAAGAAACCACATCAAACGGCGAGTGGAGAGATAGTGGATGTAAAAGAGGGGAACCATTGAGATCTCACCAACTTTGAAACTATCTAATTGTCTTTATGTTCCCTCATTGTCACACAAGCTATTATCAATAAGCCATGTGACAAAAGAACTCAATTATACGGTACTAATGCATCCCACTTTTGCATTTTCTGGGATATCGGGACGGGAGTGATCATTGGGCGTGGCCTCGAGCGCCAAGGATTGTATTACGTGGATGAGGTGACTCAACAAGGTCTTGTGATGCTTGCTCATGGAACTACAAGGCGGGAGGCTTGGTTGTGGCATAGGCGTCTAGGACATCCGTCCACTCGGTATCTACACCTTTTATTCCCTAAACTTTTCCTTCAAATAAACCAATAAATTGTGAAACTTGTGTGCTTGCTAAAAGCCATCGATCAACTTTTAAACCAAATAACACAAAAGTGGAGTCACCTTTCTCTTTAATTCACTCAAATATATGGGGTCCGGCTCCTGTTATTGGAGGACAAAACTTTAGGTATTTTTTACTCTTTGTGGATGATTGTACCCGTATGACTTGGATCTATTTTTTGAGGCATAAATCTGAAGTTTTCGAAAAGTTCACTTGGTTTTACGCCATGATCCAAACACAATTCAAAAAATCCATCCAAATCTTGTGGTCAGATAATGGAAGTGAATTTGTGAATAATTCCATGAAACAATTTTTTCAAGAAAAAGGAATGATTCATCAAACTTCATGTGCATATACCCCCGAACAAAATGATGTTGTTGAAAGAAAAAACCGTATCCTCCTAGAGATAACCCGTGCTCTCTTAATTGACTCCCAAGTTCCTAAATCATTCTGGCCTGAGGCTGTTGCCACAACTACTTACCTCATTAATAGGCTACCAACACATGCTCTTAAATTCAAAACTCCTCTTCAAACCCTATCAGAGTTTACCAAAATCCCTCCAACTCTCACCCTAAAGCCATGTGTCTTTGGTTGTTCTGTGTTTGTTCATATACCCAAAACTGAACGCGACAAACTTGGACCTTGTGCCGAAAAATGTGTTTTCTAGGGTATGGAGTTAATCAAAAGGGTATCGATGTTACAACCCAAACAGACGTCATATGTTCACCACCATGAATTGTGACTTTCTTGAAACCCAATATTTTATACCAAACACACCGGTCGGGGATAAAGATTATGACACCGAAATGGTTAAAATGGATGCCATCATCCGAAGAAGTTAATCATGCACCCAAGACGAGTCACCCCAACCATTCACACAATTTGAAGATCCCAATATCGGCTACCCAAGATGCTCCTCCTAACTCGACGTCCAGGTAAGTAATTATCAAACTCAAGAGTGTGATAATTCATCCGATCGAGTTACTAACTATGAAGAACATGAGCATGTTGAAACTATTGAGTTACTTGAGGATGAGTCGAATAGGAATCACCACCGGTCGAACCGCACGGATATGTTCTACCCCAAGATCCAACAGAGGAGTTCCTCCAAAAGGTACTCTCCAGGAAGGAAGCTCGAAACTCTCGATATCAATGGCAAGCGTGGCGGCGGAAATTTATCTCCGAAGCCAAAGCATTTGCCACATCTCTATGTTCTGAAGAAATTCCAACTACAGTTGAACAAGCTCTTGAGTCTAAAGAATGGAGAGAAGCAATGGAAGTCGAAATGGATGCTCTAAACAAAAATGACACGTGGGAAAGATGTACCCTTCCTCCTGGAAAAAAACCAGTAGGATGCCGATGGGTCTTCACCATAAAATACAAGCCAGATGGAACTATTGAAAGATACAAAGCCCGACTGGTGGCAAAGGGGTACACTCAAACATACGGAATTGATTATTTTGAGACTTTTTCACCAGTGGCCAAAATCGACACAATCAGGGTTCTATTCTCCATAGCTGCAAACAAAGAATGACCTCTCCTTCAATTTGACGTAAAAAATGCCTTCTTACATGGAGAGCTCAAGGAAGAAGTCTATATGGAAGTCCCTCCTGGACTCATGAAAGATCCCAATACTAGAGAAGTGTGTCGCTTGAAGAAATCCTTATACGGATTAAAGCAATCTCCTCGCTTTGGTTTGGCGATTTACCTTGGCCATGAGAAAATATGGCTTCAAGCAGAGTAACTCGATCATACTGTTCTTAAAAGAGGAATGGACTTGTAACATGCCTAATTATTTATGTTGATGATATGATAATCACGGTGATGATAAAGAGGAGATGTCAAAGTTAAAGGTAAATCTATTGAGAATTTGAAATGAAGGATCCGGGAGACTTAAATACTTCCTTGAATCGAAGTCATGAGGTCAAGACAAGGGATTTTCATCATCAAAAGAAATATATCCTTGACTTGTTGGCGTAAGCAGGATGATTGATTGCAAACCTATGGGTACTCCTATGCTACCAAATCGAAGCTCTATATGGAGGAAAATGCTAAGCTAGCGGACAAAGGAAAGTATCAGCGAATAGTAGGGAAACTAATCTATCTCTCACATACCAGACCCGACATTGCCTACGCAGTCGGAGTTGTGAGTCAATTCATGCATCAGCCTCAAGTTACCCATATGAAAGCCGTGTGGAGAATTATTAGATATCTCAAAGGGACACCTGGTCATGGAGTTCTTTTCAAGACAAATGGGCATCTTGAAACTCACGTATATACCGATGCAGACTGGGCAGGAGATAAAGGAAATCGAAGATCAACATCTGGCTACTTCACTCTTGTTGGTGGAAATCTGGTCACATGGAGAAGCAAGAAACAGAAGGTAGTAGCCTTGTCAAGCGCTGAGGCAGAATTTTGAGGTATAGCACGTGGTCTAGCAGAGATATTATGGGTACGAAAACTCTTGACAGAAATAGGATATTCTCCAACCCAATCCAGTAAAATTTTGTGCGATAACAAAGCAGCAATTCAAATTTCAGAGAATCCAGTCCAGCATGATCGCACAAAACATATTGAAGTTGATCGACATTTCATTAAAGAAAAACTTGAGGCAGGGATAATTGAACTTCCGTTTGTCCGCTCTGAAAACCAACTCGCAGATATTCTAACAAAGGCGGTCAGTGAAAAAATCTTCAATCATTGTCTTGGCAAGTTGAGCATTGAAAATCCCACTACTCAACTTGAGGGGGAATGTTGAAATATATGATTGAAGATTTTTAGGATCAGTTCTCCATCATTTCTTATTTTAGATCTTTGACCCTTGGAGCACAAGACCAGCTCAAGACCCATATAATTCGCCAAATGTACAAAGAAAGTTTTCAATGTCTTTTATTGTTTTCCTTTTATAGGCCTTTTGTATTGGCTATTTAATCTCAGACGATTTGATGTAAAGGCATACAAGAAAATACAAAAACAATTTCTCGATCTCTTTTCTCTTCACACCTCTGATTATCATCTTTAACAGTATTGGATACCAATGTCCAGTAATTACATATCCTAAATGTTTCAATCATAGTTGTTTATGTATTCTTCTACCTCCTAGTATCAATTGAGGCATCGATGAGACATCAACAAGAAGTGCACCCTGAATACTAGTCATTTTTAAGCGTGTACTTGAATTTATTTTGATTTATAAATGCATAAATAAACGTAATAAATATGAAAGCTTTCTATTTTTCATATTATACGACAGGGTTTTCAGTTATTTCTCACGTGGCGATAAGAATAAATCAATATTATGAGATAGTTTATGATTTAATATACGTAAGGGTTAAAATAAATTGAGCGAAAATTAATGGAATAATAGTTAACGTATGAAACTAATGTATGATTGTATGCTATTTAGCTCAAGCACAAAAAAGTAGTTACCACAAATTGAAGAAGCAATATCACTCGCGTGTGCAACTCATATGTCAAGTATCAACGGTCAAGCTTAATGTTCGTTTGGACAAATGATAGTGAGTGATAAGGATTTCAGAGTTATCTCAATCAAAGGTCAAAGGACTTGCTTAATCCATGAGGTTTGTTTGAATTTACAAAATATTTACAAAAAGCAAACTGACTTAGCTCAGTTGGCCCATGAGTTCCTTCTGGAGCTTGGAGAGGAGTTTTACCCATGTTCGAATCTCGCAAGTGACAAAATAAATCCAGATTTTCCTCTTAATGCGAAGCCATGAGTTCTAAAGGTTTCCCTTCGCGGGTCTCTCCTAATGGTTCGGGTCTCGAGTCCTGCCCGTTTTAATAGTTTACTCGAGGGTCGGATTTCAAAAAAAAGTAATTATGAGGCTTACAAAAAGTAATTTTTGCCTTTTAGCTCACTTTAATCTTGATCTACGATTACATCTTCAATTGTAGCTCAATTCACTTTCATTAAACATGCAATAATTATAGCTCAAAGTTGACTTGTAAAAAAAAGATCAAAAATAGATTTTTAAGGAATAAAAAATTATGTTCAAATTCATATTCTTTTAAGACATAATTTTCAGAAAAGCGAAATATATATTTTCTATGTCTTTCTTTTCATTTTTAAAATCACCCGCTTTTTTAATATATAAAATACAACACTACATATACATGTTATCTAATTTCCTAATACACTAATAGCAAAGAAAAATCACCTCAATTTTTCTACAAAATAAAAAAATAGAAAAATCATACCACTCCGTCCTAAATTAATTATCCTTATTTTCATTTTGGGTCCCAAAACATTATTCCTCTTCTTGTGTCAAATTGTCAACATATCAAAAGAGAGTTTAGGGATGGTGATATTTGATTGGTTGGAGAGAGTATAACTTTTTCGTAACAAACTGTATATTTTTGTCTAAAGACAATAATTTGAGACGGAGAGAGTATAAATTTTTCGCAAGTTTTTCAAACATAACAAAATATGAAAATGAACAGTAACATTATGTCGCAAAATAATCGTCCTTCGACAAAAAGTAAAAAGTTTAATAATAAAATAATTATTATTTTTTTTTTAATTTTTTTTTTGCAGAATAGCAGTTTTTGCCTTAACCAATTAATTAATTATTTCTTTAAATATTTAAATAATAAATTCAAGCAGAAGTGATATGGCAACTCGATCAACTAAGTTATTTGATTCTAGTAATTGACAATAGGGTATGTTTGGCGATTATATGGGAGTGGTGAGTGATGAACGTTGAGTTTTTCTAATTTATAATGCCCCGTTTGGCAAATCAACAATTTTTTTCCCTTTCGGATTGTTTTTTTTCCAACGCTAACATTTATGAGAGAAAAAACGGTTACTGGTCATGAATACTGTTCACTGCTACCGCTACTTTTACCAAATACACCTTTTAATTAAAACATCTCAGAAAAAGAAACATGAACAATAAATTTTTGAAACATCGGGGTAAAAAAGAGAAACTATTGGAGCAAGTGTAAACTGTTTCGATTTGGCCCAACCAAACCAATGTTTTGGCTATTGCGAAACTAGACGACTACTAACGGAAACTGAACGATTATACTCGGTTCGGTTTCAAAGCTTCGGTAACTTCGTTTTTCAATGAAGCCTAATTGATTTGGCCAACAAAACTTTTGGGCTTAACCTTGGCCCACACAATGTTTTAAATTGAAGAAAGACAATTGCTATCGATGTGGGACGGACTCATCTTAGGAAAGAACATGGAATCAAATTTAGGTTCGGTTTCTAAACAAAAACCAGAATCGAACCGAAAGAACTGGTGTTTCAAATTATCAAAAACCGAACTGTCGGTTAATATTTTGGTTCGGTCGGTATTCCCGGTTTCAGTACGGGTTCGTGGTGTTTAGGTTTGTTGCCCACCCCTAAATTATAATATGTTGATTATTTCGACTTAAAAGACTATTAATAAATCTGAACCATAAAATGTAGCATACAAGCATGTACCTGAAACCTGAACCATATAAATCATGCCACACAAAATATATGAATCTCCATATTCATATATCTCCCACTCATGCCCGGCACCATATTTTTGAAAAGTCAGGTTTATTTCTCACTTTCTATTTATCTCATCGATTTTTCTTGCATCATAACGATGAGAACAACACAAATTAAAAAAAAAAAAAAAAAAACCAATGACCCTTTTTGTGAGATGAGTTGATATCTAACTATAGAACACAAAGATTTTAGAACCAAAATTAGTCTCAGACAACACCAAAAATTTACAAGAGTCAGCATTCGGGTTTACTTTTTGGAGTTTTATAATTCAAAGAAATGTGTAATACCATCAAAAGTTTTTTTAGCACAAAACAACCCGTTCCATCATATCTTCTTCATTTATTCATCCCTCATTGCACGATGATCCCTGAAAAAATTTATAGTTTATCAAGTCAGTTGCAAACATGAAAACATGGAATTCAATCAGTAAAACTTGATCTATAAGGTCAAACAAGTTCAAGTTTATATTTCTGACTTTTGAGGTCAAACACATTACCATCTTTGACTTTTGAGGCCACTCCGAATGCGTGGATTTGGACTTTTCTCCATGGGCTCCTCTTCCTATATCATTAGCAATCAAGTTAAATGAAATAAACACGAGAAAGATGATTGAATATCCTGCATAAAATGTAAATCTACTTGCTTCTTTTGGTACTTATAGAGTACTTTCCTCATAGTGAAACGGCATACTAGGGTGATGCCGGATGCGTTAATTCATCCATATATCATTATATTCGTTGTAATGATTATATGACTTTGATTATGATCCAAACTTACTGTTTAACTTAAACCTATGAACTCACCAGCTAAGCTGACTTTTTTAGCATATTTTTCTCAGGTGCTTAAGTTATGATTATGGAGGCAAGGCAAGAGGCGGTGTAATGGTCGTAGTAGTATTTAAAGAAGTGTTTTTACACAAACTGATGTTTTTAAATTAGGACCACTGAAATTATGGGATGTGCCCATTTATCTAAACAAGGTTGTAAGATATTATTTTAAAACTATTTTATGAAGTCAAACGGAGTATGTATTCCGTTCTTTATTACTTGTGTTGTGATATCCAATTTTGTAACGCTCCCAATAACACGTATGCTTCCGCTAAACAAATTTGGGGGTGTTACACCAACACTACCACATTAGTTAGTGAACAAACATCGAAACCGGACACATGTATTTCTAATGCAGGTACTGCTGAATAGACTTCGGATGTCAAAAAAGAAACTACCTCAACAAATGAAAGTACACAATCTCTGGAATTGAACACAGGTACATCTAATGACTCAATTCTGTCAGGGGATTCCAAATCTTTCACAAAACAAACATAATCTTTTTCATTTTTTCAGTCATCAACTTTTGGTTTCCCATTTCTTTTATAAGAAAAAAAAAAACAAAAACCAAATAAAAAAAATACAAAATGAAATAGAAAAATACAAAATTTGAAAAAGTTTAGAACACAAAAATATTCTTCTCATAAGCGACATGACTTTCAGTTATTTTTAGTTTTCTAGAAATGTCCTTCAACAAGTGATACGGAAGAGTAAACATATATTGAGGGGGAGTTTATCCTAAACACAAAACGTTTTTCAAAATTGTATCGTTTATTCTAATTTTTTTTCTAAATGGCTTACAGTTACATCAAACTGTGACCCAAACTTCATAAATGGCTTGTGTACACACAATGCACAACCCGGTCTTCAACCAATGGCTTTCGTATACTTCAATACGAAACCCGGACTTCAATTTTTTTGCAAACAACATGTCTCCCGGAAAAAATTGATATTGTGTTTCAAATTAATTTTAATAAATCTTCAAATTTAAAGATGGAACACATCTTGAGCAGGAGTTTAAAAAAACTCGTTTATTTTTCAAAATGTGTTGTTTGTATTTAAATTTCAAAGTGGTTGTTAAAATAAATTCTTTGTTCATATCCGAATCTAAAAAGGGTTGTTGCAAATAATGATCTCTTAAACAAAATTTTTAAACAAAGTTTATTTGAAAAAAAATGGACTTTTGTTTGAAGGGAAGTTAAATAAACTCCTTTTGTGATTTAATGTGCAAAGGTGTCTAACTTTGAAGAGGGATAGTTCAAATTTTATTAAACACATAACCACTTCCTCTAACAAAGGGAGTTTTTGGTTAAGCTTATATGTAGGCTTGTGAGCTTATTTGATTTCGGCTTATATTTCATAAGTCTTAAATTTATAGCTTATTTTGAAACTTGTGAGCTTATATAACATTGTTATGATATAAACAGCTTATGTATAAACTTATTATGTTTAATAAATTTATATGAGCCGCAAAATTTCAAAGCAAGCCATATAGCTTACAAAATATAAGAGCAAGGTGTGTGGTAGCATGGAGCTCGTGCCATTCATACGTGGCAGCCAAAACGGTGGCGCCATTCACGCGCCACCACACCACCCTAGCCTCGCGCCATTGGAAATGTTAGTATACTGGCGCCGCACCAAAGTCCATTGTTTATCTCTTTTTGAATTTCTGACAGTTAAAAAAAAAAAAATTAAAATTCAGCCCACCTTTATAAATATCACTTATATCTTACCAATTTTCACACACAAATACTCATATCTTCAATTTTACATAAAAATACTACGTAAAAATAATGGCTTTTCGCTTTCACATACTTTCGATGAAATCATAGCGTGTATTCGAAACTAATTGAAGAGGATACAGTTCATCGATAGCGTTGGTCGCCTTTAGCTATGCAATTTGACAAAGCGCGAAACTAAAGATGATCTGCGACAAGCGTCGAGAAATGTCTCGACATTCCAAAAGAAAACGTGCTCAAATAGGCGTTTTAAGCGAAGAATCTTGAAAGACTACGAGATGCACAATCGTTGATTAGAAAGGCGGAAAAAATACAAGAACAAATCAATGCTAAGTTTGTATGAATAAATGAAAAAGACACTTAGGACGATTATGTTTTCGTATTGCTTTTTTAAGTTTTTGTATTATTTTTCAAATTTTGTATCTTAATTTGTACTTTTATTTTAACATACGGGTTTTTTAGGATGATATATATATGAGGCGCAATGAAGTGGGGGAGGAAACGATCTTCGTCATTCACTTCATTCTGCCGCGTTATATATATCATCCAAAAAACCCATATGTGTTTTGTTTAATTTTCGAACTTTGTTTATTTACTAGCAAGGTACCCACGCAATGCGGCGACGGGTACCTTGTGACTAAATATTACTACACTCGGCCTTATTGCTGATGTTTTAGATGTGTGTGAGAGAGATATGAAATGGCATATGCGTATTTATATAGTTGATGCGGTTATATGATTTTCAATAATCATTATTGATAATAATGATTTTTAGCGGTTACACATTTTTTATAATGGGCTGTAAGTAGGGGTGTCATAAATCCCGACCCGACCCGAACCCGAATAAGGATAATGGGTTGCGTTACTCGGGTCCAAATCTAACTCGGGTCAATCGGGTCAACCCGATTAACCCGAGTACGAACTAGGTTCGGGTCTCGGGTTCAGAAAACTTTGCTATTCGGGTTCGGGTCAACCCGACTAAACCGAAGTTTTTTTTTTTTTTTTAAACTCTATACAATCTTTATCTATTAAAGGCCCAAGTTATCAAATTAGTCCATTTGGTGTACTTGGGTTATTTATTCGTTTAAAGATGTTTGTTTTATGTTTTGATTTGAGTTTTTTTGTGTTCACTTGAAAAACAGATAATAAGATGACACATATTACTTTGAATTTATAATGTAAAACTATTATCTTGGTGAATTAAAACAATCAAAAAATCTAAGGTGATGATGAGATTAGTGACTTCTTTTGCTCCACTTTTTATGAATGCAGTTTGTAAGTTGCTTAAAGCAATTGTCAAAGATCACTTTGCTTATTATTTACATACATATTGTTGATTTTGGCCTTTTCATTTTATAAGATCACTCGTCAAAAAGGTGTTATGACAATAAACATCAGGCTAGTTATTATCATTGTACGAACATATTATGCGATTTTAATCACAAAGTTTTAAAATCAAATTATATGATTTGGTAAATGGCACAGACCCGAACCCGACTTGACCTGACACGATTTGACCCGAACCCTACTAAACCGACCTTAAATAGGGTCGGGTACGGGTTTATTAATTTTAGCCTCGACCCGACTTGGACCCTGTCACAATTCTCAAATTCTGGTCATTTCTTAAATTAAATATGCATCATATTAGTTCATTCATGGCATTTCATTTCACATTAATCGTGTAAATTTTATATTAAATAAACGTTATTGTGTGAGTTATTATTTTGAGCATTTAATCCGTTACTTTCAAAAATGATCCCGACATATTTTTAAACTTACATTTAGTTTATAAAACTATATTTTGACTTTACCTAGTGTTTTGAATTTATTTGGTATATAAATCGTTAAAGATATATTATTACGACGTTTTCTTAAAAGCTGCAGTAATTATTATATCACTCAAATTTTACAAGGAATGTATTTTACAATTTTATGATCTCATTATACTTTACTTTGATCTATTAAAATTTCTTTTACCCAAAACTACCTTAAATACACTAAAGTATATTAAATCCTTACAAGTTATTAATAATAACATTTTACTTACACCTTTTATCAAATATGTACAAGTAAAAAAAAAAAAAAAAAATATTTTGAGGACACAAGATCCACAAAATCCGGTTCAAGGGGAGTATTTCTTTGGGGTTGGTAAAATCTCTTACACATAAATAATTGTACTCAAAGTTTCACACAAAACACTCTACAATAATTCAAGTGTATTAAGTTTTTTTCTCTCTTGTCTTCCTTCCTAGAACCGCCATTCAAGAGGGTTACATGGGATCATCACATTTTTTTTTACAAGCTCTAGTGTTATATACAATCTAGTGTATACTCTATATAAGGTTTTGAAATAAAAACCAAGAGTATTTAGGCTAATCCTTGTTACTTTCACCTCATCATTTTCACTTGTAAGCATATTTCTATCATTTTTCATGTTTCCCCTTCATTTCTTATGTATCTTTTCATTTTTGGAGCAAGTATGCATGATATGTGATTTATACCATTTTTCATGATTTTAAGAAGTTATATATATATTTATGGTCATCCTATAATTATCCCCATGGTATTCTTGGTCTTGATGGTGATTAGGAACCCATGACACCCTAAGAAGGTGTATGGTAGGATTAGATTAGTTTTGGAGTTGATTTGAAGGGATTAGAATAGGTTTGGTACGAGAAAAACTATTTTCAATACGTATAAAATAGGATCTGTCCTTGTTTTGATTTTCTGGAAAAACCGACAGTAGGCACGACCTTTTGGCCTTGATATTTAGAAAATATACTTTAAAAGCGAATCCGTGGCGCTTGAGCGGATTAAAGCGGAGTTATAACGAAGAAGTTATGGATTTTAAAGTTTGACGACGAAATAAATAGTTTTCGAAATTTCACATGCAGTTTTTAGTTTGTTCGGGTCAAAAGCAGGCCTTAAGCTTCACAAATTATTTCGACTTGTCAAAATATATTAGTATACTTTGATACGAAGCTAAGGACATATTATCGTAGAAAGCGGTTTGAAACGACAAAGATATGCGTTTTCATAAACTTGCCGTAACTATTATTTTACGAAAAACTATATTATTTCTACGATACAAGTGTTACGGTGGTAGAACGCCCATGTTGAGGGCTGTTTTAACGAGGTTGTGAAACTTTTGGAGCAATTGTCTTCTAATAAAATCAAGTTCACCGAGCATATTTTCAAAACGACAAACTGTTTGTAAGCGGAGTTGTAATAAATTATTCTGAATGCTTAAACTTGGCCGAAACTCATTTTTTTTCACAACAATTAGCCAAAATCGTCATCTTTAACCCTTATTATCTTTATGTTCGAGACCTTTATGACGAAAACTTCTGAACTGAAACTTCTAGATTTCGATACAAACTTTCCAAAACCGTCGAGTTCGTTCTCTAACGTTTGACGTACACCATTTTACGACTAGTTTTCCAAAGCCATTTTTATCACTTTCATGAAAATTCCGACGACATTGTTTTGCGACGAAAAGTGATAATTTCACTATAAATCATTATAAAACCATTGTAGGATGACATTTTGACGTAAAAACTTAAAAAGTGATTTTTGAAGGGTCAATACGTCAAAAGAGTATTTTTCGACGACAAGTAATATTTTCAAAACTCGCAAATGGTATAAATAGCATACGAAATGCATGCATAACATTACATTGCAACTCATTGCATATCATATCATTCATAATAGGTCAGTTTCGGGATTCACGCTACATTTCGGTGTAACCACTTTTGTCATCACATCTACTCATCAAGTGAGTAATCACATCCCCTTTTTCCGTTTTTACTATATTTTGGGGCGAAATGCATGAACCTTTCTTGAGCTAAATTGTTTACTACTTTTATTAACTAGTTTGACTAGAACTTGTGAACTCGAATCAAATCCTTGAACTTAATTACGAACCTATTACTTATTTGAACTTATTGAACCGTACATGCTATGACCTAAAAGTCTCGCCTTATTGGTGGAGCGTACAAAGTCTCCCTATTCGGAGACATCACTATAAAGTCTCCCATGTTCGGAGCATCAACTTAAAGCCTCCCGGTCCGGGCAAAATGTCTCCCTATGGGAGCGGACATTTTCAATTTAAGTCTCCCTATTTGGAGCGGTGCAAAGTCTCCTATGTTCGGACATCACTATAAAGTCTCGCCTTATTGGTGGGCGTCTCAATAATTCTCGCCTAGGTGGTCGAGTGACAAAGGAGTCTCCTTGTTGGAGCGGTGCAAAGTCTCCTATGTTCGAGCATCCCTACATTATTATATTCATGGTACTATATTGTGAACTATTATGACCGCTTATACTTGACTATTAGACATACTACTTTTGGCGGTGGGTTGTGAACACACTGGGTTGCAAGTTTTGTATGGGTGGAACTTGGGCCGAGTGGATTTACAATGCCTTTGCTTTGCGGACCATTCTCATCAAGCTGAAAGCTTTGATATTTCTTACGAGTTTTATTATTTTGCTAAGCGTGTTTACTCACCAACTATTTCATAGTTGACCCGTTTTCTCTCATGCATTTCGGTGATCGTTAGTAAGCTCTTTCTACCAAGTCTTGCATAATGAAGTTTTCACTTGTCAATATAAATCATTATGTATAAAACATATATTTTGGAATCTAAGTTTTGTAATATATTCGCGATGTCGGCTAAAGCGGTATTGTAATGGTGTAATATTTCTTTTTAATATTAATGTTGGTATGTTCAATTATCTTGTGCTTATGTTCCTTCCGTTACACCTCGTGTTTCCGCCTCCGTGAGGTGTGAATGATTGGTACCGAGCCAAAGGTTATAGAGAATGCCGATTTTCAAAAATAAAAAAAATCACACTATAACAGGAATAAATTTTTTTTGTATATTATTCTATTAAACATTGAACACCATTCGAGTCAACTAGTCCTATCGTTGCATCGTTACTCATAAATTATACATAGCCTGATCAACTATGTCTAATTTATGAAGAACCATGCAATGATAAGAAGAGTAAATTTAAATCATGTTTAGTCGAGTCTTTTGAGTCTGGTCACTGAAGTTGCATTGGTCGGGTGGGTATGCATAGCATGTTTTACGTTCACGTCTACATTACCGTACCTTGTTCATATCTTCTCTTTCCATCTTTCGACTTGTTAGACATAGCATGTCTCTGTTCTGTCATGTTTCGATCACTATAACACATTACCACCGTTCGCACCTCATCGACTTCGTTCGAATGTCGTTTACTCAACCCGATGTTTTGGTCCTCTGAGGATCATGGTGCAAGAAACACACGTTCGAGGAGGTAGCAACAACGACAACCCAAACAACAATGACAATCCAAACAACAACGCTTTGGAATAGCGGACCTACTCACCCAAATTATAATACATCTCGATGCTAGGCAGACCAACAACGGAGAAGGTACTTCAAACAATGGACGAAAGCGGCGGAGGATCACCGTGGAAACCGAGACGAGAATCGGCAAAACAAGAGGCGTGAATAACTTTCGGAACTATGGGCGACCACCCGGGAGCGCAAAGGATATCAGTCCACATCCTTTGTGCAATCGATGTAATTATCATCACTTAGGAGGCTGCGAAAGTGTGGCAAATGTGACAGACGAGCCACTTGGCGAAATTGCTCAAGCAGGCTGGAAATCAGGACGGAGAAAAGCATGTTACGAGTGTGGAAGTCTAGATCACCTTCGCAATACCGTCCAAAGTTGAAAGAACTCCCAATCAAGGAGGTAATCGTCCAAACTGGCGTTGGCAATAGAAGGCCCACAAGATCGAACATTGAAATTCCTCCCGCACGTGGTCGAGCATTCTATCCGGGCACCGAGGAAGCCCGCAACGCGTAACGGGTACATTCTTTTGAACAACCACCTTATTTACATTCGACATGATTTTGAGTGCATAACTTCCTTCCAATCTTTACCACGTTCACGACATTGATTAATTTGAGACCTATTAATATCGACCTTAGTTGTTATATATTTTGTTGATTTGATTTGATTGTGTAAGCAAATCCAATATCGGCGAATCTTTCAAAGACTTCATTCAAGGATGTTGATTCCTATCTTTCTAACAACTTGTTTCCTAGCTTGATCTAGTAGCGGTTCTTGTTTGATGAGTTGCGAAAATCAAGCTAAGAGACAAGTTTACTCAAGTCGGTTTAGTTTAATCTCATGACGGTTCTTGTTTGATGAGTTGTGGGATTAAATTAGAATCGACTACCTAAAGGTCTTTTGAGAGCTACGTTCGATATTGGGCAAGTTTACTCTATCCAATCTAATCACGGGCACGTACTTAGTTGAATGGGGAACACATGACGCATGGGCATTGATATGATCATTTAGGACTGTCCGTACGAGCATGAACTTTAGAACTCTTGTCGAGGTTCGGACCATAGTATCGTTAATCGAATCACGGGGCGTGATTCACGACATGGGAAGAATGTCACAATTCTCAAATTCTGGTCATTTCTTAAATTAAATATGCATCATATTAGTTCATTCATGGCATTTCATTTCACATTAATCGTGTAAATTTTATATTAAATAAACGTTATTGTGTGAGTTATTATTTTGAGCATTTAATCCGTTACTTTCAAAAATGATCCCGACATATTTTTAAACTTACATTTAGTTTATAAAAACTATATTTTGACTTTACCTAGTGTTTTGAATTTATTTGGTATATAAATCGTTAAAGATATATTATTACGACGTTTTTCTTAAAAACTGCACGGTAATTATTATATCACTCAAATTTTACAAGGAATGTATTTTTACAATTTTTATGATCTCATTATACTTTACTTTGATCTATTAAAAATTTCTTTTACCCAAAACTACCTTAAATACACTAAAGTATATTAAATCCTTACAAGTTATTAATAATAACATTTTACTTACACCTTTTTATCAAATATGTACAAGTAAAAAAAAAAAAAAAAAATATTTTGAGGACACAAGATCCACAAAATCCGGTTCAAGGGGGGGGAGTATTTCTTTGGGGTTGGTAAAAATCTCTTACACATAAATAATTGTACTCAAAGTTTCACACAAAAACACTCTACAATAATTCAAGTGTATTAAGTTTTTTTTTTCTCTCTTTGTCTTCCTTCCTAGAACCGGCCATTCAAGAGGGTTACATGGGATCATCACATTTTTTTTTACAAGCTCTAGTGTTATATACAATCTAGTGTATACTCTATATAAGGTTTTGAAATAAAAACCAAGAGTATTTAGGCTAATCCTTGTTACTTTCACCTCATCATTTTCACTTGTAAGCATATTTCTATCATTTTTCATGTTTCCCTTCATTTCTTATGTATCTTTTCATTTTGGAGCAAGTATGCATGATATGTGATTTATACCATTTTCATGATTTTAAGAAGTTATATATATATTTATGGTCATCCTATAATTATCCCCATGGTATTCTTGGTCTTGATGGTGATTAGGAACCCATGACACCCTAAGAAGGTGTATGGTAGGATTAGATTAGTTTTGGAGTTGATTTGAAGGGATTAGAATAGGTTTGGTACGAGAAAAACTATTTTCAATACGTATAAAATAGGATCTGTCCTTGTTTTGATTTTCTGGAAAAACCGACAGTAGGCACGACCTTTTGGCCTTGATATTTAGAAAATATACTTTAAAACGAATCCGTGGCCGCTTGAACGGATTAAAACGGAGTTATAACGAAGAAGTTATGGATTTTTAAAGTTTGACGACGAAATAAATAGTTTTCGAAATTTCACATGCAGTTTTAGTTTGTTCGGTCAAAAGCAGCCTTAAGCTTCACAAATTATTTCGACTTGTCAAAAATATATTAGTATACTTTGATCTGAAGCTAAGGACATATTATCGTGAAAGCGGTTTGAAGCGACAAAGATATGCACGTTTTCATAAACTTGCCGTAACTATTATTTTACGAAAAACTATATTATTTCTACGATACAAGTGTTACGGTAGGTAACGCCCATGTTGAGGGCTGTTTTTAACGAGGTTGTGAAACTTTTGGAGCGAATTGTCTTCTAATAAAATCAAGTTCACCGAGCATATTTTTCAAAGCGACAAAGCTGTTTGTAAAGCGGAGTTGTAATAAATTATTCTGAATGCTTAAACTTGGCGAAACTCATTTTTTCACAACAATTAGCCAAAATCGTCATCTTTAACCCTTATTATCTTTACGTTCGAGACCTTTATGGCGAAAACTTACGAGCTGAAACTTCTAGATTTCGATACAAACTTTCCAAAACCGTCGAGTTCGTTCTCTAACGTTTGGCGTACACCATTTTTCGACTAGTTTTCCAAAGCCATTTTATCACTTTCATGAAAATTCCGACGACATTGTTTTGCGACGAAAAGTGATAATTTCACTATAAATCATTATAAAACCATTGTAGGATGACATTTTGACGTAAAAACTTGAAAAGTGATTTTGAAGGTCAAGGCGTCAAAGAGTATTTTCGACGACAAGTAATATTTTCAAAACTCATGCAAATGGTATAAATAGCATCTGAAATGCATGCATAACATTACATTGCAGCTCATTGCATATCATATCATTCATAATAGGTCAGTTTCGGGATTCACGCTACATTTCGGTGTAACCACTTTTGTCATCACATCTACTCATCAAGTGAGTAATCACATCCCCTTTTTCCGTTTTTACTATATTTTGGGGCGAAATGCATGAACCTTTCTTGAGCTAAATTGTTTACTACTTTTATTAACTAGTTTGACTAGAACTTGTGAACTCGAATCAAATCCTTGAACTTAATTACGAACCTATTACTTATTTGAACTTATTGAACCGTACATGCTATGACCCTAAAAGTCTCGCCTTATTGGTGGAGCGTACAAAGTCTCCCCTGCTCGAGCATCACTATAAAGTCTCCCATGTTGGAGCATCAACTTAAAGCCTCCCGGTCCGGAGCAAAATGTCTCCTATGGGAACGGACATTTTCAATTTAAGTCTCCCTGTCGGAGCGGTGCAAAGTCTCCCATGTTCGAGCATCACTATAAAGTCTCGCCTTATTGGTGGGCGTCTCAATAATTCTCTCCTAGGTGGTCGAGTGACAAAGGAGTCTCCCTTGTTGGAGCAGTGCAAAGTCTCCTATGTTCGGAGCATCCCTACATTATTATATTCATGGTACTATATTGTGAACTATTATGACCGCTTATACTTGACTATTAGACATACTACTTTTGGCAGTGGGTTGTGAACACACAGGTTGCAAGTTTTGTATGGGCGGAACTTGGAACTAAGTGGATTTACAATGCCTTTGCTTTGCGGACCATTCTCATCAACCGAAAGCTTTGATATTTCTTACGAGTTTTATTATTTTGCTAAGCGTGTTTACTCACCAACTATTTCATAGTTGACCCGTTTTTCTCTCATGCATTTCAGGTGATCGTTAGTAAGCTCTTTCTACCAAGTCTTGCATAATGAAGTTTTCACTTGTCAATATAAATCATTATGTATAAAACATATATTTTGGAATCTAAGTTTTGTAATATATTCGCCGATGTCGGCTAAACCGGTATTGTAATGGTGTAATATTTCTTTTAATATTAATGTTGGTATGTTCTATTATCTTGTGCTTATGTTCCTTCCGTTACACCTCGTGTTTCCGCCTCCGGCGAGGGTGTGACAGACCCGACCCGTTTGACCCGAACCTGACTAACCGACCCGATTAACACCCCTAGCTGTAAGTGATTTGAAAACTGTATTTAATTTAATGAATACCTCTACATTTGAAAGTGATCTATTGAATTTTAAGTCTTTCTTTTATAGTAAGTGTGTAGGTTTATTTTTTAAGATTTTTTTATAAAAATGATCTAAATGTGTTATAATATAGTTAAGATAGTATTGTAATTTGTATATATTAGTTTTCACATACACATCAAACCATAACAACAAGGTGGCGTATAAGTGGAATTCTAGAGAGAAAGTTAGAGGTTTAGGGAACTTAGTGAGAGAAAGTGAAAGATATTATTATGAGCTCCAACTCTCTACCTTGGAAGGTAGAGAGTATTTATAGTCTTACATAAATCGCCACACATCGGGTGTGGATCGGGCATCGGTGGGTAAAGACCGTCCAGTCCTCCACGGTGTTACTTAACTAAATACTACTTAACTTAAAGAACTACGACTACGAGCTTTCTAACGATTACATATACTTGAGGTGACCGACTCTTTAATACACGGAATTTCTAATTCTAACAATCTCCCCAAGGAGGTCACCTCAATCATGTACCAAAATTACATTGAATACAAATAGATATTACATTAACAATTGATCTTGCATTCTTGATGTAGTCCTTTGCTCTAAGCTCGTAGTCATTGATTCTTCACATTGCATGTTTGGTTACTTCAAGTGGAGGTCTTTTCTTGATCCACGTGATAATAAATTTGAGCCATCTTTTGAGATCATCGACTATCAAAAATCTCGAGACATCCTTTGTGGTGTTGGTATTATGTGATGTTGTGACTTTAGGACCGACATGCTCACATTACGGATCATGATATCTTCTCATCGAGTGGCGGAAGCTTTTGTTGAATCATGATATTGGCGGTAGCGAAGCATGGAGTGAAAATATCGAGTCATTGATGCACTAATCATGATTTCTTTTGAGATGAATGTGTTAAGTGAGCATGCGGCTATGGATTGACCGCTTCATTACGATCATTTGCAAGCGTCGGGTGTACTGCATACAACGATTAGCAATAAATCGCGCGAAAGTGTCTTTGATCACTTCGTTGAATTGAGTACACGCCCGCGGTTCCCGTTGATCGATACATGTCTTGCTGTGATCGGTATAATTCGAAGAATTTCCTTGACGGGGTTTCGCAATTGCTCTATTTGTTCTCAAACCGGAACATCTCAAAGAAGACAACACGGAGTGAGTGAACGGTAATTTTAAGTCCAGCGATTGATGAAAAGAGATTTGAAAAACAATCGTGTATTGCTCAATAGAAATTGTTTTGCAATACAACGAAGGTTTTATTGAAAATCAATTATCAATCATAAAAACACCTTTTGGTTTGAAAAATGAGTACGGTCGATGTGCTAAAGAAAAGAGTTGTTAAGCACAAAGACCGGTTTTCAAAGGTATCCGTCAATCCATAACTGAACGAGGATTGATTCAAGAGATTGAATCGCCCCATTGTTTACATTCGGTTGTCACATGGTTGATCCATATAATAGATCTCACATGCCACCTACCGGGAGCTTGTTTGATGTTGGCTCGAAGGCTTTCCATCTTCATTGTGAATATGTATACACATCACTCGGATGTTACGGCAATACCACAAGGATAATCGTGGGACTCAAGATATAATCTCTCTTTCCACATTGTGTGAAGCAGAGAGTCTTCATTGAAAGTGTCCTAATGAGATTTATTGATGATCTCGTGGCTCTAGACTCAATTTGTGCATATTTGGATCTGTCTGGGAGACTAGGGAGAGGTCTCCTTCTTCAATATCAACAATCTCTAAGAAAGTCGATAGATAATGTCGGTTCCCGTGAGAATGAAACAAGTCCTTTTAAGAGGAACTTGAGTGGTTTGGAAAGTTGAAGTGCGGTGCGTCCTTTGGGTCCATGACGTCTTGTCTTCAATACCGATGTTACCATCGGTAGCATATGAAGTGAACCGGTTTACGCCTAAGGTTGAATAAATGGAGGCTATTTGTTTTCACCCTTTTCTCATTCAATTCTTTTAATTCTTCAACCCCTTGATTGCTTACGAGACTTCATAGCTAGAACCTTGTTGGGTTTATTCGGTACTAGCTCGGTCTTAGTCGCACTCTTCCCATATCTCATTTTCTCCTTTTATCATCATACCTAAGGACTTCTACACTAACTAGTGGATTGTCCTGGGTAGATCCCTCCGGTTACGGCGGATCATGGGAACACATACCTAACCTTATCATCCTTATATCACCGTACATAAAGTAAAGTTGGTCGGTCTATTTGGTATTGTTCATACGCCATTGGAACCAATTGAAAACCATTTGAAAATCAATTCGGATACTTGTGATATATTATCAAAGCATTTTGTACTGAATTGTTTTGATATTTTAAACGAGAACTCCCCTCAACATGTGCATCAAGTATTTGAAAATGTTTTGCACACGGAGGCAAGAGAAAGAATTAACTTCTTTGATTACCATTTTCTAAAGATATCAACATCACTTCCGCATCAAATCAAGTAGATATAGCATTTCCGGGAAGGATGAGGTTTCCATAAATTTGCTCCCCTCAATATGTGCCTCGAGGTTTGAAAAGAGTTTTGCACATACTAGAGGAACTGCACATTGAGATAAATGATCACGTTTCAAATCATAGGTTTAAGATAGATGCTCCCCTCAACATGTGCATTGAAAATTTGAAATCGTTTGTCACATGTGGGAAGGACGACATGTACATCCTTATAAAACCATTTACCGAATTATCGGTTTAAATCCAATTTAAATCACACATTCTCCCCGATCACAATTATCAAATCATTTGAGATTTGTGATCTCTTATAGATTAAATTGATTTTGAAAGCTTTAAGGAGAATTGTGACTTGATTATGAAAGCGTTTTGAGCGATAAGGATCGGATTTTAAGACTTTAAACTCCATTGATAAAACATGCATGTATATCTTTTGAAAACAATTTAATGCCAAATAACTTTTTAATTTAATTGAAATCATTCTCCCCTCAATCAATGACATAGGTTGTTGATTGAGAGATAGAGATTTTGACAAATAAGTCGATGATTATCAAAAATAGAGACCGAGTTATTTTTCAAAGCATTTAGTTTCAATGAGATAAATGTTTATAGAATCGAGCATGGAATTTGAAAACATGATAAAACATGGCTCTGTTCTTTCTTTTAAAACCGGGTTATTGCACGAAAATGACAATAAACCATTTCTCTTTCTCCCAATTTTTTGATTTTTTTTTTTTTTTTTTTTTTTTTTTTTTTTAAAAAATTGAACAACATCTAAAGTCCGTGTCATTCTTTGAATGACAACACAAAAACCGTAGATATTATCGAGCAAGAAAAAACATGACAAATTGACAATATTTTTTTTTTTGAATTTTGAATTTTATTTTATTTTTCAAATTTTTATGGATTTTGAAAGTTTTATATTTTTATTTGATTTTGAAGGTTTTATAATTTTGTATTTTGTTTTCGAATAAATATTTACAAGAGATAGATGAAGATAGACCTTTACTCCTCGTCTTCCTCACGAAGGCGTTTGAGAGTTTCGGTTGAAGGCTTTTCAAACCAAGTCGTGGAAGAATAAACTCAAAGCGTTCTCTTGGAAGAGCTTTGGTGAAGATGTCGCTAGCGATATTCGAGACCTCACAAAATATAGTTCCACCACACCTTTTTCCACTTGTTCACGATGAAATGATGTCGAATGTCGATATGCTTTGCTCTTGAGTGTTGAGCGTTGTTGCATGAGAGAGCAATAGCACTTTATTATCACGATGCGAGAGGATTTTGTTGAATTCAAAGCCATAGTCGGATAATTGAGATCTCATCCATAAGATTTGAGCACAACAAGATGACATGGCTATGTATTCGACCTCTGTAGAGAAATAGAAGTACTCATTTGCTTCTTTGAAGACCGACTCACAAGCTTATCACCCAAAAGCGAGCACCTCGGACGTGCTTGACGAGTATCTTGACACCTGCATGATCGGCATCGCATATCTTTGTTAGTGACATACCGGTGTCTTTTGGTACCAAAGTCCCATATTGATGGTTCCTTGGAATACCGAAAGACCCGTTTAAGCGCTTCAAGGTGCTTTTAGTAGGCAGCACGGTATCTAGCACACATGCAAGCAATGAACAAGATGTACGGTCTACTAGTGTGAGGTACATCGGGGATCAATCATACTACGATATTTCGTTTGGTCAATCATGATCCACGAGTGGTCCTCATCTAGTTTGGTTCGATCAATCATGGGGGTGTCAACAGGGTCACTTGAATCAAATCCAAATTTCTTTAAGATCTCGGTTGCATATTTAGATTGATTTATGAAAATGCCTCGGGACTTTGTGAAATTTGTAATCCCAAGAAAAATGACATTTGTCCCATCATTGACATTTGAAATTTTGAACTCATTTCATTTGAAAAGCGATCACATTCCATTGGGTGCATCGAGGCAAAATAATATCATCAACATAAATTTGAACATGAGTTAAATGTTTGCACGACTTCACGGTGAACAATGTAGGATCAGCTGCTCCTTTGATGAATCCGGTTGATAGAAGAAACTTTGTGATGTATCATACCATGCCCTTGGAGCTTGCTTTAAACCGTAAAGAGCCTTCTTGAGCGATAAGCGTGAGTAGGATGCTCTTGATTCACAAATCCTTGGGTTGGTGGCGTGAGCGACTTCTTTAAGATCTCCGTTCGAAATGCCGTCTTCACATCCATCGATAGACTACCATGTTCTTACTAGCGGCATTAGCGGAAAGATTACGATTGCCTCGATTCGAGCAAGCTGGAGCAAAAGATTCTTCAAAGTCAATACCCTCCTCTTGGCGGTATCCTTTAGCAACTAATCGAGCCTTGTTCTTCAACACATCACCATGCTCATCAAGTTTCACTTTGAAGATCCATTTAAGAGCTATAATCATAGCACGATCTGGGGCGGTACTAACTCCCATACATCAAGTCGATCAAACTCATGAATTTCATCTTGCATGGCATTGAACCGACTATCTTCATTCATGGCGGTTTAACATCTTTTGGTTCGATCTTAGATAGTGCGGAGTTGAAGAAACACCATAAGGCATCGGTTGCAAGTTGTTTCGGGTTGATACGGAGACGAGAGGATTTCCAATGATGTTGTCTAATGGATGATCGTGAGTCCATTTTACGAGGTGTTCATGTGGCGGTTGTTGAGGCGAGGTAGGCGAGTCGATGTCTCGAAGAAGATGGTTACGATGATGATTCGGGAGTAGCAAATATGTTTTCAAATGGAGCATCTTGAGGAGTAGCAAAGGGATTAACTTCATCATTGATGCGAAACATTTCCATGATGTACATTTGAAGAATGATGATTTGTTGATGAGGCGAAGGATCGTGACGGTGCTTCTTGACTTAAAGATATTGAGGCGAGGATTGACTTCATTCAACGGAATATGAGCATCCTCTGTTGTAGGGATCAACACCTCATTAGTAATTGAATCATCAGTTCATCAAACATAGGATCAAACAATTTCTTTACATCATCTTGGATGGAGGTACATATGGAGTTTCTTGAGAGGAGTTTGGAACAAGGGATGAACCAATGGGAATTTGTTTTGAAGTGCGGGTCTGGTGGGTGTCCGAGGAGCCATTTGACGGTCGACTCATCAAGCGTAGCGTGAATTGTTTCCATGATATTTCGGGTTCTTTTGTTGTAGATTCGGTATCCCTTTTGTTTGATGCATATCCTACAAATACTCCAATGTCGACTTTGGCCCTAAGTTTGCCTAAGTCTTGACCCTCATTAGTTGGATAGCACAATGCACCAAACACACGAAGGAAAGATAGATTAGGTTTTTGTTGTGGACAAGTTCATATGGAGTTTTCCATGAGCAGTGTGAATCGGGAGCGATTTTGTGTGTAGCATGCGGTGGCAATTGCTTGACCCGGAGAAACATTGGAACCTTTGAGTAGATCGGCATTGTTCTAGCGGCTTCAACAAGAGTACGATTTAGTCTTTCAACTACACCGTTACATTGAGGGGTTCGTGGAACACTTCTTTGATGGTGATTCAACGCTTTCATAGAATTCACTAAGTTGTTTGTTGACAAACTCGGTTCCATTATGCATTACGATAATTACGGCGGTTTTGTTTAGTCGAACTGCAATTTGTTTGATGAGTTTGATGATGATATCGGGAGTTTCATCCTTTGTCCTTAAGAACTTGACCCGGTGAATCTAGGTAATCATCAACCACAACTAACACATATTTCTTCCCAAAGATATTACGCACCTCATTGGTCACATAAATCCATATGAATCATATGAAGAACTTACGTGACGAGTTAGTAGGTTTGGGTTTATGGGCATACTTCTTGCTTTTTCCCAATTGACATCTTGAACAAAGATGATCCTTTTCATACTTTAGTCTAGGTAAACCTACAACTAAGTCCTTTACGGAAAGATCGTTGATGGTGCGAAGTTCAAGTGATTGAGGCAGCGATGCCATAACCATGACTTTGTTTTGAAGCCTTTGATAACAAGCAGATTGGAGAGGCCCTCATCATGTCATCGATAGAGATGGTGTAAAGATTTGAGCCACGAGTTCCTTTTAGCAGTTCCTTACCATTAAGATCTCTAACAAAGCGGTATGTTTTACGAAGGCTACTTCTAGATCGAGAATCACGAATTGACCAGCAGAGAGCAGTTATGACCTAAACCTTCCACATAGTAAACTCTAGAGATGACACTATCACCAACAACATAATCTCCATAACCCATAATAGCACCGAAATGATCATTACCAAATCTAACGGTCCGATGAATTTGCTCACGAAGTTCATGAGCGCGACCGGTCTCGGTCATATGCTTGGAGCGACTGAGTCCGGTACCACGAGCGATTTGAGCGATCTGCGGTTGAACACGAGACAAGAATGGATAAGCTGGATAATTGGGATCCCCATGCAAGAATGGGTTCCATTTGGTTAGTTACAATGGTTGGAACACCCGCATCGAAATAGAAGCATTCATATCGAGAAAGTGAGGCAATGGAATCATTGTGAATAGATGCGATACTAGTGTACGTATTAGCCACATTCACGGTGTGATCACTTCTTAAAGGAATAGTTCTACGGTAGGCATCCATTTTCTAGTGGGCATTATCGATTAGTCTTATGACCAGCGGTATCAATAGAAGCCTATTTTCTTGAATGTTCTTCTGTGGGTTTCCTTTGTTTTCTAACTTTCTTTCGTTTTGCCTTTTAGCCTTCTTAGCATGAATTTTAGCATTAACAATATTAGCTGGACAATTAACATCATTAGGCGAACATTAACATCACATTCATGATTAGAAGCAAAATTCAAGCGGACATCAATACAAGGTTTGCAAATAGTATCGAATTGAATTAATTACGATGCGCCTATGGCTAATACTAGAATCAACACGATTCGTTTTATTCGATTCAAACTTAAAGTTCCTAGATTGTTCTTCTACTCTTTTCCGTGCACATTCTTAGCTTGCGAGGTCCTATCATTCCTTGTATTGTCTTGAGACTTTGACTGCTCCCTTTAATGTCATGATTACTCTGTAGAGGAATGGGAACATTAGTTGGTTTAACTACTCTTTGCATCACTGTTTAGATGTCTTTGGGATCTGAACTACATGCGGTGCACTATGGTTCACATTCTTAAAACTAGAGTCTTGAGATTTGTACTCCTAGAAGGCACACTTGAGTTCTCTTTCTTAGCATTGCGGATCTATAATCGAACTACTCAAAGGCACACTACGGTTCACATTCAAAACATTGGGAATCGAGTGCATATCATACTTGGCATTAGGCATCGAACATGGAATCAAAGGTTAACTCTCTCACCTAATGTCTTTGGGCATATTGTGATCAAGCATTCTAAGATTTCTTGAGATCGTTTGGCATATAAGCATGCATGTCCAATTGCATTATCATGAGGTTTCTCTAGCTTATCCTCTTCAACAATCTCACATGAGGCATTCTAAGCAATCCTTAAGAGATGAGAAGTATGTTTGAATAGCTAGTTTGTTGTTCCTTAGATGAGGAGGGACATATGTTCTGAGACAAAGCATATTTATTACAAGATTGAACCTTTGATACACCATTCTCCCCATTGGTCATTGGCATTTTCCTTTTACGACTCTTGATTCTCAATTTCCTTTTGCAATGAAGCTATTTGTTCGTTATTCTTGTTACGAGTGACCTTAATTGATTCAAATAACTCATTGAAATGACGTTTAACCTTTTCATTTTCTTCTAGAAAACTTTCGTTTTCCTTTTGTAAAGCATTTACTAAGTTTTGAAGATGAAAGCGTTTGAGAATTCGAGAATCTAAAGGAGGAGGCATTTGGGAGCTGTCATATTGTTCGTTTGACCCTTTAATTGAGAGATTTGGGCTTTCAACTTTCGATCGTGTTGCTTGAGCTTGAATCATTCATCACGTTTGTTAATTTGAAAAGCGCATCAAACTCGGAGCATCGAAGATGTCTTGACATTTGAAGTTTTGACATTTTCTTTAAGATGTTGATATTTTAGTTGTAAATTAAAATGCTCAACTTCTAGTTTAGAAAAATGTTTAACGAAATTGTCGTGATCATCGATTCAATTTTCTCGTTTAGTTTAGAATTAGTTTTTCAAGCTCAATGACACGATCATGGGAGACTTTCGGGGCCGCGAGATAGTTCATGAAATTTGGAAGCATTAATAGAGCAATTTGAGCGATGAAAAACACATCTTGAGCAACACATTCGATAATAAGATTCTCATTTAATGTATGCAAGTTCTTTCTCTCAATCTCATTATATTTGATTGCGCTCATAGTCACTAACTTCAACAACCATTGCATCAAATTCCTTTTCCATTCCTTAATATCGGTTTCTATCCCTTTTAAGACTCTCAAAGTGATCTTTTAGAAGTTTAAAGAAGGGCATGACCTCGATTAAATAACATTCTTTCATTTGTTCAAAACCCTTTCTCCTTGATTATACGGTGGGTGTGATCCTTTTCTTGCAAGTTTTCTCAAAATCAACAAATAGTTGAAATATAACGTATTGGCTAATTAATGTCTTGCTTTTAGTGGCAATTGTTCTAGGTACAAGATGCATTGGTGTATTAGGAGGATACACGATCGCTCTAGGCATTTTCCAAAGGGAGGTTTGTTTCAACAATATTTTCCGCTTTACGCTTATCTAAATCCTTTTTCGAAGACTTGTTCGGGAGTCAACAATGTCGAGGCTTAAACTTGTTCAAGGAAATCCAGTTTTCCTTCTTGTAGTCATGAGGAGTGATAATTATTTTTTCTCTTTGCATTTGGGATCATTTTGTTTCTTATTCATCTTTTCCTAGTGATTTCATTTGATTTCTTATCTTCCTCGGTGCACTCAACGCAACTAGGTTTACGCCTAGGCTTAAGGATTTCATTACCATCATAAAGCACCTTATGAGCATTTCTAGCCTTTTAATTACCTCTGGATTTGGTTCCTCAACAAGGGAATGCTATGCTTATCGCTTAAGACTCGATGTTTAGTGACCATGTGAGCGATCTGAATGGTGTTTCCTTGTATGTACAACTTGTTTTCAAGTTTGTTTTCAAAGTTTTGATTAGAAAAATCTCTCAAGAGTTTTGATTCCTTTGCATTAAATTCTTGCTTAAGCATTTTCACATTTTCTTGAAGTTCTTGTTTTGCTTATTTGTTTTAGAAAGTTTTTCTTGCAAGGAATTTAATTCTTGTTTCAATACTTCTTCTCTAAACTTACTTTTCTAATTCTTGTACTCACTTGGTCATCCATTTCCTGCTCACGAGTGGTCAACTCAAATTTAGTACGTTGTTCATAAATAGCAACACGTTCTTTATAGGCATTTAGTTGAAATTACGAGAATCATCGAGGCGCATGCGGTGTATTCATCAAAAACATAGTCATTGTTGTTGCGGAAGATGCATCACTTGGTACAACTTCACTTTCACTTTGTTTCACATATTGATCATATGGGACAATATCGATATTACCCATATTTTCAATATTTGATTCAATAGTTTCGATTGATTGTACTTTGTCATGCATCATTGCACATCGACATCATCGTATAGTTTTAATACCTACGAGATGAGCTTGTCATGGGATGGGCCGCTAGTGGTGAAGAAGAGACCTTGGGAGAAACCATTGGAGAAATGCTAGCCATAAAATTGTGTGTGCCGTAGGTCCATCATCCACATCAGTCGTATGCATCACGGTCGGTGACTTGAAAGGCATTCGATGATTGTGACCTATCTCTGAATAAGTTGCTCATCCACATCGCATCATAGGTCTTGGCATTGCCCTCGGCAAAAACAACAATTCCTCTTCATCAAAGCGGCACCATTGTCACGAGCTTGTGCGGTGACATCTTATCTCGAAGTGTCGGCGTACGTGGGCGCTTTGGAGATGTGCGGTTCCTTGCAATGTGTCCCTCACCACCACAGTTATAACATTTGATTGGCTTAGCTTGACCTTGGTTACCATTTCTTCCTCGATTACGGTTGCCAACATAACCTCTCGGCTCCACCTCTTCCACGATCATCTTGTCTTTCTGAGCTGGTTGCACCACGATCCTTCCATCTTTAACGGTGGCTTGATTGTGTGGGTTAGATCTTTATTACGAGGTTGTTGTTGGTTTGTGGGAGAGAATTCATGTTTTGACTAATGAGAAGAGCTAGTTGATTAATGAAGTTACCAGCGTGAGCATCGGCATCGACTTGTTTGAACATAGGATCGGGAATGAGTTTGTGATTACCATTACCCAAGGGTATGACTTGTGATGCTTTGGTTGTGATTCCGATGTTTGAGTAGAAAAGTTGTTGAGTCATTAGGCGAGCTTGTCTCTCCCTGGTTGGTTTTGAGCGATTGAGAATCAATTTTTCAAACATAGCATGTCTCTCATTACGAAGGAGGAAGGCATAGAGTTGCTCATAGTTTGTATTCTTCAATCCTTTAGTGAGCTTCAGTGGTGACAAACTTGTGCCATTCGGGATTCATGTTGTTCACAAATTTTGAGTTAATTTGAATGTTAGGCATAGTCATTCGATGTTCCTCATGTCATTCACTAACTTATGAAATCTCACATAGTACTCATAGACATTCTCATCGGTTTCATCTTGAAGTGCTCAAATTCGTCATAGAGTTGGGATTCTCTGTCTTCCATAGTTAATTACGAACACGAGAGAAGCATCTTAACATTATCCCAAAGCGCCTTTGCATCGGTGTTATGATTGATCGACTTGTAGATGTCTTTAGGAAGACCTTGAAGAACAATGTTTGAAGCCACGATATCGCATCGAATCTCTTTTATCCTTATCATCAAGCTCATCATACATCTTAGGTCATCCATTCCGTAGCAGGAGTACCATCTTCATTAGTATCAAGTATGTCTCTAGTCGTCTCAACTCGATATGGTCCTTCATCAATGGATTTGAGAATGTTGACACCATTTTCCTTTCAAGGCAATACAATCGATTCGTTGAGCCCAAGAATCGTAGTCGATTCTGTCAAGCATGGGTGGGCGAGTATCACGAGCCATTGCTTGAACATCCTCGACAGCGATGGAGATGATAGTAGGAGCGTTGGTAGACATGTTAACAGTTATACGGGATTTTATAACTCTATGATTAAACCGGAAATAGATTCTTTCACGGGTTTTACTAAATCAAGAGAAAACCGTAAACAATCACTCAAGTCGCTAGAAGATAATGCACTAAGTCGCTAGAAGATAATGCACTAAGTCGCTAGAAGATAATGCACTAAGTCGCTAACACTTAATTAGCTACACCACTAAGTCGCTAGAGTCCCAGTCGCTAGACAAATGCAAGTCGCTAAGTAGTAACTCGCTAAGCCTCAGTCGCTAGCAAAATTTTGGCGACGATTAGCTACTCAGTCGCTAAAGATACAAGTCGCTAAAGAGCAACTCGCTCTGAGACCAAGTCGCTATCACCAAGTCGCTACCCGTGGTGGAGGTCCACTACTTGTCTTGTAAATCGCTAGATCTAAGTCGCTAGGTTTAAAGCGTAACTCGCTACAAATTTGTAAAGCAAGTCGCTCTGAAGAAACTAATCCGTGAGTTAAGTCGCTAGCATGAAAAAACCACATAAACATCACTTTTCAATCCAAAACAACCCAACCAAGATGATTTAAGCTTACCAAATGATAACCTACACACTTGTGATGATTCTAAACATAAAAGTACTAACAAAATCCAAACTTTAACCCGAGAAATCAACCAAATGATGCAAAAACCACTAAACTTTTCAAACTCAAAACCACCTAAAACCACTAGAAATCCAAAGATGTGCAAGATATGATCTAACCATGGCTCTTGATACCAATTGTAAGATATTAGTTTTCACATACACATCAAACCATAACAACAAGGTGGCGTATAAGTGGAATTCTAGAGAGAAAGTTAGAGGTTTAGGGAACTTAGTGAGAGAAAGTGAAAGATATTATTATGAGCTCCAACTCTCTACCTTGGGAGGTAGAGTATTTATAGTCTTACATAAATCGCCACACATCGGGTGTGGATCGGGCATCGGTGGGTAAAGACCGTCCAGTCCTCCACGGTGTTACTTAACTAAATACTACTTAACTTAAAGAACTACGACTACGAGCTTTCTAACGATTACATATACTTGAGGTGACCGACTCTTTAATACACAGAATTTCTAATTCCTAACAATTTTTGAAAACATATAACACGAGTTATATTTGCAACTTTTCAAAACATAATTATCATTTTGAAATGTATTTGATAAAACTCACATTATGTTTATAAATACAAATTTCAGTATAAATTAAGTTAATACTTAATTTTACGTAAATACATATGTATATACTCAATATATATGTATACATATCCTCTCACATGCGTCTTACATTATATACGTACAATCTTGCGTACATCATCTCTCGGTTACCATTAAACCGAAGACTCTCTTATTCTCGATATTTTTTCATTATGTACTCCTATACTTTCATAAGCCGAAATACGCACAAACTTTTGAAAACTTTTTTAAATTTAAATGATACCACACAAACAACAACAACCCAAATATTTTAAAACTTATAAAGCTTAATTAAACTTTCTCGAGTCTTAAACCTGAAATAAAGACTAAACTTGCCATACTAATTTAGGTCGCGTGTGGTGCCATCTAATAGTTCTACTTGACTACTGCTTTAGAGTGCTGATTTACTGAGGTGAGTTTTCGTAGCCTCTTTTTCATTATGTTTTCCTTGGGGAAATGGTACTCAAATAATATTTTAAAATGTTTGCATGCCGTGGTTTACTGTTTTCTTGATTTTAGACAATTATGTGCGTTTGATTACAATATATGCCTTGTTGTGTGATTTTATCATATGTGACATTTATGCAAGAATCTGTTTAACTCCGCTTTGGAGCGAAGCAATGATAGTACTATCGGGGTCATTGGAAATCGTGTACACGTGTCATTTGTGAGGTTCAGTTGTTGCAAGTATTGTGGTTTCAGTTATTGCTTATATTTGTATATCATGCTCACTATTGTCCTACTCTATACCATTCATAGCTTAGTGGTTTAAGTCTTAAACCTCGACCTCACCAAATGTATGTTGGCGTTTCGAGTATCCATTTTCGTGTGTTAAAATGAAGTTGCATTAGAAGGTTGAGTATTTGCACCGCTTAGCGGACATAAGACGAGACTGCACTGGTTGTGTTCGAGGAGTTATGCATTTGAAATGCCCCTTAAGACTTGATTATTGTGAACTTATGTAGTAAGACTTGCATTCACCATATTATGGGATCATTGTAACTTTGACTTGTGTTGTGATGAATGCATTTAGTGTTTTCTATTTAGACACCTTGTGTTCTTGGTTATGAAGTCATGCCTCGTAAATGCCATTCCGCCACGCCATTTTTGGGTGTGACATGAACTCTTAAAGTCACCGATAGGATCAAGGACCAGCTGCGACTCAAAGAGATTAAATGCTCTTTTAAATGTTTTACAATAAATATGAAGTGGTAAACATTTACTTCAACCATTCCTTTATATAGTGAGTATGAGGATGATCATGAGGGTTGTTGAAACTTGTCAAACATTTAATGGAATAGTACATCTTACATTAAATGCTTTTATTTTTGAAAATGCAACAACCTTACTTTTGTGAGCGAGTTTTCCATTTGTTCTACCAACTATTCAATTCCTTTTCACCAACTCGTACTTGATTGAAATTTATCCAAAATCCACTTTATCCCGCCCTTTTGCATTCTTGAAAAGTCCCACCCAAATATCAAAGAGATATTTCGAGCTATGCTCTGTTGGATAATCAAAGAGATAATAGGTTCATTAGGGTATTGTCAACCCCTAATGAACCTTCTTCTTCAACTTTTGTTTTTTGTACATACTAGCTGACTCCGTATAAGCTAGCGAGTATGTCTTCAAGTAATCTTCGACTTCCTTGATGATGTCTCTATCTTGAATTTCACCGAGGTTTCTCGTTGACTTCATTATGAATGAGTCTTCTTGACTTATACTAATTTGTGTTTAAATATTGACCAAAGACTTTAGGGCACGAGGATTGGCACAATAATCTCCCACTATTTGAATATAAGTTAATCTAAGTTAAACTTTAGCAAATCGCGAGACCCGATGAATAAAGCATAGTCAAGGTGATGGTACTAGTCTTTCAACATTTGCTCTTTCATCAATGATATGTATATATATCTTGTATACCGATGTTTTGCCTCGCATTTTAGCGTTCAACTTGTCTACGGATAATTAAAGATCAATTTGGCATAATTGAGATTTATATCCCAAATCAACCCATTATAATAAGTTTTTTGGGGAAATGGTCGTAAGACCCTTGTTTTTCACCCATACACCTAACGATATGTGCCATTAGAACCTTCCATGTCGATGAGAAATACCTAATTCTCACCGGAGACAATCTGGTAAGAGCAGCACGAGTAATAGCTTTATTATTCGTATTAAAGAGTCCCAGAGTTGCCAAACCATTCTTCACCGTCTCCGCAGATGCTTGTTCATCAACTTGAACATAAGGTCCATCATACTTTAACCTAATGACTTCTGCGTCACTAAGGTTAAAGTGTGAATCCTGTGAACCATTGAACACAATGAAGGAAGTGGTTTCATTGGTTTTATCTGCTTATGTTGTATACCAGAATTACCTAAGGTATTAATGGTAGAAAGCATTTGGGGTTCTAGTAAATGCAGCAGAAATACAATTTTTCATAAAAGTCACCATTGGTTTGTAAAGTTCCTTGGGATAATCAAACCTAACAACATAGTTGTTAGCTTTGATTTTCCATTGTTTAAGTTCAAATTCAAGATTCAGTGTTGGTTTCAAAATGTTTTGGTATTGGAAGAATATGAAGCCATAGTAAAGATTTGAAAGGTTTTAGCTTCGAAAAGATTTTGCTTAGAAAAAACTTGATTTAAAGAAAAACATAGAAAATTTTGAGAGTTGTGTGTTTTTTTGTGAGGATTTTGGTTTTTATATGCAACAAAAATGTGAACAGTTGAGCCACTAAAAGGATTTCAATAGGAAATTATTTTGAAAAATGATTAACTTTTGAGATCCGCATTAAATGCATAGTTGCATAGAGAAAAGAAGACAAATCATTTTCAGTTACGTGTGGACACCCTTTTAACCAGTGTTGTAAAAATCGCCTTAGGTGGCTGATTATTAATCATTAAGTGGGGATTAACCGTTCCGATTTTCACTAATCGGCCTAATTAATCGGTTTGGTTAAAAATCGTAAAATACAGATTAATCGCATAAAAATCGGCCAAGTCGGGCATAAATCGGTCAAACCGACGAAAATCGAATAAATGGTCCAACTCGGTTATAGATAGAAATCGGTCAAATCAAGCATAAATAGGCCAAATCGGAAAAAATTGGCTAGATCGGCCAAATCGGGCATATAGGCTTCAAAATTTTATAATTTTCTATATAAAAATCCAATCCGATTAATCACTCGATGAATCCCGTCTAAGCGATTAATCGCTAGGCGGTGCCCGACCGCCCAGCTACCGTCTAGTAATTTTTGCAACCTTGCTTTTAACATAACAAAGTAACCAGCATGAGGTTTAAAAAACTTCCCTTTCCTTGAGCTTCAAGTAGAAAGTGATTAAGTTCATCATGTAAGGCATTTCACTTGGTTATAAGAGAAGAAAATGATGCCTAAAAAACCGAGATGCTATCCATAATCGAGTGTAACTACCAAATGGCATGCAAATACATGTTAAGCAAAAAACCAACAACCTACATTACGGCAAGATAAAGTGTGATGACATGTAAATGTGCGACTAAGGAAAAAACATACAATATATTGCAAAGCGTTTGAATCGCAAACATCAGCATTGCTATTTTGATACTTCTTTTTACAGCCATAATGATATTACCATATATATAAACTTTCAACCAGTACAAACCTCATCAACGGCACTAATACATGCTTTTCATATATACAAGTTGTGACCCGATAATCTTCATCATTTGCCTATTATGTTTAGTTTAAAACGCCAAGGACCAGACATGTTAAAACAGAAGATAAAAACTAACTTGGCAGTTATTTCTGTAGAAACCATGAAGGGTTATGTCGGTTCAATGTACCGGTTCATTACCTATATATACATATGTATAAACAACGATTACAATGTTAGAACCATAATACAATTTACTTATTCAATTACTTTGCAACTTATATAATCGATCAAGAAGATAGTTGGGACAACAATTGGCATCAAGAGCAAGGATTAACATACACCGAAACATCTTACTGTTTCTGCATAAAAAAAAAACCCTTAACGAGAAGCCAAATAGAAACGCCAGGAAAGAAAAGAACACCGCTGTTCTTACTTTGGCAGGAACGTTTGTTTTTCAATCTTCCAAGGAAAACGAACGAGGTTTGGATAAGGAGAAACGTAAAAGAGATAGTGCACAATCTACTTTACGTTGAAGTTGCAAGCGTCAAAACACCAGACGATATTGGTGTCGAAATTTGTTGGCAACAACAAAGGGAAGAAGATTTGGAGACTTTGTGTATACCGGTTAGAAAAACAAAACACAAAGCAAGACGTTGTTGTAGAGGAAGACGTATACGCATGACGAAGGAAGTACTCAAAGAAAAGTGTGGAGTTTGTGTTGATACAACACAAGGACGACAACAACGAGAAGAAACAAACAGAAGTGACTGTTTTGTTTCGCAGGAACGAAATCAAACGAAGGGACTGTTTTGATTCGAAAGGATTACCAAGACGTGGTAACGAGATTGTGTGTAGGAAACCTAGCGATTTCAAAGTGACCGAGATCAAGGAGAACGCACAAAAGGAAATAGAGAGAACAACGTATAGATTGGTACAAGGAAGGTTTTCTGGTTTTTGTTAGTATCGAATCAAAAATTCGAAAACAAAGCGAAACAAAAGTGATACAAGGCAAGGAGGCATTAAAAGTTTTAGTTTTAGACTCGTTTGCAAAAATCCGAGACACAATTCAAAAAACACGAAGTCGAATTGGATTTGGAAACAAGGGTAACGAGGCAAGATATCGAAGGAAATAAAGTGGGAACAAACAACGTTGGTGAACGAGCTTTACTAACAAGGCAAAACGAATACATCTCGTATTCATCAAAAGTAACGAGGTCACAATTTTCATTTACTTTGGATTTCAATTCATATTTAGAAATAGTATATATCTCATTAGGTATACTATTAGGAAATCCTTAAAACTAATTATTGATCCCGTAGTACTAAGATTCCCGGAGACTATAATTTTCACATTAGAAAAGAGTACCATACTAAGAGAAGTAACCCCATTAGACTAGAAAGTGAAAATAATAAACACTTTCAAAATGACAACCGATGATATAGTAACCACATCAACTACAATAAAACCCGTAACACCTGTCGCACAATACCAATGCCCTAAGTTAAAAAATACAAACTACACAGTTTGGTCTATACAAATCAAAGTTATACTAGAGGCACATGGTTTATGGAAGCAATAGAACCAAAATTAGACACACCAGTTGATGACAAAAAGGATAAGGCAACAATCGCCTTCCTATATCAAGCGTTGACGGAAGATATGATCTTACAAGTAGCGGGTTGTAAGACGGCAAAGGATTTATGGGATTCGCTAAAGAAAAGACACGTTGGACAAGATAAAGTGCAGCAAGCACGTTTACAATCATTGATGATTGGATTTAACTCACTTCAGATGAAGGAAGATGAGACGGTGGATGCATTTGCAGACAAGTTAAATGGCTATGTCACGAAGGCAAAAGAATTAGGGAAAGAATTAGATGAATCACTTGTAGTTAGAAAACTATTAGACTCACACCCGATAGATTCATTCGGATAGTAGCATCCATAGAACAAACAAGTGATCTAGACGACATTACCCTAGATGAGATCTTTGGAAAACTCAAAGCGTTTGAGGAAAGAATAAAACTCGGAAGGAGGACAAGTTGAAAGCCAAGAGAATCTCTGTTTACACGGTGAACACTCGGATAAAGGAAAGCGTTTTAACAAGCGTGGAGGTAGATCGAATTACTCACGAGGAAATCGGCGGAATAATAACAATGAAACAACTCACAAAAGGAAACTCAAATCATATAGGAAACCCGGACAATTCAAGTAGGAAAGACTTGAGTAACATTAGATGTTTCAAGTGCAATAAACTTGGACACTATATGAGTAAATGTAGAGCAACATCAACAAACCAGGAACAATCAAACCTTATCTTAGAAGACGATGAACCATCACTATTAATGACTATGCACGAAACCGAACACAAGGACGTGTTGTTGAATGAAGAACAAATTCAACCAAAGAAATATGCTACAGCAGATGCAAGCATATGGTATTTAGATAATGGTGCAAGTAACCACATGACTGGTATAAAGAGTCATTTTAGAGATATTGATGAGAGTATAACAGGACGAGTACGTTTTGGAGATGGATCGTATGTACAGATAATGGGTAGAGGGTCTATCTTTGTTAGGTTGTAAGAACTAGGAATGTAAAGTAGTATCAAGTATACTACATACCAAACCTCAAGAGCAACATACTTAGTCTAGGACCACTTACTGAAATAGGTTGTAAGGTCATTATGGACGGAAACAAGCTGACTTTGTATGATATAAACAAGAAGTTGTTGATGAAGGTAGAACGATCTAAGAATCGACTCTACAAGATCCAGTTACAGATAGAGGCACCTATATGTCTCTTAGCAAACATAGACAACCAAGCATGGTTATGGCATGCTAGATTAGGTCATCTAAACTTTGATGATATAAACAAGATGACTAGAAAAGGTCTAGTAGAAGGAATTCCTAGGATAAACCATGCAGATGATTTGTCACGCATGTTTATTAGAAAACACAGAGAACACCATTTCCAAACCAAGCCAAATTCGGATCGAAGAACCGTTGGACTTAGTATATGGAGACCTCTCGGTCCTATTAGTCCAACAACACACTCGAGCAAGAAACTCATTTTCTTGTTAGTAGAGCGATTGTACACGTTTATGTGGGCATACTTTCTTACATCGAAAGATGAGGCATTTAGTACATTCAAGGAATTTAGGCGTAAAATAGAAATGGAAATGAAGTTGAAAATTAGAATGCTAAGAATGGATAGAGGTGGTGAATTCACATCAAATGAATTCACAAGGCATCGTAAGGAAAGCGGAATAGGACGACAGTTGTGACACCATACTCCCTACAAGAGAATGGAGTAGTGGAGAAGGAATAGGACAGTGCTATCAACTACAAGGAGTATGATGAAAGCAATGAAGTTACCATTAACTTTTTGGACGAAAGCAGTTAAGCATGCCCTTTACATACTCAATAGGGTATCTACGAGGGCCCTGATAGATAAAACTCCATATGAGGCACTCCACAATAGAAAACCAAACTTAGAGAACCTAAAATATTCGGATGCACGACTTACATAAAGATAACGATACCTTCACTTAAAGAAGTCGGACGATAGGAGCATACCATTGGTTTACTTAGGAGTAGAGGAAGGATCAAAAGCATGTAGGCTATATGACCCTATAGCCAAGAAGAAACATGTTAGTAGGGACGTAAAATTTATGGAAACAAAACCGTGGGATTGGAGCGAAAATGAAGGAGATACGAACACTCAAGACACCTTTGGGCTAGTTTTGTAGTAGACGGAGTTGACAATGAAAACCTTACACGTGTCAACACTAAAACGATGACAACACGTATCATGAACAAGATCAAATTCACGATCCGGCCACCAATCACACCTGAAGCATACCATTACGACCCACACTCAGAAGAGGAAGCGGAAGCTACTATTAGTTCTATGGAGAACTCAAGAGATAAGTTTGATGATACACCAGTACGTGAATTCAGAAACATGTCAGACATATATAGACATGCACGTAGAGTTGAACCACAAAGCTTGTTATTTACGGAAGAAGAACCCCGTAACTACAAAGAAGCATCAGCAGACGAGAAATGGATTGAGGCCATGGAGATTGAATTGGATTCAATCAACAAGAACAATACATGGACTCTTACAACATTGCCAGAAAATCAGAAGGCAATAGGACTCAAATGGGTTTACAAAACAAGAGAGATGCAAAAGGAAACATCATCGAATATAAAGCATGGTTAGTGGCAAAAGGTTATGTACAAGAACAAGGGATAGACTTCGATGAAGTATTTGCACCGGTTGCTCAGATAGAGACAGTTCGGTTGATATTAGCATTAGCGGCATATCATGGATGGCAAGTACATCATCTAGATGTAAAATCAGCATTCCTACATGGAGATTTAAAGGAAGAAGTCTACGTTACACAACCTGAAGGATTTATACAACAAGGAAACTCTGGAAAAGTCTATAAGCTTACTAAAGCTTTATATGGATTAAGGCAAGCGCCGAGAGCTTGGAATGTGAAGCTTGATCAAACATTAAAGTCCTTAGACTTTAAGAAATGCAATCTCGAACAAGCGGTCTACACAAAGCGAAACAAGAACTCTACACTTATTGTTGGAGTTTATGTAGATGACTTAATAATCACGGCACTCCAAGAAAGGAATGGAAGCTTTTAAATCGGATGGAAGAAAAGTTTGAAATGAGTGACTTAGGATTGTTAGCTTATTACCTTGGGATAGAAGTTACACGCAGGAGGAGAGATTACAATCAAGAAAGCAGTTATATTAACAAGATCATAAAGGAGACAAGTATGACGGATAGTAATGATACGAAGATACCAATGGATCCGGTACTAAGTTGGTCAAGGCGGAAGATGGAAACTCGGTTGACGCAACTTACTACGAAGTTTAATTGGAAGTCTCGGTGCTTACTACATACAAGACCGGATCTTAGTTATTGATCGGACTACTTAGCGATTTATGCAAGACCAAGGATCATCACCTAAAGGCGATAAAGCAAGTAATCCGATATATCAAAGGAACACAGAGCATGGGATAATTTACAAGAAGAAGGCGGTGCAAGATTATAGGATACTGACGATGGTTATGGAATCAACACGATCAAGGAAAATGAACTACGGCATAGTATTTTACTTTGGAGAGTCACCCATTACTTGGTGTACTCGAAGCAACCAACGATGGCGCTATCATCATGTGAATCGAATTCATGGCGGCTCTGCGCAGACATGTCAAGCCTTATGGTTGAAGAGATTACTTAGTGAATTAACCGAGAAGAGAGAGAAGATAACGGCGAGGGTAGATAACATTTCAAAGAATAGCACTAGTCAAGAACCCAGTTTTCATGGAAGAAGTAAACACATCGACATTCGCTATCATTTCATTCGAGAATGCGTAGAGAATGGACATATCAATGTGAGCACGTCAACGGAGAACTACAAAGAGCGGATATACTAACAAAGGCTCTACCAAGACTAAAGTTCACGACGATGAGACAAATGCTCGGAGTTCAAGATTTAACAAGAAGCAACGATCAAGATTAAGGAGGAGAATGTGACCCGATAATCTTCATCATTTGCCTATTATGTTTAGTTTAAAACGCCAACGACGGACATGTTAAAGCAGAAGATAATAACTAACTTGGCGATTATTTCAGAGAAACCATGAAGGGTTATGTCGGTTCAATGTACCGGTTCATTACCTATATATACATATGTATAAACAACGATTACAATGTTAGAACCATAATACAATTTGCTTATTCAATTACTTTGCAACTTATATAATCGATCAAGAAGATAGTTGGGACAACACAAGATGTACGTGCCCGTTATCACCATTCTACAGAAAACTCCATTTCATGTTAATGTGATTAAACCGAACCAATCACTAACAAAACCAAGTATGCAGCAAATAACTCAATATCGATGGAAAATTGAAACAATCTTATCCTCGAGGTTTAGTGTGGTTCGCTTTAATTTCGATAGTCATTAATAGGAACAAATCCTCTCTCCAATGAGCTTCTTGATAGATGCACGAACAATCATGTAAGGTTTGTAGCATCATTGTGTGTATGCTCAATTGAGGTATTCTTATCTAAAGATTTGATGTAACTTTGAAAATGCCAAATCTCAACCACTTAGGGTGACCTATTAATGGTAAAAAGACTTGCGACAATTACACCTAAAATGTGTGAAATCTCAAGTTCAACATCGGTAGGTGCAAATAATTCTCGAAATAGCTCGTCAATCTCCGAAACCGGAGGATTTACCTAGTTTAAGTATGTGTGGGCGTGTGGCGGTGAGTTCAAAGCACGTGAATTAATCGGCCAAAAGGTTGGAAACCATTGTTACCATCAAAAAGAACTAGAAAATGCCAAATCTCACAAGAAACTTACAAAATTGATGTGAAACTACATATTTGCGAGAAAGCAAATTGAAAGCTATTTCAATTCTTTCTTTATTTAAAGTTTAATTTAAAACAACCACTAAATCAAGAACCAAAAGAAAGCTTGTTTGTTTTGTAGGAAAATACTAGTAAACCTATGATCGGTAGTACACACTTCATACTAGTAAAGCGTAAACAAATTGATAATAACAAAATTCTAGTATACAGAAAACAAAATGGGACTTACAAAATTTCAAAAAAGAAGAGATCAGTGGGTTACAAACTGATCGATTATGTTTCCTTTCAACTACAAAGTACAAACTATTAGATTATGGTCCAAGCCCGGTGTGAGGTTAGGGTCCATTAAGGTTTGTAATCTATAAATATCGATCAATAATAAAGTTACACTTAAGGGGTTTACATTGACATGGGTACCATTATCCCTCTCTTCTGTATATTCCTTTATTTTCTTTATTTACCAACAACCAAATAACAAATCACTTTTGTTTTTCTTCTTTGTTGAACCTATTGACCAACAGTTTAGGTGGGGTTTTAATTCCACCCGTGTACAACTCTTAACGCAACAAACAACAACAACATTATTATACCATTTTTACAAGAATTATTTTATTAGTCATCATACATATGATAGTCAATTATCTCAAGCTATGATGGATTTGATACAAACCCTAGCTGTTTGTGGGCTTAAGGAAGGGGGTCGTTGGATAATTCGATGGACATATGGTTGGTCAAATCTCGAAAGTGGTGGGATCTTTGAAGTTTACTGGAACAAAGAAGGTGATAAGATCGGTAGTTTTATGTTAACAAACAAAAAACTAACTTATAGTTGTTTTATTGTTTGTTTGTTAGTCGATTTTTCGTACGGCTTTGTTACCAGTCGATAAAAGTTGACCGTTGGTACCGGTCCTTAAAGTCGACCGTTGGTACAGTTTTGACTAAAGTTGACCGTTAGCTGACCATTGGTACCAGTCGACTTTCGACTAAAGTCGACTTTCGACTAAAGTCGACTTTCGACTAAAGTCGACTTTCGACTAAAGTCGACTTTCGACTAAAGTCGACTTTCGACTAAAGTCGACTTTCGACTAAAGTCGACTTTCGACTAAAGTCGACTATTGGTACCGTTTTGTTACAAGTCGACTAAAGTTATGTTTTTATTACGTTAATGTTTTGTTTTTATTTTCTTTTCTAGTTTACTACTCCAGTCCGAGCTTTCACGATTTCGCCGCTTGGACTGTGTTAGACGTTGTAAACCCCGTAGGAGTAACTTTATTATTGATCAATATTTATAGATTACAAAACCTAACCCCACACCGGGCGTGGGCCATATTTATCATCTAATACAAACAGCCTTGTTTGGGGTTTATTTTTAACGACGATATTTTAATAAACATAACTAGCAGAGGCTAGTAAAAAAAGATTGAAGACAGCATTACAATAGTTTTTCCAAGCCACAATTAGATCACTAATCCAATCTTACCAATTACGGTTAACCTTATTGCTCTAGGGAGAATCCATGTATGCTGATGGATTGTTTGAAGCACAACGATCCTAGCATTGTTAATTACATTGAGAATGGATTTGGATCAAGTCGGGCACAAGAACATAAACCAAAGGCTTAGCTCTAGGAGTGTGAGCCCGGATCCTCTTCCATATCAACACGTGTGAGGTTTCCATCTTCCCGCTTTTCGAATAAAACCTTTGGATCATAGACCCAAGCGTTGTGTGTACCATATTGAGTGCTAGTGATATCCCAAGGCACATTCTCTTCCCACTACCAAATGGTAAATAATGAAAATGTTGTCCTCTCACATCCAACTTGTTTTCTTGGAATCTTCGGCGTAAACTCTAGTGGATTTTCCCAATGGTTTGGGTCTCTATGGAGGGCCCACATTTATATAAATATCGTGTTTTTGGTATGTCGTAACTTGCCAACATGCAATGTTTTGTTGATTTTCTTGGAATAAGTGGGGCGGTTGGGTGGAGACGTAACGCTTCCTTCACAATCGCTTGCGGTATGGAAGGTTTGAGTACGTCCGATTCTTGTATTAGTCTACTTTCACCAACAACTTGATTAATTTCTTCAATTGCTTTCTTCATTATATCGGGATGATTGACAAGTTCGCTAAACCCCATTCTATAGTACTTTTGAAATTATCATTCTCATGTAAATAAGTTCGAAATGACAAAGACATGATTTCGTATTTAGCTAGAGCAGATAAACATTGAGAGTGTGTCTCTTGAGAAAAAGATAAACATTGAAATATACTATTCACTTATGTGCAGTATGTAATTAACGGACTTTTTAAGGATATATAATACAAGCTTATCCATTTTACTAAATGTGCAGTATGTAATTAACCGTTCAGTGGCGCATTTAGCTAGCTTTGTTACCATTTCTAAAATGGACGATCGCTGCTGTATCATCAGCCAAAGCCCTACGATGGCTGTAACAAAGGTCAAAGGTAAATTAAAAAAAAAGCTTCAATAATGTATTAAGAAATTAAGATTGGCTAGGCCTCCCAATACGTAACAACCACATAACTCTTTTATATAAGCACAAACCCCTTCTCTCGCAATCATCATTCCTCTACTTTAAAATTTTGCATACTTTTTGGTTAAAATGATGAGTATTTTGATACGGTTCAAAAGATTAAGATGCATATATATATTGGCAAAACACGGATAAAGGCTTTGATGTTCTCTTCGTCATGTCCACTTCCATGCTCTCATCTTGTGCGATATCAAGTAAAATGCCAAGCAAGTCCTGCACTCCTCCAATCTCCTTGTGCTTTCTTGCCTCTTTGTGCTCTTTCACGATCCTCTCGATTATTACATCGAATCTTGATCGAAGATCCTTCACCCTCTTTTATAATCCCTGCAAATCTAGAGTCTTAAACAACCATATGTAGTCGGAAAGGTTAAAGCTACCACCTGCCACAGTTATCTCGGCAATCACTTTTGCCACACTGTTTGCCTCCTCGCCCTCCTTGTCCACACATCTTTCACTCTTAACCATTCTTGATATCACATTGTTAGTCAATTTCATGAGCTCCCCGCCTAGATCCACTGATTTTCCAACTTTGGCATTTTCAGATATTGATATTATAAAACGAGTAAGCTCATCGCGCCTAATTGAACTGAGCAAGTCAAGTGTTGTGCCATTTAGGAGCCGTAAATTGACAATCTTCTTCATGAACTTCCAGTAGGGTCCATAATTGGCAAACACGAAATCTTTTGATCCATAAGTTATATAATCTAAAGCTAAGCTTTTGGGTCGATCTAAAGAGGCATTTTCATTGGTTTTAAGGAATTCTCTAGCAGTTTCTGGTGAACATGCAACAATACAGGGTATTGAGCCAAGAAATAAATGAATAATTGGACCATATTGAAGTGAAAGCTTGTGAAATGCTTGATGAGGGATCTGGGAAAGGAGGTGAAGATGTCCAATGATTGGAAGAACGACTAAGGGGCTCGGTGGAAGATGAGATTTAGCTTTACTGTATCTGAAGATGAAAATGGTGGACATCAGGAATATGAAAATGAGAGACAAGTAGGAGTAAACATTCTCCATGTTAAGGTGAAGTTGAAAATGATAAACATACATGAATGTAATTCGAATTGGCGGGTTTCACCACATGTGTTATCCTTCTTTATATCTCATATATATATATATATATATATATATATATATATATATATATATATATATATATATATATATATATATATATATATATATATATCTATGCATGGCTACCACACTTATTTGACAATAAATACATTACACATATTTAACGTTTTCTTGACAATAAACACATTACACATGCTTAACGTTTTCTTTTTAAACTACTTACCAATCTAGACTAATACACCACCTAGTTAACCATTTAAGACCAAATATCTACCTTGTACTAAATGATCCTATTTCTTAGTGCAGAGTCATTTAGCCCTTTGACTCGTACATATTTGATCAAATATTATCTTAAATTGCTTATTTTTGAGTATTAGGTACTTGAGAGCACAAATGCTCGAAAGTACAAGTTTTAGGCTCGATTGAACGAATAACAAAGAAAAATGACAACTTCAGCAACATGAACGACATGTGTGACACCGTCATCTCCCAACGACGATTCAGTGTGTGGAGACGTCCAGTGAGGACGATGTCAAAAAGCAGTTGGCGACGTCAAAACCCCAACGAGACGCCAACATAACTAAGTCAGTGCAATATCAAAACCCTTCTTTGGTGACGAGCTAATGGCGCCACAAACATAAAGTAGCGTTGTCACAACACAAAATCTATAAATACATTCACATTGTTTTCATTATGTGTGTGCAACTTTAGATGAACGAATACCACCGAACTGTTTTTACACCCTTTGTAGGCCTTTTTTGCCCTTGAAGACCTCATGTAATATTGAGATAGGTTATTTATTCAATCATTCAATCATGTTTTTGCATAATTGTATGATTTGCTTACTTCCTTGTCTTTTTTTATTACTGTGCTAGGCTAAACTAATTAGTGTTTTCTTAAGATAGGATGAAACCTAGTTATTGATTGCTTATCTATCGTCTCTTGTCAGTGGTGTGTACGTTAGTAGTTGGAAAACTGGCTACTAACCTATATAGGATAGCTTGAACGTCCACTAAAACGTGTTTAGTTAATGCTTATGTCTTAGGAATTAAATAAGTAGGGTATTTAAAGTGTGTTCTAGTTATTGTGTAGGATTGACTTCAGACAGACGTCTCTCATGTAGGCTAGTTCAAAGACGTGGGACTGACTAACCCGTAATTGGTAATAAGGAATACTCCGCATTGTATTAGACAAGTAACAAAAGAGTAATGGAATTCTAGGTATGTTGGACTTACTAAATATCAACCTTATCACTTTAACAAGCGAACCCAACACACGTAACAACAGTTACGCGTAGAACACGAACAAACCAAACACAAACATATGCGTAAAACAAAGAAGGAAAGATTAAGAGAGATGGTGACTTGATGTTTATATAAAAACGTGTATATGTTGTGAATAAGATATGCAAACAATAAGTTGTATATTCCTTGAGAGAGAAAATACACACACACACACTTTCAAGCACACCCCTCAAATGACCATTTAAGGGGTATTTATAGTACAAGAGGCATAAAACCCTAAAGTCTTTAGCTTGGGCTTTCTTTGGGCTTTCGTGGACTTGGATTGGATTACACTTAATAAAAGGCTAGCTTATCTTAACTATTAGCCATTTAGCTTAGCCCAATCCACGAGCCCGTTGACTATTCTATCACGATATCTAACACGCGTTACAAAGTTCCTAGCGTGAATGACCATCACTTCTAATAAAACAATTAAGGCTAACAATCTCCCCCTAAGGGGTGGTCATTCAAATGATGCTCCACTTGATTTGGTCTTTACTTTCCTTGAGCTTGAACTTTGCGTGTAGATATAGAATAGTCTTGATTCTTTGTTCCTTCATGCTTTGTGATCAATTAATGTGGTTGTGCCGTTGTCAACTTCGTTGGTTAGGTGTCCACGTCTTTCTCCACCATGCTCACACTTCTATTTGACTTTGAGTTTCCAATGATGAAGTTCTCTAGTCTTTACACTTTGTAGATTCTTTGATATTGATGAGAACATTCATGTGTTGTTGGTATGAGCATGTGTCGAGTCTGCACAATCAATCCGCTCCGGAGCTTCCATAAGAAGAAAACATAAAGCAGGTTAGTAATAAGCGGATTCGGAACTTACAAGTTTGAATTTTGAGGTGTTATGACATAGTGTGAAAACACGCCTCTAATTCTTACAGAGGCCGTTCTGACCTGAGTCCCACAAGTGAGATAACACGATGTACCGAAATACATCTGATTCGGATGAGTCGAGGTACACAAGCATCACTTCACGATGTAGACCGTTTGAGACACACTAAGCGTAATCCACGGAGAATTACCGAAGTGACTGCTTTATCGGTCGCTGATGTTGACCACGGCAGAATTTCCATTCAATCACCGAGGATTACGTTGTAACTCCCTCATAAATGTTACGGCGATTGCTAAGATCTGCGTGGGACTCTATAATATATCACTTGTGTCCTTATTGATGAACAACAATCGATGTCATGACAAGTGTTCCTATGAGATCTTTTGATGAATCTCGTGGCTCTAGACTCAATAGTGCATTTTGGTTTTCTGGCGGAGACTAGGAGAGGGTCTCCTTCTTCAATACCAACCAACTCTAAGAGACGGTCAATAGATTATCACGGGGTTCCAGTGAGAATGAAACAAATCCTTTTAAGAGGAATTGAGTGGCTAGAAGGTTTAGTGCGGTCGTCCTTTGGGTCCATGACGTCTTTGTCTTCAATACCGGTGTCATCTAGTGACAACCAAGAGCATATGTATTGAACCGGTTTACGCCCTAATGTTGAATATGGAGGGCTATTTCTTTTCACCCTTTATCATTACATTTCTTTTAATTCTTCAACCCCTTTTTCTCCTTTCTCACATTACTCCTTTTTCAATCATACTTGAGGACTTCTAATACTAACTATTTGTGATGTCCTTGGGTAGATCAAATCCGACTCTGGCGGATCATAGGAATGATTTCCTATCCTTAGTCACCTTATAACTCCATGACTGTCCTATTGTTGCCATAAAACCATTTTCTTGAAAATCTCTCGAGTGTTTATGATAGAAAACATGTTTGAAACACTCGTGAGTTTTATATTTTCGAAACACTCCCCTTCACATGTGCTCATAAGTTTTGATAGAAATCGCACATAGAGGGTAGAGTTCGCACTTTTGAATTGATCGACTTTAAATGAACTAGACCGATTCAAGACACGTTTACATAACTAGAGAACTAGCTTGAAATTATTACCCGTCCGGTCAAGTCCATAGAAAGTTTCTCGAGATGGTACATGATTCCTCGTCAATTCATTGGTTTCAACCGAGTCGAGTTCATTATGAGATTCAAACCACGATCATTAAACATTTTTATCACATTTTAAACACATCTCCTCCCTCAAAAATAGCATAAGCGTGATATTTTGATATCAACATTAAAAACATTTTAGAATCTTTGGGAGACAAACGATTTGATTTAAGCATGAATTTGGAACATTTTGGTTTTATACTCCCCTTTAATAAAGCATAATCAATTAAAGGGTTTTAGAGGAGTTATCTTGAGCACAAAATATTTTGAAAGATTTTGAAAAATCTTTTGAACAATCTTGAAAAAGTGCTCAAGATGATGATTTCTCACCATTTTAAATGTAGTGCCTCAAGCGTACACTTGATTTTTCTATCAAAGCACGATTTTGATTTGAAAGTAATCAAAAGTCATCATTTTGGTCCGGTTTGTCGCATCAAGTATACGAAAGCCATTTTATGAAGAAATTTTAAGAAACGACATGTTTTAGAAAACAAATTAAAGAACTCTCGCTCAAGCATATGTACATGCCCGTATCATTGTTGAATGACATTTCTAGAAACGCATTAAAATATCGATTATACAAGAGACATGTCGAGAAGAATATTTTGGATTTTGATTTTCTATTGTTTTGTATTTTTGAAAGATTTTATATTTTTATATTTTGCTTTTGTTGGTTTTTCAAATTTTGTATTTTGTTTTCAAAATATTTACAAATGAAGCTTTTTGGAAAATCATTTTCAAGAAGATTCGAGAAGACGTTCTAACTCCTCGGGGTTAGGCCGCATTCAATTCATCGAACTAAATACTCAAACCTTTCTTTTGGAAGGGCTTTAGTTAATAGATCGGCGAGTTGGTAATCGATCTTCACAAAGAATAATTCAACGGTACCATTTTCGACGACTCTTTGATGAAGTGATAGCGGACTCGATATGCTTAGTCTTTGGTGATGAACAGATTGCATGATATGGCTATGGCACTTTCGAGTCACAATACATAGGTATTTTATCGAAGTAAAGCCATAATCGATGAGTTGTGTTCTCATCCATAAAACTTGAGCACAACACACGATAGAGACACATACTCGACCCGGTGGTTGAAAGTGCAAAGGTCAATCTTATTCTTTGAAGACCGACTACTAGCTTTTCACCCAAAATTGTGCTCCTCCGGATGTACTTTTGTCGTAACTTGATCACCGCATGGTCCGCATCCGAAAACGCAATTAGATCAAACCGGTTCCTTGGATACCAAAGTCCCATGTGAATGGATGTCTTCGTGCACCGAAGATCCGTTTAACCTCTTTGAGGTGCGTTCGGTAGGCTTTGCACGAAACCGTGCTAATAAGCAAACAAAGAAATGAATATCCGGTCGACTAGCGAAGATACATGAGAGAACCAATCATGCTCCGATATTTCTTCGGATCAATAGGTTTCCCAAACAAATCGGCTCCAATTTTGGTGAAGTTACCATTGGTGTTCCGACCGAGTCACAATTATCCATACCATGATTTTCAAAATCTCGGTTGTGTATTTAGCTTGATTTATAAAAATTCCACTAGGGACTGATGTATTTGTAAACCAAGAAATAATTTTAGTTCCCCATCATGGACATTTCAAATTTGCTTTTCATGAGATTTTCAAAATGTTTTGAAAGTTTCGGATTAGTGGACCCAAAGATGATGTCGTCCACATAAATCGAACAATCAAAATGTCGTTTTGCATTTTGTGTAAACAAGGTAGGATCAACTGTTCCTTTGGTGAAATTCTTTTGGATAAGGAAAGAGACGATGTCATCATACCACTCTTGGAGCTTGTTTTAAACCATAGATTGCCTTTTGAGTTTGTAGACGTAGTCACGATGTTCCAAGTCAATGAAGCCTTACGGCGACTCACGTACACTTCTTCTTTCGAGTTCCATTCAAGAACGCGGTCTTAATGTCCATCGATAAACCGTGATGTTTTTGTGAGTGCATAGGCCAAGAATATCTGATCGCTTCAAGTCTAGCTACCGCGCTAATGACTCTTCAAAGTCTATCCCTTCCTCTTGTTCGTATCCCTTGGCCACAAGACGAGCTTTGTTGCGTAATTACGTCATCTCTTCATCCTTTTGTTCTTCCATAACCATTTAAGATCAATGACGCGAATGTCAATTGGTCTTGGAACCATTCCCAAGATTCATGAAGACGGTATTGGAGAAGTTCCTCCCGCATCGCTTCTATCCATGCGGGTTCGCCATTGCTTCACGAATGTTCTTTGGCTCGATATTGCTAATTGAGCAAAGGTAAATGCATAAGTCGCAATCGGTGGGAAGTTGGCGCCTCGTCTGAATTGGCCTTGAAGGTTCACCAATAAGTTGTTCAATTGGGTGGTCTTTTGTCCACTTCGAGTAGAAGGATACCGTTGGTTAAGCGTGCGAGTTAGATGGTTCTCGTAAGCTTGAGGATGATTCGGTGATTTCAGAGCGACTTATGCATTTACCTAAACATTTATCTAAACAAGGTTGTAAATATTATTTTAAAATGATTTTATGAAGTCAAACGGAGTATGTATTCCGTTCTTTATTACTTGTGTTGTGATATCCAATTTTGTAACGCTCCCTAATAACGCAGTATGCTTCCGCTAAACAAATTTGGGGGTGTTACACCAACACTACCACATTAGTTAGTGAACAAACATCGAAACGGACTCATGTATTTCTAATGCGGTCTTCTGAATAGACTTCGGATGTCAAAAAGAAACTACCTCAACAAATGAAAGTACACAATCTCTAGAATTGAACACAGTGCGTCTAATGACTCAATTTCGCTGGGGATTCCAAATCTTTCACAAAACAAACATAATCTTTTCATTTTTTAGTCATCAACTTTGGTTTCCATTTCTTTTATAAGAAAAAAAACAAAAACCAAATAAAAAATTACAAAATGAAATAGAAAAATACGAAATTTGAAAAGTTTAGAACACAAAAATATTCTTCTCATAAGCGACATGACTTTCAGTTATTTTTATAGTTTTCTAGAAACGTCCTTCAACAAGTGATACGGAAGAGTAAACATATATTGAGGGGGAGTTTATCCTAAACACAAAACGTTTTCAAAATTGTATCGTTTATTCTAATTTTTTTCTAAATGGCTTCTGATTACATCAAACGTGACCCAAACTTCATAAATGGCTTGTGTACACACAATGCACAACCCGGTCTTCAACCAATGGCTTTCGTATACTTCAATACGAAACCCGGACTTCAATTTTTTTGCAAACAACATGTCTCCCGAAAAAAATTGATATTGTGTTTCAAGTTAATTTTAATAAATCTTCAAATTTAAAGATGGAACACATTTTGAGCAGGAGTTTAAAAAAACTCGTTTATTTTTCAAAATGTGTTGTTTATATTTAAATTTCAAAGTGGTTGTTAAAATAAATTCTTTGTTCATATCCGAATCTAAAAAGGGTTGTTGCAAATAATGATCTCTTAAACAAAATTTTTAAACAAAGTTTATTTGAAAAAAATGGACTTTTGTTTGAAGGGAAGTTAAATAAACTCCTTTTGTGATTTAATGTGCAAAGGTGTCTAACTTTGAAGAGGGATAGTTCAAATTTTATTAAACACATAACCACTTCCTCTAACAAAGGGAGTGTTTGGTTAAGCTTATGTGTAGGCTTGTGAGCTTATTTGATTTCGGCTTATATTTCATAAGTCTTAAATTTATAGCTTATTTTGAAACTTGTGAGCTTATATAACATTGTTATGATATAAACAGCTTATGTATAAACTTATTATGTTTAATAAACTTATATGAGCCGCAAAATTTCAAAGCAAGCCACATAGCTTACAAAATATAAAACAAGGTGTGTGGTAGCATGGAGCTCGTGCCATTCATACGTGGCGACCAAACGGTGGCGCCATTCACGCCACCACACCACCCTAGCCTCGCGCCATTGGAAATGTTAGTATCCGTGCCGCACTAAAGTCCATTGTTTCTCTCTTTTGAATTTACGGTTAAAAAAAATTAAATTCAGCCCACCAATATAAATATCACTTATATCTTACCAATTTTCACACACAAATACTCATATCTTCAATTTTACATACAAAATACTACGTAAAAATAATGGCTTTTCGCTTCACATACTTTCGATGAAATCATAGCGTGTATTCGAAACTAATTGAAGAGGATACAGTTTCGTCAAAGAAGCGTTGGTCGCCTTAGCTATGCAATTTGACAAGGCGCATGAAGCTAAAGATGATCTGCGACAAGCGTCGAGAAATGTATCGACATTCCAAAAGCGTGCTCAAATAGGTATTTTTAAGCGAAGAATCTTGAAAGACTACGAGATGCACAATGCGTTGATTAGAAAGCGGAAAAATACAAGAACAAATCAATGCTAAGTTTGTATGGATAAATGAAAAAGACACTTAGGACGATTATGTTTTCAGTATTGCTTTTTAAGTTTTTGTATTATTTTCAAATTTTGTATCTTAATTTGTACTTTTATTTTAACATACGGGTTTTAGGATGATATATATATGGCGCAATGAAGTGGGGAGGAAGCGATCTTCGTCATTCACTTCATTCTGACGCGTTATATATATCATCCAAAAAACCCATATGTGTTTTGTTTAATTTTCGAACTTTGTTTATTTACTAGCAAGGTACCCGCGCAATGCGGCGACGGGTACCTTGTGACTAAATATTACTACACTCGACCTTATTGCTGATGTTTTAGATGTGTGTGAGAGAGATATGAAATGGCATATGCGTATTTATATAGTTGATGCGGTTATATGATTTTTAATAATCATTATTGATAATAATAATTTTTAGCGGTTACACATTTTTTATAATGGGCTGTAAGTAGGGGTGTCATAAATCCCGACCCGACCCGAACCCGAATAAGGATAATCGGGTCGGGTTACTCGGGTCCAAATCTAACTCGGGTCAATCGGGTCAACCCGAGTACGAACTAGGTTCGGGTCTCGGGTTCGTAAAACTTTGCTATTCGGGTTCGAGTCAACCCGACTAAACCGAGTTTTTTTTTTTAAACTGTATACAATCTTTATCTATTAAAGGCCCAAGTTATCAAATTAGTCCATTTGGTGTACTTCGGTTATTTATTCGTTTAAAGATGTTTGTTTTTATGTTTTTGATTTGAGTTTTTTTTTGTGTTCACTTGAAAAAACAGATAATAAGATGACACATATTACTTTGAATTTATAATGTAAAACTATTATCTTGACTGAATTAAAACAACCAAAAAAAATCTAAGGTGATGATGAGATTAGTGACTTCTTTTTGCTCCACTTTTTATGAATGCAGGCTGTAAGTTGCTTAAAGCAATTGTCAAAGATCACTTTGCTTATTATTTACATACATATTGTTAATTTTGGCCTTTTCATTTTATAAGATCACTCGTCAAAAAGGTGTTATGACAATAAACATCAAGCTAGTTATTATCATTGTACGAACATATTATGCGATTTTAATCACAAAGTTTTAAAATCAAATTATATGATTTGGTAAATGGCACAGACCCGAACCCGATTTGACCCGACCCGATTTGACCCGAACCCGACTAAACCGACCTTAAATAGGGTCGGGTACGGGTTTATTAATTTTAGCCTCGACCCGACTTGGACCCGACCCGTTTGACCCGAACCCGACTAACCGACCCGATTAACACCCCTAGCTGTAAGTGATTTGAAAACTGTATTTAATTTAATGAATACATCTACATTTGAAAGTGATCTATTGAATTTTAAGTCTTTCTTTTATAGTAAGTGTGTAGGTTTATTTTTTTAATTTTATTTAAAAATGGTCTAAATGTATTATAATATAGTTAAGATAGTATTGTAATTTGTATTTTTTATTTTATAAATGAAAATGTAATTTATTTGAAAAAGAAGAAAAAAAAAAAGAAAAAAAAGTAGACAACGACATGCAAACGACGTGTGAATGTGAAATATAAGGGCCCGTTTGGTTTGAGGGGTAGGGTTAGGATTTGGGATGATGGAAAATGTGTTGTTTGGTATGTTTTGTAGGGCCCGCAAATGGGATTGAGTCCATATATGTGAGTGTGCGAGATCTGCGTTAGCCTCTTTTCAAAATACTTTCATTTATGTGGGCCCAAGTGTTATATCCACCACTCATATTCAATTTTATTTTATTTTACAATAATAACGTATTTAAATTTATACATAATATTCATTTATATCATATATAATATATTACTTTATTATATTTTCTCTCCTCATTTAATTCAAAACCTATATTAAATCTAAATACAAATCCAAATCTTAATCTAATCCAAATCAAATCCTAATACTAAACCCATCTACAAACCAAGCGGCCCTAAGAATTACGGAATACGGATTGGTGTACAAGGAAACAAACCTTCATTGGGCCTTAAGCCCATATATGCATTGTTGTTTGCTCTTCTTGTGGGCCTCAAGCCCACCCACTTGATAAGGGTCCGGTTGGTCTTTGAACAGCCCACTCGGGCATGGGTTGTGTATAGACTTGAGTTCTTCCCTCGACTCAAATACCGTCTCGTTCGACTTTTCTTCCATCTCGTCTCGACATATATTAGCACCGACTCTCTATTTGCAAAACGACCTATGATTACACACGACTCAACAAAAATTATCACACGGTTTATAATTACTATCAACACTAATATTAAAGCGAGACACAAGATGAATTTGAATATAGAAAAGCGTTGAAAATGAACTAATTAGAATGGGCTTGCCTATTATTACATGCTGTGAATTAAAAATTTGGCACGCTACTAACTTTGTGAAAATGTAAACATGCCATTTCGATTTCTTAAACGAGATAATGGATTCGATAAAATAAAATATACAATAGTTTTTGTCAACTCGGATAAATAGAATATACACTCGGCTCATGCCAACTTTTCTATAAACATGTTTGCTATTTTACGATTTTCAAACGAAATATATTTTTGAAAACATATAACACGAGTTATATTTGCAACTTTTCAAAACATAATTATCATTTTGAAATGTATTTGATAAAACTCACATTATGTTTATAAATACAAATTTCGTATAAATTAAGTTAATACTTAATTTTCTGTAAATACATATGTGTATATACTCAATATATATGTATACATATCCCTCTCACATGCGTCTTACATTATATATGTACAATCTTGCGTACATCATCTCTCGGTTACCATTAAACCGAAGACTCTCTTATTCTCGATATTTTTTCATTATGTACTCCTATACTTTCATAAGCCGAAATACGCACAAACTTTTGAAAACTTTTTTAAATTTAAATGATACCACACAAACAACAACAACCCAAATATTTTAAAACTTATAAATCTTAATTAAACTTTCTAGTCTTAAACACGAAATAAAGACTAAACTTGCCATACTAATTTAGGTCGCGTGTGGTGCCATCTAATAGTTCTACTTGACTCTTGCTTTAGAGTCTTTGATTCTTGAGGTGAGTTTCGTAGCCTCTTTTCATTATGTTTTACTTGGGGAAAATGGTACTCAAATAATATTTTAAAATGTTTGCATGTGTGGTTTCTTGTTTTCTTGATTTTAGACAATTATATGCGTTTGATTACAATATGTGCCTTGTTGTGTGATTTTATCATATGTGACATTTATGCATATCGTTTAACTCCGTTTTGGAGCGAAGCAATGATAGTACTATCGGGGTCATTGGAAATCGTGTACACGTGTCATTTGTGAGGTTCGATTGTTGCAAGTATTGTGGTTTCGATTATTTCTTATATTTGTATATCATGCTCACTATTGTCCTACTCTATACCATTCATAGCTTAGTGGTTTAAGTCTTAAACTGCGACCTCACCAAATGTATGTTGATGTTTTCAGTATCCATTTTGGTGTTAAAATGAAGTTGCATTAGAAGGTTGAGTATTTGCCTGGCTTAGCAGACATAAGACGAGACTGTACCGGGTTGTGTTCCCGATGAGTTATGCATTTGGAAATGCCCCCTTAAGACTTGATTATTGTGAACTTATGTAGTAAGACTTGCATTCACCATATTATGGGATCATTGTAACTTTGACTTGTGTTGTGATGAATGCATTTAGTGTTTCTCTATTTAAACACCTTGTGTTCTTGGTTATGAAGTCATGCCTCGTAAATGCCATTCCGCTGCGCCATTTTTGGGGTGTGACATGAACTCTTAAAGTCACTGATAGGATCAAGGACCAACTGCGACTCAAAAGAGATTAAATGCTCTTTTTAAATGTTTTACAATAAATATGAAGTGGTAAACATTTACTTCAACCAGCATTCCCTTTATATAGCTGAGTATGAGGATGATCATGAGGGGTTGTTGAAACTTGTCAAACATTTAATGGAATAGTACATCTTACATTAAATGCTTCTATTTTTGAAAATGCAACAACCTTACTTTTGTGAACAGTTTTCCATTTGTTCTACCAACTATTCAATTCCTTTTCACCAACTCGTACTTGATTGAACTTTATCCAAAATCCACTTTATCCCGCCTTTTGCATTCTTGAAAAGTCCCACCCAAATATCAAAGAGATATTTCGAGCTATGCTCGTTGGATAATCAAAGAGATAATAGGTTCATTAGGGTATTGTCAACCCCTAATGAACCTTCTTCTTCGACTTTTGTTTTTGTACATACTAGTCGACTCCGTATAAGCTAGCGAGTATGTCTTCAAGTAATCTTGACTTCCTTGATGATGTCTACATCTTGAATTTCACCGAGGTTTCTCGTTGACTTCATTATGAATGAGTCTTCTTGACTTATACTAATTTGTGTTTAAATATTGACCAAAGACTTTAGGGGCGAGGATTGGCACAATAATCTCCCACTATTTGAATATAAGTTAATCTAAGTTAAACTTTTGCAAATCTGTGAGACCGATGAATAAAGCATAGTCAGGTGATGGTACTAGTCTTTCAACATGTGCTCTTTCATCAATGATATGTATATATATCTTTTATACAAGATGTTTTTGCCTCGCATTTTAGCGTTCAACTTGTCTACCACATAATTAAAGATCAATTTGGCATAATTGAGATTTATATCCCAAATCAACCCATGATAATAAGTTTTGGGTTTCATTGAAATGGTCGTGAGACCCTTGTTTTTCACCCATACACCTAACGATATGTGCCATTAGAACCTTCCATGTCGATGAAATACCTAATTCTCACGGAGACAATCTGGTAAAGCGGCATGAGTAATAGCTTTATTATTCGTATTAAAGAGTCCCGAGTTGCCAAACCATTCTTCACTGCCTCCGCAGATGCTTGTTCATAAACTTGAACATAAGGTCCATCATACTTTAACCTAATGACTTTTGCGTCACTAAGGTTAAAGTGTGAATCCTGTGAACCATTGAACATAATGAAGGAAATGGTTTCATTGGTTTTATCTGCTTATGTTGTATACCAGAATTACCTAAGGTATTAATGGTAGAAAGCATTTGGGGTTCTAGTAAATGCAGCAGAAATACAATTTTTCATAAAAGTCACCATTGGTTTGTAAAGTTCCTTGGGATAATCAAACCTAACAACATAGTTGTTAGCTTTGATTTTCCATTGTTTAAGTTCAAATTCAAGATTCAGTGTTGGTTTCAAAATGTTTTTGGTATTGGAAGAAGATGAAGCCATAGTAAAGATTTGAAAGGTTTTAGCTTCGAAAAGATTTTGCTTAGAAAAAACTTGATTTAAAGAAAAACTTAGAAAATTTTGAGAGTTGTGTGTTTTTGTGAGGATTTTGGTTTTATATGAGAAAAAATGTGAGCAGTTGAGCCACTAAAAGGATTTCAATAGGAAATTATTTTGAAAAATGATTAACTTTTGAGATCCGCATTAAATGCATAGTTGCAGAAAAGAAGACAAATCATTTTCGATTCGTGTGGACACCCTTTTAACCTTGATGTTGTAAAAATCGCCTTAGGTGGCTGATTATTAATCATTAAGTGGGGATTAACCGTTCGATTTTCACTAATCGGCCTTATTAATCGGTTTGGTTAAAATCGTAAAATACTGATTAATCGCATAAAATCGGCCAAGTCGGGCATAAATCGGTCAAACCGGACGAAAATCGAATAAATGGTCCAACTCGGTTATAGATAGAAATCGGTCAAATCAAGCATAAATAGGCCAAATCGGAAAAAAATTGGCTAGATCGGCCAAATCGGGCATATAGGCTTCAAAATTTTATAATTTTTATATAAAAATCCAATCCGATTAATCCACGATTAATCCGTCTAAACGATTAATCGCTAGGCGGTGCCCGACCGCCCAGCCACTGCGTCTAGTAATTTTGCAACCTTGCTTTTAACATAACAAAGTAACCGACATGAGGTTTAAAAACTTCCCTTTCCTTGAGCTTTAAGTAGAAAGTGATTAAGTTCATCATGTAAGGCATTTCACTTGGTTATAAGAGAAGAAAATGATGCCTAAAAAACCGAGATGCTGTCCATAATCGAGTGTAACTACCAAATGGCATGCAAATACATGTTAAGCAAAAAACCAACAACCTACATTACGGCAAGATAAAGTGTGATGACATGTAAATGTGCAACTAAGGAAAAAACATACAATATATTGCAAAGCGTTTGAATCGCAAACATCAGCATTGCTATTTTGATACTTCTTTTTACAGCCATAATGATATTACCATATATATAAACTTTCAACCAGTACAAACATCATCAACGGCACTAATACAGGCTTTTCATATATACAAGATGTGACCCGATAATCTTCATCATTTGCCTATTATGTTTAGTTTAAAAGCGCCAAGGACCGGACATGTTAAAGCAGAAGATAATAACTAACTTGGCGATTATTTCTATAGAAACCATGAAGGGTTATGTCGGTTCAATGTACGGTTCATTACCTATATATACATATGTATAAACAACGATTACAATGTTAGAACCATAATACAATTTACTTATTCAATTACTTTGCAACTTATATAATCGATCAAGAAGATAGTTGGGACAACAATTGGCATCAAGAGCAAGGATTAACATACACGAAACATCTTTGTTTACGCAAAAAAAACCCTTAACGAGAAGCCAAATAGAAGCGCCGGAAAGAAAAGAACACATTGTTCTTACTTTGGCGAGAACGTTTGTTTTCAATCTTCCAAGGAAAGCGAGCGAGGTTTGGATAAGGAGAAGCGTAAAGAGATAGTGCACAATCTACTTTACGTTGAAGTTGCAAGCGTCAAAACACCGGGCGATATTGGTGTCGAAATTTGTTGGCAACAACAAAGGAAGAAGATTTGGAGACTTTGTGTATACGGTTAGAAAACAAAACACAAAGCAAGGCGTTGTTGTAGAGGAAGGCGTATCGCATGAGCGAAGGAAGTACTCAAAGAAAAGTGTGGGTTTGTGTTGATACAACACAAGGGCGACAACAACGAGAAGAAACAAGCAGTATGGTTTTGTTTTGAGAACGCAATCAAGCGAAGGAATGTTTTGATTCGAAGGATTACCAAGGCGTAGTGAGATTGTGTGTAGGAAACCTAGCGATTTCAAAGTGACCGAGATCAAGGAGAGCACACAAAGGAAATAGAGAGAACAACGTATAGATTGGTACAAGGAAGGTTTTGTTTTTGTTAGTATCGAATCAAAAATTCGAAAACAAAGCGAAACAAAAGTGATACAAGGCAAGGAGGCATTAAAAGTTTTAGTTTTAGACTCGTTTGCAAAAAAATTCGAGACACAATTCAAAAAAACCTGAAGTCGAATTGGATTTCTGGAAACAAGGGTAACGAGGCAAGAGATCGAAAGGAAATAAAGTGGGAACAAACAACGTTGGTGAACGAGCTTTACTAACAAGGCAAAACGAATACATCTCGTATTCATCAAAAGTAACGAGGTCACAATTTTCATTTACTTTGGATTTCAATTCATATTTAGAAATAGTATATATCTCATTAGGTATACTATTAGGAAATCCTTAAAACTAATTATTGATCCCGTAGTACTAAGATTCCGGAGACTATAATTTTCACATTAGAAAAGAGTACCATACTAAGAAAGTAACCCCATTAGACTAGAAAGTGAAAATAATAAACACTTTCAAAATGACAACCGATGATATAGTAACCACATCAACTACAATAAAACCCGTAACACACACGCACAATACCAATGCCTAAGTTAAAAATACAAACTACAGTTTGGTCTATACAAATCAAAGTTATACTAGAGGCACATGGTTTATGGGAAGCAATAGAACCAAAATTAGACACACGAGTTGATGACAAAAGGATAAGGCAACAATCGCCTTCCTATATCAGCGTTGACGGAAGATATGATCTTACAAGTAGCGGGTTGTAAGGCGGCAAAGGATTTATGGGATTCGCTAAAGAAAAGACACGTTGGACAAGATAAAGTGCGGCAAGCACGTTTACAATCATTGATGATTGGATTTAACTCACCGGATGAAGGAAGATGAGGCGGTGGATGCATTTGCGAGACAAGTTAAATGGCTATGTCACGAAGGCAAAAGAATTGGGAAAGAATTAGATGAATCACTTGTAGTTAGAAAATATTAGACTCCACACCCGATAGATTCATTGGATAGTAGCATCCATAGAACAAACAAGTGATCTAGGCGACATTACCTAGATGAGATCCTTGGAAAACTCAAAGCGTTTGAGGAAAGAATAAAACTCGGAAGGAGGACAAGTTGAAAGCAGGAGAATCTCTGTTGTTTACACGGTGAACACTCGGATAAAGGAAAGCGTTTTAACAAGCGTGGAGGTAGATCGAATTACTCATGAGAAAGCGGAATAATAACGAAACAACTCACAAAGGAAACTCAAATCATATAGGAAACCCGGACAATTCAAGTAGGAAAGACTTGAGTAACATTAGATGTTTCAAGTGCAATAAACTTGGACACTATATGAGTAAATGTAGAGCAACATCAACAAACCGGGAACAATCAAACCTTGTCTTAGAAGGCGATGAACCATCACTATTAATGACTATGCACGAAACCGAACACAAGGAAGTGTTGTTGAATGAAGAACAAATTCAACCAAAGAAATATACTACACGGATGCAAGCATATGGTATTTAGATAATGGTGCAAGTAACCACATGGTGGTATAAAGAGTCATTTTAGAGATATTGATGAGAGTATAACAGACGATGCGTTTTGGAGATGGATCGTATATACGGATAATGGGTAGAGGGTCTATCTTGTTAGGTTGTAAGAACCAGAGGAGCAGTAGTATCAAGTATACTACATACTAAACCTCAAGAGCAACATACTTAGTCTAGGACAACTTCTTGAAATAGGTTGTAAGGTCATTATGGACGGAAATAAGTGACTTTGTATGATATAAACAAGAAGTTGTTGATGAAGGTAGAACGATCTAAGAATCGACTCTACAAGATCGATTCTGATAGAGCACCTATATGTCTCTTAGCAAACATAGACAACCAAGCATGGTTATGGCATGCTAGATTAGGTCATCTAAACTTTGATGATATAAACAAGATGACTAGAAAAGGTCTAGTAGAAGAATTCCTAGGATAAACCATGCGGGGATGATTTGTGACGCATGTTTATTAGGAAAACACAGAGAACACCATTTCCAAACCAAGCCAAATTCGGATCGAAGAACCCGTTGGACTTAGTATATGGAGACCTCTGCGGTCCTATTAGTCCAAAGAACACACTCGAGCAAGAAACTCATTTTCTTGTTAGTAGAGCGATTGTACACGTTTTATGTGGGCATACTTTCTTACATCGAAAGATGAGGCATTTAGTACATTCAAGGAATTTAGGCGAGAAAATAGAAATGGAAATGAAGTTGAAAATTAGAATGCTAAGAACGGATAGAGGTGGTGAATTCACATCAAATGAATTCACAAAGTCTCGTAAGGAAAGCGGAATAGGACGACAGTTGTGACACTATACTCCCACGTGAGAATGGAGTAGTGGAGAGAAGGAATAGGACAGTGCTATCAACTACAAGGAGTATGATGAAAGCAATGAAGTTACCATTAACTTTTTGGGCGAGGCGATTAAGCATGCCCTTTACATACTCAATAGGGTACCTCGAGGCCACGATAGATAAAACTCCATATGAGGCACTCTACAATAGAAAACCAAACTTAGAGAACCTAAAATATTGGATGCACGACTTACATAAAGATAACGATACCTCACTTAAAGAAGCTGGACGATAGGAGCATACCATTGGTTTACTTAGGAGTAGAGGAAGGATCAAAAGCATGTAGGCTATATGACCTATAGCAAGAAGAAACATGTTAGTAGGGACGTAAAATTTATGGAAACAAAACCGTGGGATTGGAGCGAAAATGAAGGAGATCACGAACACTCAAGACACCTTTCGGGCTAGTTTTGTAGTAGACGGAGTTGACAATGAAAACCTTACACGGTCAACACGAAAACGATGACAACACGTATCATGAACAAGATCAAATTCACGATCGGTTTCACCAATCACACGAAGCATACCATTCGACCCACACTCGGAAGGAAGCGAAGCTACTATTAGTTCTATGGAGAACTCAAGAGATAAGTTTGATGATACACCGATCGTGAATTCGAAACATGTCGGACATATATAGACATGCATGTAGAGTTGAACCACAAAGCTTGTTATTTACGGAAGAAGAACCCCGTAACTACAAAGAAGCATCAGTAGACGAGAAATGGATTGAGGCCATGGAGATTGAATTGGATTCAATCAACAAGAACAATACATGGACTCTTACAACATTGCCAGAAAATCAGAAGGCAATAGGACTCAAATGGGTTTACAAAACCAAGAGAGATGCAAAGGAAACATCATCAAATATAAAGCACGGTTAGTGGCAAGGTTATGTACAAGAACAAGGATAGACTTGATGAAGTATTTGCAGTTGCTCGGATAGAGACAACATTAGCGGCATATCATGGATGGCAAGTACATCATCTAGATGTAAAATCAACATTCCTACATGGAGATTTAAAGGAAGAAGTCTCGTTACACAACTGAAGGATTTATACAACAAGGAAACTCGGAAAAGTCTATAAACTTACTAAAGCTTTATATGGCTTAAAAGCAAGCGCCGAGAGCTTGGAATGTGAAGCTTGATCAAACATTAAAGTCCTTAGACTTTAAGAAATGCAATCTCGAACAAGCGGTCTACACAAAGCGGAACAAGAACTCTACACTTATTGTTGGAGTTTATGTAGATGACTTAATAATCACGGGCACTCAAGAAAGGAATTGGAAGCTTTTAAATCCCGGATGGAAGAAAAGTTTGAAATGAGCGACTTAGGATTTTAGCTTATTACCTTGGGATAGAAGTTACAGACGGGAGGAGAGATTACAATCAAGAAAGCAGTTATATTAACAAGATCATAAAGGAGACAAGTATGATGGATAGTAATGATACGAAGATACCAATGGATCCGGTACTAAGTTGGTCAAGGCGGAAGATGGAAACTCGGTTGGCGCAACTTACTACGAAGTTTAATTGGAAGTCTCGATTACTTACTACATACAAGACCGGATCTTAGTTATTGATCGGACTACTCGGTGATTTATGCAAGACCGAAGGATCATCACCTAAAGCGATAAAGCAAGTAATCCGATATATCAAAGGAACAGGGAGCATGGGATAATTTACAAGAAAGAAGGCGGTGCAAGATTACGAGGATCTGACGGTGGTTATGGAATCAACAGCGATCAAGGAAAGGAACTCTCGGCATAGTATTTTACTTTGGAGAGTCACCCATTACTTGGTGTACTCGAAGCAACCAACGATGGCGCTATCATCATGTGAATCGAAATTCATGGCGGCTACTACTGAGCATGTCAAGCCTTATGATTGAAGAGATTACTTAGTGAATTAAGCGGAGAAGAGAGAAGAAGATATGGCGAGGGTAGATAACATTTCAAACAATAGCACTAGTCAAGAACCCAATTTTTCATGGAAGAAGTAAACACATCGACATTCGCTATCATTTCATTCGAGAATGCGTAGAGAATGGACATATCAATGTGGAGCACGTCAACGGAGAACTACAAAGAGCGGATATACTAACAAAGGCTCTACCAAGACTAAAGTTCACGATGATGAGACAAATGCTCAGAGTTCAAGATTTAACAAGAAGCAACGATCAAGATTAAGGAGGAGAATGTGACCCGATAATCTTCATCATTTTCCTATTATGTTTAGTTTAAAACGCCAAGGACCAGACATGTTAAAACAGAAGATAATAACTAACTTGGCAGTTATTTCTGTAGAAACCATGAAGGGTTATGTCGGTTCAATGTACCGGTTCATTACCTATATATACATATGTATAAACAACGATTACAATGTTAGAACCATAATACAATTTACTTATTCAATTACTTTGCAACTTATATAATCGATCAAGAAGATAGTTGGGACAACACAAGATGTACGTGCCGTTATCACCATTCTACGGAAAACTCCATTTCATGTTAATGTGATTAAACCGAACCAATCACTAACAAAACCAAGTATGCGACAAATAACTCAATATCGGATGGAAAATTGAAACAATCTTATCCTCGGAGGTTTAGTGTGGTTACGCTTTAATTTCGATAGTCATTAATAGGAACAAATCCTCTCCAATGAGCTTCTTGATAGATGCGAACAATCATGTAAGGTTTGTAGCATCATTGTGTGTATGCTCAATTGAGGTATTCTTATCGGCGTGTTGATGTAACTTTGAAAATGCCAAATCTCAACCACTTAGGGTGACCTATTAATGGTAAAAAGACTTGTGACAATTACACCTAAAATGTGTGAAATCTCAAGTTCAACATCGGTAGGTGCAAATAATTCTCTGAAATGGCTCGTCAATCTCCACAGGCGGAGGATTTCGTAGTTTAAGTATAATGTGGCGTGTGGCGGTGAGTTCAAAGCACGTGAATTAATCGGCCAAAAGGTTGGAAACCATTGTTACCATCAAAAAGAACTAGAAAATGCCAAATCTCACAAGAAACTTACAAAATTGATGTGAAACTACATATTTGCGAAAGAAAGCAAATTGAAAGCTATTCAATTCTTTCTTTATTTAAAGTTTAATTTAAAACAACCACTAAATCAGTAACCAAAAGAAAGCTTGTTTGTTTTGTAGGGAAAATACTAGTAAACCTATGATCGGTAGTACACACTTCATACAAGTAAACCGTAAACAAATTGATAATAACAAAATTCTAGTATACAGAAAACAAAATGGGACTTACAAAATTTCAAAAAAGAAGAGATCAGTGGGTTACAAACTGATCGATTATGTTTCCTTTCAACTACAAAGTACAAACTATTAGATTATGGTCCAAGCCCGGTGTGAGGTTAGGGTCCATTAAGGTTTGTAATCTATAAATATCGATCAATAATAAAGTTACACTTAAGGGGTTTACATTGACATGGGTACCATTATCCCTCTCTTACATATATTCCTTTATTTTCTTTGTTTACCAACAACCAAATAACAAATCCCTTTTGTTTTCTTCTTTGTTGAATTCATTGACCAACAGTTTAGGTGGGGTAAAATTCCACCGTGCACAACTCTTAACGCAACAAACAACAACAACATCATTATTATACCATTTTACAAGAATTATTTTATTGGTCATCATACATTTGTTAGTCAATTATCTCAAGCTATGATGGATTTGATACAAACCCTAAACATTTGTGGGCTTAAGGAAGGGGTCGTTGGATAATTCAATGGACATATGGTTGGTCAAATCTCGAAAGTGGTGGGATCTTTGAAGTTCTTGGAACAAAGAAGGTGATAAGATCGGTAGTTTTATGTTAACAAACAAAAAACTAACTTATAGTTGTTTTATTGTTTGTTTGTTAGTCGATTTTTCGTACGGCTTTGTTACCAGTCGATAAAAGTTGACCGTTGGTACCGGTCCTTAAAGTCGACCGTTGGTACAGTTTTGTTACCAGTCGGCTTAGCTGACCATTGGTACCAGTCGACTTTCGACAAAAGTCGACTATTGGTACCGTTTTGTTACAAGTCGATTAAAGTTATGTTTTTATTACGTTAATGTTTTGTTTTATTTTCTTTTCTAGTTTACTACTCGATCCGAGCTTTCACGATTTCGCGCTTGTTTGTGTTGGGCGTTATAAACCCGTGAGGAGTAACTTTATTATTGATCAATATTTATAGATTACAAACCCTAACCCCACACGGGCGTGGGCCATATTTATCATCTAATACAAAGCGACCTTGTTTGGGGTTTATTTTAACGACGATATTTTAATAAACATAACTAGCGAGGCTAGTAAAAAGATTGAAGACGACATTACAATAGTTTTTCCAAGCCACAATTAGATCACTAATCCAATCTTACCAATTCACGGTTAACCTTATTGCTCTAGGGAGAATCCATGTATGCGAGATTGTTTGAAGCACAATGATCCTAGCATTGTTAATTACATTGAGAATGGGATTGGATCAAGTCGAGGCGCGGGAACACAAACCAAAGGCTTAGCTCTAGGGTGTGAGCCGAATCCTCTTCCATATCAACACGTGTGAGGTTTCCATCTTCCCAGCTTTCCGATTGAAACACTGGATCATAGACCCAAGCGTTGTGTGTACCATATTGAGTGCTAGTGATATCCCAGGCACATTCTCTTCCCACTACCAAATGGTAAATAATGAAAATGTTGTCCTCTCACATCCAACTTGTTTTCTTGGAATCTTTCGGCGTAAACTCTAGTGGATTTTCCCAATGGTTTAGGTCTCTATGGAGGCCACACATTTATATAAATATCGTGTTTCTTTGGTATGTCGTAACACCTTTGTGCAATGTTTTGTTGATTTTCTTGGAATAAGTGGGGCGGTTGGGTGGAGCGTAACGTTTCCTTCACAATCGCTTGCGGTATGGAAGGTTTGGTGCGTCCGATTCTTGTATTAGTCTACTTTCACCAACAACTTGATTAATTTCTTCAATTGCTTTCTTCATTATATCGGGATGATTGACAAGTTACGCTAAACCCCATTCTATAGTACTTCTTTGAAGTTATGTCATTCTCATGGTAAATAAGTTCGAAATGACAAAGACATGATTTCGTATTTAGCTAGACAGATAAACATTGAGAGTGTGTCTCTTGAGAAAAGATAAACATTGAAATATACTATTCACTTATATGCGTATGTAATTAACGGACTTTTAAGGATATATAATACAAGCTTATCCATTTTACTAAATGTGCAGTATGTAATTAACCGTTCAGTGGCGCATTTAGCTAGCTTTGTTACCATTTCTAAAAATGGACGATCGCTGCTGTATCATCAGCCAAAGCCCTACGATGGCTGTAACAAAGGTCAAAGGTAAATTAAAAAAAAAAAGCTTCAATAATGTATTAAGAAATTAAGATTGGCTAGGCCTCCCAATACGTAACAACCACATAACTCTTTTTATATAAGCACAAACCCCTTCTCTACTGCAATCATCATTCCTCTACTTTAAAAATTTTGCATACTTTTTGGTTAAAATGATGAGTATTTTGATACGGTTCAAAAGATTAAGATGCATATATATATTGGCAAAACACGGATAAAGGCTTTGATGTTCTCTTCGTCATGTCCACTTCCATGCTCTCATCTTGTGCGATATCAAGTAAAATGCCAAGCAAGTCTGCACTCCTCCAATCTCCTTGTGCTTTCTTGCCTCTTTGTGCTCTTTCACGATCATCTCGATTATTACATGAATCTTGATCGAAGATCCTTCACCCTCTTTTATAATCCTGCCAAATCTAGAGTCTTAAACAACCATATGTAGTCGGAAGGTTAAAGCTACCACCACCTTACGATTATCTCGGCAATCACTTTTGCCTTTGTTTGCCTCCTCGCCTCCTTGTCCACACATCTTTCACTCTTAACCATTCTTGATATCACATTGTTAGTCAATTTCATGAGCTCCCGCCTAGATCCACCGATTTTCCAACTTTGGCATTTCGGATATTGATATTATAAAGCGAGTAAGCTCATCGCGCCTAATTGAGCCGAGCAAGTCAAGTGTTGTGCCATTTAGGGCCGTAAATTGACAATCTTCTTCATGAACTTCGATAGGGTCCATAATTGGCAAACACGAAATCTTTTGATCCATAAGTTATATAATCTAAAGCTAAGCTTTTGGGTCGATCTAAAGAGGCATTTTCATTGGTTTTAAGGAATTCTCTAGCAGTTTCTGGTGAACATGCAACAATACATGGTATTGAGCCAAGAAATAAATGAATAATTGGACCATATTGAAGTGAAAGCTTGTGAAATGCTTGATGAGGGATGCAGGAAAGGAGGTGAAGATGTCCAATGATCGGAAGAGCGACTAAGGGGCTCGGTGGAAGATGAGATTTAGCTTCATGTTCGAAGATGAAAATGGTGGACATCGTGAATATGAAAATGAGAGACAAGTAGGAGTAAACATTCTCCATGTTAAGGTGAAGTTGAAAATGATAAACATACATGAATGTAATTGAATTGGCGGGTTTCACCACATGTGTTATCCTTCTTTATATCTCTATATATATATATATATATATATATATATATATATATATATATATATATATATATATATATATATATATATATATATATATATATATATATATATATATATATATATATATATATGCATAGCTACCACACTTATTTGACAATAAATACATTACACATATTAAACGTTTTCTTGACAATAAACACATTACACATGCTTAACATTTTGTTTTAAACTACTTACCAATCTAGACTAATACACCACCTAGTTAACCATTTAAGACCAAATATCTACCTTGTACTAAATGATCCTATTTCTTAGTGCGAGTCATTTAGCCCTTTGACTGTATATATTTGATCAAATATTATCCTAAATTGTTTATTTTTGAGTATTAGGTACTTGAGAGCACAAATGCTCGAAAAGTACAAGTTTTGGGCTCGATTGGACGAATAACGAAGAAAATGACAACCGGCAACATGAGCGACATGTGTGACACCGTAATCTCCCAGCGATTCGGTGTGTGGAGGCGTCCGGTGAGACGGCGTCAAAAAGCATCTGGCGACGTCAAAACCCCAACGAGATGCCAACATAACTAAGTCGGTGCAATATCAAAACCCTTTTTGGTGACGAGCTAATGGTGTCACAAACATAAGCCCAGCGTTGTCACAACACAAAATCTATAAATACATTCACATTGTTTTCATTATTGTGTGTGCAACTTTAGATGAACGAATACCACGAACTATTTTACACCCTTTGTAGGCCTTTTTGCCCTGAAGACCTCATGTAATATTGAGATAGGTTATTTATTCAATCATTCAATCATGTTTTGCATAATTGTATGATTTGCTTACTTCCTTGTCTTTTTTATTCTTGTGCTAGGCTAAACTAATTAGTGTTTTCTTAAGATAGGATGAAACCTAGTTATTGATTGCTTATCTATCGTCTCTTGTCGATGGTGTGTACGTTAGTAGTTGGAAGCGGCTACTAACCTATATAGGATAGCTTGAGCGTCCACTAAAACATGTTTAGTTAATGCTTATGTCTTAGGAATTAAATAAGTAGGGTATTTAAAGTGTGTTCTAGTTATTGGGTAGGATTGACTTGAGACGGTCTCTCATGTAGGCTAGTTCAAGGCGTGGGGTGACTAACCCGTAATTGGTAATAAGGAATACTCCGCATTGTATTAGACAAGTAATTAAAGAGTAATGGAATTCTAGGTATGTTGGACCTTACTAAATATCAACCTTATCACTTTAACAAGCGAACCCAACACACATAACAACAGTTACACGTAGAACACGAACAAACCAAACACAAACATATGCGTAAAACAAAGAAGGAAAGATTAAGAGAGATGGTGACTTGATGTTTATATAAAAACGTGTATATGTTGTGAATAAGATATGCAAACAATAAGTTGTATATTCCTTGAGAGAAAATACACACACACACACACACACAAGCACACCCTCAAATGACCATTTGAGGGTATTTATAATACAAGAGGCATAAAACCCTAAAGGCTTTAGCTTGGGCTTTCTTTGGGCTTTCGTGGACTTGGATTGGATTACACTTAATAAAAGGCTAGCTTATCTTAACTATTAGCTATTTAGCTTAGCCCAATCCACGAGCCCGTTGACTATTCTATCACGATATCTAACAGCGTTACAAAGTTCCTAAGCGTGAATGACCATCACTTCTAATAAAACAATTAATACTAATAATCTCCCCAAGGGTGGCCATTCAAATGATGCTCCACTTGATTTGGTCTTTACTTTCCTTGAGCTTGAACTTTGCGTGTAGATATAGAATAGTCTTGATTCTTTGTTCCTTCATGCTTTGTGATAAATTAATGTGGTTGTCTGCCGTTGTCAACCGTTGGTTAGGTGTCTCCAAGTCTTTCTCCACCATGCTCACACTTCTATTTGACTTTGAGTTTCCAATGATGAAGTTCTAGTCTTTACACTTTGTAGATTCTTTGATATTGATGAGAACATTCATGTGTTGTTGGTATGAGCATGTGTCGAGTCTGCACGACCAATCCGCTCCGGAGCTTCCATAAGAAGAAAACATAAAACAAGTTAGTAATAAGCGGATTCCGGACTTACAAGTTTGAATTTCGAGGGTGTTATGACATAGTGTGAAACACGTCTCTAATTCTTCTGAGGCCGTTCGAACTGAGTCCCACAAGTGAGATAACACGATGTACCGAAATACATCTGATTCGGATGAGTCATTTGAGGTACATCAAGCATCACTTCTGATTGTAGACCATTTGAGACACACTAAGCGTAATCCACGGAGAATTACCAAGTGACACCTTTCATGGCTTCTTGATGTTGACCACGGCGAATTTCCATTCAATCACCGAGGATTACAGTTGTAACTCCCTTATAAATGTTACGGCGGTTGCTAAGATCTGCGTAGGACTCTATAATATATCACTTGTGTCCTTATTGATGAACAACAAGCGATGTCATGACAAGTGTTCCTATGAGATCTTTTGATGAATCTCATGGCTCTAGACTCAATAGTGCATTTTGGTTTTCCGGCGGAGACTAGGAGAGGGTCTCTTCTTCAATACCAACCAACTCTAAGAGGCGGTCAATAGATTATCACGGGGTTCCGGTGAGAATGAAACAAATCCTTTTAAGAGGAATTGAGTGGCTAGAAGGTTTAGTGCGATGCGACCTTTGGGTCCATGGCGTCTTTGTCTTCAATACAGTGTCATCTAGTGACAACCAGTAGTATATGTATTGAACCCGGTTTACGCCTAATGTTGAATATGGAGGGCTATTTCTTTTCACCCATTATCATTACATTTCTTTTAATTCTTCAACCCTTCTTTCTCCTTTCTCACATTACTCCTTTTTCAATCATACTGAGGACTTCTAATACTAACTATTTGTGATGTCCTTGGGTAGATCCCTCCACTCTGGCGGATCATAGGACGGATTTCTATCCTTAGTCACCTTATAACTCCATGGCTGTCCTATTGTTGCCATAAAACCATTTTTCTTGAAAATCTCTCAGAGTGTTTATGATAGAAAACATGTTTGAAACACTCCGTGAGTTTTATATTTTCAGAAACACTCCCTCTTCACAAGTGCTCATAAGTTTTGATAGAAATCTGCACATAGAGGGTAGAGTTCGCACTTTTTGAATTGATCGACTTTAAATGAACTATACCGATTCGAGACACGTTTACATTACTAGAGAACTAGCTTGAAATTATTACCCGTCCTGGTCAAGTCCATATAAAGTTTCTCGAGATGGTACATGATTCCTCGTCAATTCATTGGTTTCAACTGAGTCGAGCTCATTATGAGATTCAAACCACGATCATTAAACATTTTTGATCACATTTTAATCACGTCTCCTCCCCTTCAAAAATAGCATAAGCGTGATATTTTTGATATCAACGGATTAAAAACATTTTAGAATCTTTTGGGGAGACAAACGGATTTGATTTAAGAATGAATTTGGAACATTTTGGTTTTATACTCCCCCTTTAATAAAGCATAATCAATTAAAGGGTTTTAGAGGGAGTTATCTTGAGCACAAAATATTTTGAAAGATTTTGAAAAATCTTTTTGAACAATCTTGAAAAAGTGCTCAAGATGATGATTTCTCACCATTTTTAAATGTAGTGCCTTCAAGCGTACACTTGATTTTTCTATCAAAGCACGAGTTTTGATTTGAAAGTAATCAAAAGTCATCATTTTGGTCCGGGTTTCGTCTTGAAGTATCACGAAAGCCATTTTATGAAGAAATTTTGAGAAGCGACATGTTTTAGAAAACAAATTAAAGAACTCTCGCTCAAGCATACATACATGCCCGTATCATTGTTGAATGACATTTCTAGAAACGTCTGAATATCGATTATACAAGAGACATGTCGTAGAAGAATATTTTTGGATTTTGGATTTTCTATTGTTTTGTATTTTTGAAAGATTTTATATTTTTATATTTTGCTTTTGTTGGTTTTCAAATTTTGTATTTTGTTTTTCAAAAATATTTACAGTGACTTTGGAAAATCATTTTCAAGAAGATTCGAGAAGGCGTTCTAACTCCTCGGGGTTAGGCTTCGCATTCAATTCGTCGAACTAAATGCTCAAACCTTTCTTTTGGAAGGGCTTTAGTTAATAGATCGGCGAGTTGGTATCGATCTTCACGAAGAATAATTCAACAGTACCATTTTCGACATACTCTTTGATGAAGTGATAGCGGACTCGATATGCTTAGTCTTTGAGTGATGAGCAGATTGCATGATATGGCTATGGCACTTTTCGAGTCACAATACATAGGTATTTTATCGAAAGTAAAGCCATAATCTGTGAGTTGTGTTCTCATCCATAGAACTTGAGCACAACACAGATAGAGACACATACTCGACTTGCGGTTGAAAGTGCGATGCAATCTTGTTTCTTTGAAGACCGACTTACTAGCTTTTCACCCAAAATTGTGCTCCTCGGATGTACTTTTGTCGTAACTTGATCACTGCGTGGTCCGCATCAAAGCATAATTAGATCAAATCCAGTTCTTCGGATACCAAAGTCCCATGTGAATGGATGTCTTGAGCACCGAAGATCCGTTTAACCTCTTTGAGGTGCGATTCGGTGAGCTTTGCACGAAACCGTGCTAATAAGCAAGCGACAAAATGAATATCCGGTCGACTAGCGATAAGATACATGAGAGAACCAATCATGCTCCGATATTTCTTGGATCAATAGGTTTCCCAAACAAATCGGCTCCAATTTTTGGTGAAGTTACCATTGGTGTTCGACCGAGTCACAATTATCCATACCATGATTTTCAAAATCTCGGTTGTGTATTTAGCTTGATTTATAAAAATTCCACTAGGGGTGATGTATTTGTAAACCAAGAAATAATTTTAGTTCCCCATCATGGACATTTCAAATTTGCTTTTCATGAGATTTTCAAAATGTTTTGAAAGTTTCAGATTAGTGGACCCAAAGATGATGTCGTCCACATAAATCGAACAATCAAAATGTCGTTTTGCATTTTGTGTAAACAAGGTAGGATCAAGCTGTTCCTTTGGTGAAATTGTTTTGGATAAGGAAGAGAGACGATTAAGTCATACCACGCTCTTGGAGCCTGTTTTAAACCATAGATTGCCTTTTTGAGTTTGTAGGCGTAGTCCGGATGTTCCAAGTCAATGAAGCCTCTGGTGACTCACGTACACTTCTTCTTTGAGTTCCATTCAAGAACGCGGTCTTAATGTCCATCTAATAAACCGTGATGTTTTGTGAGTGCATAGGCCAAGAATATCCCGATCGCTTCAAGTCTAGCTACCGGCGTGAATGACTCTTCAAAGTCTATCCCTTCCTCTTGTCGTATCCTTTGGCCACAAGGCGAGCTTTGTTGCTAATTCTGTCATCTCTTCATCCCTTTTGTTCTTCCATAACCATTTAAGATCAATGGCGAATGTCAATTGGTCTTGGAACAATTCCCAAGATTCATGAAGGCGGTATTGGAGAAGTTCCTCTGCATTGCTTCTATCCGTGCGGGTTACGCCATTGCTTCACGAATGTTCTTTGGCTCGATATTGCTAATTGAGAAAGGTAAATGCATAAGTCGCAATCGGTGGCAAGTTGGCGTCTCGTCGAATTGGCCTTGAAGGTTTACCAATAACTTGTTCAATTGGGTGGTCTTTTGTCCACTTCGAGTAGAAGGATACCGTTGGTTAAGCGTATGCGAGTTAGATGGTTCTCGTAAGCTTGAGGATGATTCGGTGATTCCGTAGCAAGCGGGTTTTCAAATAAGTCTTCATCTAACGTTGCATCGTTTTGGTTTCGGTTTTGCTCATCAACCGCTGGTAGAACGGATGCAATAAGCGTAGTAGATGTAGATGATGTTGATGGAGTTGGTGCATTGGTTTCGACCGTTGTAGATGCATCTTCTGTTGGTGGTGGTGGATGATGTTGGCGGTGCGGCGGAATGATGGTTTGATGCATTTGTGAAGTTCCACCAAAGTATTCATCGAACATTAACTCGAAGAAATTCTCCCATTCTTGTTCTTTAGGATTGTCAAGCGAAGTTGATTGAGCTCTTTGAGGTATGAGTCTGAATCGATGTGTCGAAGTAAGCATCGGTTTAGTGCGGGTTCTAGGCGAGTCTCTCGAAGCCATATGTGAAAGTTCATCAAATTTCACATTCATCGCTCCATGATCCTCCTAGTTCTTCATTATACACCACAGAATGCCCTTGAGTTATCCCGAATATCCAATGAAGATTCCAATATCACCTTTGCTTTCGGTTTTCCAAGATTTTCTCTCGTCATTAGTAGGATAGCACAAAGCGCCAAACACGTGAAAGTAAGAGATATCTGGGTTTCTCTTGTTCACAATCTCATATGGGGTTTTATTGAATCTTGGATGGATGAGGATCGGTTCGAGTGAAACAAGCGTTAGCAACGACATCGACCCAAAGAAATAACGGTGCACTAGAATAAATTAGCATTGTGCGGCAGCTTCCACAAGAGTTCTATTTCTTCTTTCAACTACCCCATTCTCTTGTGGAGTTCTAACAACCGATGTCGATGTGTAATTCCAACATCTTCAAAATAAGATCTTAACTCGATTAGTGAATTGTATGTGGTTATGCATTCTTACAACTCTTACTGGAGCTTGAAGAAGTACTTGAATACGCTTGAAAGGTGATGATGATGCCTAGTGCTTCGTCTTTTGATCTCGAAACTTAACCCATGTATATCTTGAATAATCATCGGCGATAACAAGAATATACTTTTCCCATTAATGCTTTCAACTCTCATTGAGCCACATAAGTCCATGTGCAACATATGCAACCTTGCTTTCGAACTAGGTACGGTTTTAGGTTTATATGATGCTCTTTTGCTTTTCCTTGTTCGCATGATGGACATAGGTGATCCTTGGTGTATTTGAACTTTGGAAGTCCGTTGACGATGTTGTCTTTGGCAAGATTGTTGATGGTGTCAAAATTGAGATGGGATAACCGTCATGCCACAAACGGGACCGAGTTCCGGATGCTCGTGTCATAAGACATATTGGTGATGAAGAGGCCTTTTGATTGATGTCGATAGCATACAAGTTTGTATCACGATTCCAGTTAAGAGATCGGTGCCATCCAAGTTTCTAACGAAGCAAGCATTTTTCCTAAAAGCAACCTCTAAATCGCATCACAGGCGCCCAATCGAAAACAAATTGTGTCCCAACCCTTCGACATAGTAAACCCGAGTGATCAAATAATTTACAAAAGGTAGATCTCCATAACCCATGATAGTTGCTACATGATCATTTAAAACGTCACGGTTCCCATGAATTTCAGACGAAATTGATCGGACTTCAAATTCCGGTCATGTGCTTGGAGCAACCAGTCACGAACCAAAGACATATTTCGATAACCCCGCCAATCACGAAGAAGAAGATTTTGGAAACCGTTTTGATTTTGGTTCCTTTGGGTTAGAGGTAAAATCCTTATCACACTCATAGAAGTCATCTATTGGTAAGACAGTGCATCACTCATTCTTCCATTCTCGAGTGTGAAAGTTCTACCGTGGGTTTCAAATGTCATCCTAAAGTAAACAATATACTCTTTATCGGTAGTGTAAAGCCTAAGTCTCATGACTAGTCTTCCTATTCGTTTAGCATAAGTTCTTTTGGGAACATTCTTCTTATGAGCTTAACAATCTCATTCTTAGAAACACAATCATCATGAACATTAGTTAAAGATTTCTAGCAAGTTAAACAAACTGATTCAATGATTCATTAAACTTAGCGAGTTCAAAGGTTCATTACATTCGGATGAAATGTCTTTCTTATTACAAAGCGGTAAATTCCTAGGGTGTTCTTCTACTTTCTTCTCTTTATTCAGCGACTACTCTTAGAGGCAAAGCGAGACTCTATTGTTCCTTGAATTGCTCTTAGGCTTTAGTCTGCTTGCTCTAGAGGTGCTTCCTAGTCTGTAGAAGGTAAGGCACACTCATTAAGATTCACAATCTTATCTAGAGAAGTGGTTTCACTTTCCTAGTCTCTTTAAGTGCTTTTCTAAACTTATGTCATTTGTTCCATATGTTTTAGATGTGGAGGCGGATGCATTAGTGGTACTCATCTTAAAAAGGCAGTGCTAAAACTTTTGGTTTCTCGATAACCGCTTTTCCCTTATCAACATTTTGTTTAGGTAGGGCGGTGGAGTGGTGGTTTTGATGAAACATTTTCTCATTGACTTTTGGAGGAGGCAAAAGCAGACTTTTTGGTTTGGAAACCGGTTTGGGAACATTTGCTTTCTCCATGATCAATGGTTTTTAATCACAGATTTCACTACCTTTCCTTTTTGACTTTCGGTGAGCCCTCAAAGATCATTTTCGCTTTCATGTCATTGTAGGCACGCTCATACGACAATTTGTCATACTTGCATTCCTCGGTTTTTCGATCAAGTTGTTTAAAATATGAGACATTTTCTTTTCAAGTTTCATAAGAGCTTTTCATATTTTGAAACAATTTTGGAGGTCTCGGTTGGAGTCTTTCATGATCTTCAACATAATATGTTTGCAAAATGATGGACATAATATCGTGAGTCGAACATCTTGAAGAGAGAATCATTTAGATTTTCCAAAATTTGATGTGTTCAACACTTTCATTAGCTTGCTTTCCGAGATTTATGGTCCTTGACAAAGTCGACTATTTCTTTAAAAAGGCTTGTTCAAAATGAATTACCACAGGTTGATGTTATTCAATTTGAGGGGCAATTTGAGTTTCAAAAACTTTTTGTTCATTATCAAAACTATTAAACCGGATGTTTGTTGTAATATTGGTTTTAGTTTTCTTTGTCTCTTGAAGATCCACAATTCTAGTTTTGACACTTTCCAAAATACTTCTCGCATCACTTGTGTTAAAAGGATTGTTTGAAGACATTTGTTCAATGTTCGAAGAGATTTGGATACAACAAGCGGTTTTGGCGGTGTTGACACTTTGTTTGAAACACTTGGTTTGGTGGAAAACGTTGATTGAGAAACAAACGAAATACCATTAATTTGGTTCCATTTATTATAATCAATAGGTTTGATTTCGGATGTTTTGTCTCATTTTGATCTACTCTCATCGAGATAGTTCCAGCGTTTCAAGAGAGTCGTGCACAATTATAGGTTCATGCAAAGGTTTTCCATTATTCAACACATTTCGTTGTTTACGAGCTTTCTTGAGGAAGCAGGAGGTGAGTTACCAAGAGCCATTTACGTGTCGTATGAAAATCGAGTTACTTGATTAGAAAGCATCTTGTTTGTCTTAGCGGAATGACCCGTTGTAAGAAGTAAATTGTCCAATTTTTGATTGTTTCGCTTTATCCGAATCTCATCAAGAAGAGAATCTTCTCGTTTTGCAAAATCGATTATCAACTTCTTCTTCTCTTTTCAAGATCGAATATGTTGTTTTTGTTTTGAAATTTGGTCATTTAGATCGAAATTTCCTTGTTTAAAGATTTTATTTTCAAATTGATTCACATCAAGTGTGTCATACTTGAGTTGCAAATCTTTTCTCTTAAAAGCAGAATCTCGATAACCAATTTCTAATTCGACATTTTGTTTGTATGAAATTCATATGCTCTGGCGTTCTCTTTGTAACTCTCAAGCTCGCCGGTCAATTTAGCATTCGCGGCCTTAACATCGCGATTGACCGTTCTAACTTTCTCAACTTCAATGCCACATTGATTGATTAATGATTCAACATAAGCACGTGTTTCCTCATCGGTCTCAGATTTTGTGCCACCTGACCTCCACTAGGATCCACATATGGAGTTTTGAGTTAGTATTGCTACAACTCGGATTGTCCGGTATGTATCATAAGTAGGTCTTGGCGTCACGAATCTTGTTAAATCATCAGTAGACACATCAAATATGACATTGTTATAACATGGATCAATGATTGGTACCTCGGATCTTGCATTGGCGTCATAGGCGGAGGTGAGTCGACTCGTGTCATGCTTAGCTTCACGAGATTTGCCATGAAGATGCAATTCGCATTGAGTTCCTCGAGGTCTTCCAATTCATCCACAATAGCGAAAAGTCATTTTCCTCGACTCAACTGTAACCCCGCTTCTTGCTTATCTGCTTTGTTAGGAATTAGAAAATTCCATAGTGAAGTGTCGGTCACCCCAAATGTTATCTAGCTTAAGTTAGCTCGTAGATTTGTCGTTGTTTACGTTATTTAATAGTTATTTAGTTAGTCAGTAGCGTAGAATAGTCTAGAGTAACACCGTGGAGGAAGGACGGGTCTTTACCCACTGTATACCTGATCCACAGGCCGATAGGAGGTCGTATTTCATTTAACTATAAATAGCCCTTCCATCCATGGAAGGGGTGGTGCTTTCAATCTAATATTCTACATTTTGTGAAGTAACTCTACCAAGAAAACACCCTACTCTCTAACTTTCTCTCTAATGGCAAACATGTATTTTGATCTCCCAAGACCACGAATCATCAAACACATAAATATTACGATCCTACAATTGGTACGAGCCAAGGTTTTTGTGTTTTGATGATTTATATGGTTGTTTCATGGTTCGGTTTATGTGGCTTGTCTAGTTTGTTGTTGATACATGTTTTATAACTATTTTGTTTCTTGTTTTAATGGTCGGAATTGTTGTTTTTTTTGGAAAACAACGTTACATGTCCTTTGGTCATATATTCACGTTATTATCATCAGTTTTAAACAGTTTTACATGTCTTTTGTCAAGTTCTTGGTCCAAACAGTCATGATTATTATCATCGGTTTCTGTGACAATGTCTTGTACCAAAAGAAAAGTCATTGGGTCATGTGGTCACTTTTCTGGGTCAAAACTGCTTTTACAATGAATATAGTCAAAAACATATCTGTCCGAAAACTGCTTTTACAACAGTCATGCAATGAATCTTAAATGCATTTTTTCTGGGTCAAAAACTGTTTTTTTTGGGTCTGCTATGAATATAGTCGGAAAACTCATCGGAAATCTTCTAAAATCATGCTAGTGACTTGTTCATAACCAGTCCAGATTCAATGTATTTTCTTAGCGACTTGTCTTTACAAGTCGTAGCGAGTTGACCTAGCGAGTTGGGTTAGCGAGTTGACCTAGCGAGTTGGGTTAGCAAGTTGACCTAGCGAGTTGGGTTAGCGAGTTGACCTAGCGAGTTGGGTTAGCGAGTTGACCTAGCAAGTTGGGTTAGCGAGTTGACCTAGCGAGTTGGGTTAGCTAGTTGGGTTAGTGAGTTGTGATGCTAGCGACTAGTCTTTACTAGTTAGCGACTTGGTTTAAAATTAAGTAGCGACTTGGTTTGAAAAAATGGTTAGCATCTTGACTCTTTTGACTTAGCGACTTGTGACCTTAACCATCAGGACAGAAATGTAGAATGAGAAGTATGACCGTGACCACAACAAGACTCTACCTCAAGTGTCCATATATCACTAGACCACGACATCAACAACATAAACCATAACATCTAGATTCAAGACTCAAACACTATATTAAACCATTACAAGACTCATCACAAATCGTCCTTTTAGAACTCATAACTGTTGGTAATGCAAGATCTCATTTCTCATCAAGGGTTTGAAATATTTCTCAAGACCTTTATTAGATCCTAACAACCCTTATAATGATTTCATCACCGATCTTGACTCACTCATATTCGAAATCGGAAAAGCGAGAAAGATCTCGATGTGAGTTCAAATCATTTAATAGATCTTTTGTTGAACCCTTATCATCACGGATCCGTGCTTTAATGATAATATCCGAAAAACATTAAGGATAGTAGTATAACAAATCATTATATACTATACTTGGTTAGTGTATGACTCGACAACAAATCGATATCTCGATTTAGTTTAACTTCACCTCATTGATTTTAAAAGATCTTTTGTGTTGAACCATTATCATCATGGATCGATATGTGTTACTATCAGAATAAAAGAAAAGAGTATAACAATTTTGTCATCCCTTTTCTTGATTCGTATCATCAAAAACAACATAAAGAAATCAAAATGATAAATCGATTCTTATTCTTACAGGACCCATTATGGATCTAGAAGACAAATCAAAAGTGGCTCGAGCCATCCACATGGCGAGCAATGGGTGATGATAATTGTAGGCGTGAGATCATGGCTATTCTGGAGAGATGCGAATGTATGTTGAGAGTTTTAGGGCTTGAATGATATGTGGATTACGAGTTTTGGAAAGAGGCGCACAAAGGTGAGAGTGAGTTTAGGGTTTGTTATCTAAATAATTGGGATGGAAGTGATTGAGTAGTGATTAGATGTGGAAAGAGGCGGACTTAAATTGAGTGATTTTAGGGTTAGAAGTGACTTGATGAAGTGTTAAATACCCCCGTGTATTTAGGGTACACGTTGTGGATCTGGATAAAATTATGGGCCGTATATGGAGATGTTTATTCTTGGGCCTCATTATTCTTGGATTTGATAAGTTCCAGTCTATTACTTCACATGACATGCTAATCTATGATATCACATTTCATTTAAGATATCACGATCCTGGTATCATGATCCTCAAAGTGGTCAATTTTGTAAGTCGATCAATGTGGGACGTTTATTCGGATCATATGGATCATTCTTTTTTCATTGGACCAGGCTTAAGGTGTATATGTGATGGACATATGGGCTTCTGTAATTGGATCGTCTTGATGAGAGTTGACAATAATGAGTTTTTTGAGATGTGATGATGAGGCCGGTTGAGTTATGAGATTTAAGTTGTTGATAAGAGTTGTTATATTGGGGTTTTGGCACTTTGGTATATACCTTTTCATGAGGGATTTTGTTCACGGCTCGAGTTATTAGTTGATCTTTAATGAGTTCAAGGTTCTTGTCCAATATTATTGACTTGGTATTAAAGTGTATGCTTAAGTGGTTTTATTGTCTGTATTGGGTAATGGACTGATGGGCTTCTCAAAATCAAGATTATATGAGATGTGTTATTATGAGGACTATGAGATTTGGACTCGATGAGTTTTTGTTGATATGAGATTTGAGGATGAAATTCGTTGTGGCATGATGATTAGTACTTTGGTGTATACATTTTCACGATGAATATTGCATCTCGGCTTGAATTGATTTTTTGAACAAAGTTGACTTTGGGATTGTTTGTACGGTATTTCCTATTTGGATTTGAAGTGAAGTTTTTTCGGGCACGTTTACTTATCTCGTCTTCTTTCTACCCTTTTTGAAGATGACTTGTTTGGGCTTTTATAGAGTGTGATAAAGACTTGGCTATTTAGTTGCGCTTGTGATTCTTCTCACTTAACCCACAACGTAGCTATCACTTGATTGTCTCACTCTATTGAGAATGTCAAGAGGTTTTGTACTTTGGGTACACCGTTTCTTCTTCACAAGGATCGATACAAGGTTAAGTAACAAATGGGAATTCTACTTCATGATCAAATTTGGTATATCGGGTTTACTTCTCCATGTGGTCACTACAATAGCAAATGATTGCGTGAATGATGTGTTTACCAAAGTGTTGATTTGATGATGTTGATGATGTTGGATAATGGACAGGTTGATGAACCATTGCATGTTCCCTAAAAGCGGATATTCACCGAAACCAAAGTTTTCATAACACATTCAAGGTGACATTGTTTACGGTTTTGTCTTGATTTTGTAAAATCCGAGAAAGAACCTATTTCGGTTTGAATCATAGACTTGTAAAATCCGTGACAATGGAAACATCCTAGTAATATTAAAGTGCATTTCGGATCTATCTTACGGTTTATTCTTAGTCTTGTAAAATCCATAAAAGAAACTAATTCTCGGTTTAGACCATAGAATTGTAAAATCCGTGAGGATGGAACCATCCCGAGAGAGGAAAGTGTATTTCGGATCTTATCGATCTTGGTGCTACGGTTTCGCTTCAAGAAGGATAAAAGGTGTACTTCATGAATTGGGTGTGTGTTTGGGTTGTCTTCATGGCGGTTTGATTAGTACATGGTTTTATGGGGTATGCTCACTTTACCATGGTTGGGATGAAACCATTATCATAGATCACTTAAAATGTCAAAGGAGGCTAGTTTTGAGCTTTTAATCGGAAGATGTGACAAGCGTTAATTGATATTATTTATTTGAGGTTGAAGTAAAATATCACGGCGAGTGTACTTAGTATCTGAAGGTATCGGGATGGTTGGATGAAGATTCTTCATGATTCTTGTTCGAGCTTATTATCAAAAGCGAAGACTTGGAAATCTAGTTATTGTTGGGTGTCTTTTACCTTTTCTTTTACCACTTGGGAATTGGGCTCATACCACCACAAAATAACTATCACTTTAAGGAGTTACGTTGTAGTGCTCGATTGTCACATTCAATTGTGGATTTTCAAGAGGTAATGTCGTCTATTACTTGATGGTTGGCTGATTGAAGAGTATAGAGTACTTAAGAGATTCAATGGAGCATGAATTCTGACCGCTCTTTGTTACATATGTGCAAGTTTAAGTCACGAGTTCGGGTTAGTTTACTTGAGGTCAAATTCATCATATTGGGTTTCTCCATCGAGCCTCTTGAATGATAATGGGGTTGATTACATGTTTTGCTAAGAGAGTCGAAAAGAGAGATTATGACATCTGTTCACATCAGTTCGGGCCTCGTACTCTAAAGAAAAGAAAGGTGTGCGTGTCGGTGTGCTTTATCTTCAAGAAGAGAAATCTTCTTATTATGACCATTCTCATCAACATGCTTCATACTTTTTCTATGCGCTTGGGTCATCAAGTGAACGGGCTACCACCGATTGTTTTCTCATTCAACTTGCTCGATTATAATGAAGATGGCGACATCATGTCTTGATTTTGCGGAGAGAAGTGTGAATAGAACATTCGGATGATTTTCACTTATTTAGTCAAGAATGGCATCTCGTATGCAATTCTTGAGGGGAGAAGAAGTGTGAATTTTTGCATTGTTGATTGATATTTGAGAATATAAATGGTCATCGACTCTAAACTCATGTAAGAACCGAACTTCTTCTTATTGGGTCATCTTTACATGGAGTTTCTTCTTAAGAGCCGTTGGTTGACATCTTCACTCAAATTGATGAGTTTATCGACAAAGTGCTTAGGTTAATGCTTCACGTACACATCAACATGATGATTCCGAACAATCTCTCGTTCTTGTTTGATGTGATTGGTAGTTTGGTGTTACCATCTTATGTGTTCGTTGTAGCACGATTGTTGATTTCCTTGATGAACATCTTTCATTTCTTGTTTGATTGGGAGGATTTTAGTTAAGGGTTTGCAAGATGTAAGTTGATTGGGAAGCTTTTGGTGATGTTCTTGTTTTAGTAAGTTGAAGATGTTAACTATCTATTCCCAATGGACAATCTTGAAGAAGGTCGAGTCTGCAGGTCTATTCTACATTTCTGCTACATGTTAGAAGACTAAAGACGAGTTGCAATTTGATCTAAAGACTTCTTCTTAATCTGGTACATTATCAAGCAGTTGTCGGTTTAGGGAGAGCACTAATTGGGGAGAGTGAAAAGTCGATTAATCCCAATTAGACTTGCTCACATTCTGCTGACAAGTTGATTCTCACAGATACATCCGAGCTAATGATGTTCTTCTCAAATGATTTCTAGTACATGGGCTTAAAATGAGTTCTTTGATTACGAGTGTCAAAACCGGAAGGGGAAGGAGACACGATATCTAAGCGAGTAAACTTGATGAACTTAATACTTCTAAGTAATTGAAGATATCCGGGAAGACAAATGTTATTACAAGAGAAACTCAAGGTTTGACTCATGGCGAGTAAACTTGATGGACTTAATACTTCTAAGTGATTGAAGTTATCCGGGAAAACAAATGTCATGACCGCAGAGAAACTCAAGGTTTTACTCATCAAGGCGTTTAGTGTTCTTATTCCAACTATGTGGGAAGAGATGGAAGAGTTTGTTTATGAAGATGAAAGAGGTACACAAGTGTGTGATGATTTTGATGTTATCACAATCATCGGGGAGAAGATTGTGTACATTGGGGATGCTCATTGTTTTACTTGAGGCTTGTCGGTGATTCGGAGAGATAATCACTTATTCCGGTGTTGACATCCATGATTGTCACCATGAGATAATCGATGATTGCCCGCTTCTTTAATGTTATTGGTTATTCTCTTTGGGCATTCGGTACTTCGGTTCTTGAGTTTCATACACTTTCTTCAAGGGAGAGAAAAGTATACATCGGGTTTATTCTTTGGCTATTGGACTTAATCTGCTACTTGATGGTATAAGTTTCTTTGTCTTGGGTTTGTGTATTCGGGTTCGTGAGCTCTAGTCTAAGAGGCCGATCGCATCAATTCAACTACTCGGGAAGTGGTCTCTTGATACCTTTTGGAATGGATTGCTGAGATGTCGATGAAAAGAAATTTGAGAAGATTGTTTATGTGTGGGATGATATGGTCTGTTCTTCTATTGGATGATATAACCTCGAGCGAAGAATCACGGTGATTATTCTTAAAAAGAAGCGACAAGATCGATGATAATGGTGTGTGTCTTTGTGCACTGGCTAATGGAAGCTTGAAAGAAAGCTTTGAATCTGCTCATCCAAAGGATTTTCGGTTTGGGGAAGGCGCGAGTCTCACTTTCGGATGGTTCAATTTCTTTCTTCAATGTAAGAGCCTCTAAGCTTTGGTGGTGAAAGTTTTAGGGATGATGACTTCTATCTTCTACAACGGGTCGCTCGATATCCTTATCTCGCGGTTTTCGTATCATCATCTTCTTTAACTATATCATCTATTCTATCTTTGTAAATATTTATCGAAAACAAAATACAAAAATATAAAACCAATAAAAACAAAATACAAAAATATAAAACCAACTAAAACAAAATAGAAAATATAAAACCAACAAAAACCCATAAAAATCGAAAAATTGAAAATACCAAAATATTGTTTTCTCATGACATGTCTTACAGTATCGATAACATCTACGGTCTTAGAAATGTCATTCAATAATGGCACGGATTTTAGATGAAGTTCGAGCAGAGGTGTAAATATTTCTTTCTAAACATGTCACAAACTATGGCTTACAGCTATTACTTGATTAACCCGTGCTTAAACTATGGCTTTGCGTTATCTCGGATGTAACCCATGCTTTAACAATGGCTTGCTATTATTTGAGATAGCAACCCGTTTTTAAAGAAGGAAAGTGCTACGCTTAATCAATTTTCAAATATTTCGTGCACTTATCCTAAAACAAAACAAGGAAAGTATGTCGAAGGATCTTTGTTCCTACACAAATGTTTTTCCGTCTAAAATTCTTGAAAAATTATTTGGTGTTTTCAATAATGGTGGTAAAATCGGTTGCTTTAACAACAATCGAGTTTCGAGTTTTATTAAATCGCAAACTCAATCAATGACTTCAAACACTTTTAAACCTTTCACAATTTGAGTCATTGATTGGGGGATAATGTTTTCAAATCTATATCATCTAACAAGCTTTCTTAATTATCCTACGTGCTTATACGAAAAATATAATTGCCTATGTTGAAGAACTAGGTTTCTAGGATAGGATTGTTAGGATTAGATGATTAGAGTTTGATTAATACATAAACCCCATGCTTTATATGATCTGATTGTTATTGACTTTAATTAGTCGATTGTTGTTTGGGTGATGTCGACCACCATATATTTGTATGTGTGTTCACTAATGTATGCAGGTATATTGGTATAAAAGAATGTTCCCGATCCGGATCCTACAATTGAAGATGATTGGATGCCGAAAGGAAAAGGGTAACTATATCTTGGGTTGACAAATGAAGAAACGGAGCTTAACTGGACTTCAATGGAGAGTTGGCATAAATGCAACGTAAGAGGTCTCACGCATCGTTAGATGGTTTTCTTCTAAGTGATTGAAGAAGCGGAGCTTAATTTGACCTCGGTTGGCATTCAAAATGCAACGAAGAAGAATCTCACTTGCATCCGCAGACGGTTTTCTTCAAACCTACAAACAACAACAACAAAAGCGGCTCAACCACTAGCGAATCTTTATGCAGGATACGGTTTTAAACAATTTTGAGTAAATTGAATTAAATTGTTTTGAAAATGGAAAATATTGTTTGAAAATATATTGGACTAAATTTTGGAAATCACGGACTTCATTTTATCAAAACTTGAGTCACTCAATTATCGACTACGGTCATGGATTGAGGGGAGAGTGATTTAAAATAAAATATTTTCAAACGATATTTCTTTATAAAAGGTCCGTCGTACAACAATTAGTGGTGATCTAAAGATTTAATGTTATGTCATGGTATGATTTTCTTTAATACTCAAAGATCTTACAAAATGAAATTTTTACATTCTTGTTTGATTGTGAAATTGTTTTATTTTACTTAAAGGTCTCTTAAAACAAATCATACCCGACACTAACAATCTTTAATGTCTTTATCATTCGTGATTCATCATCTTTCAAAATTAAATCTTGCCCGTCTTTCCCTAAAATTTTCTAAATAATTTAAATCTTTTGGGATTTCAAATCTCAAATGGTTTGAAATTTTGATCGCGGGAGAGATCGTGATTTAAATCTCAAATCTGTTTAATGGAATTGGTTTTAGTCCTTTAAAGGCACTCCCGCCTCCATGTGCCAAACGATTTCAATATACATAATGCACATGTTGAGGAGGAGGATTTATCCAAAACCGGATGAGTATTTAAACAACGCCACATTTTCTCCCATGTTTTCTAAACCTAATTAAATCACTTGGGATCCAAAATCTCAAAGGTTTGATATTTTTGATCGGGGAGAATTTGTGATTTAATAATGAAATTTGATAAAAATGATCGTTTGATTCGGTTGTATGTTGCTCTCTCATATGTGCTAAAAGCTTTGAATCTCGAAGCATATATTGAGGGCATTTTATAAGAAAAGAAACTATCGAGGTGCAAATGCTTTTATGTTTTAACATAAAGTACCTTGATGGAGTTTTTCAATTGGTTTTCTTAACGGATTTTGTGTTCGTAGATGTGCTTCAAAGAACTCTTTCCTCTATGTGTTAAAATGATTTATAAATCATACGCACATGTTGAGGAGTTTTCTAAATGATCAAAAACAATTAAGGTACAAAATGTTTTGATTTTATATCACAAGTACCTTGATTGGTTTTCCAAATGATTTTCAATTGGTTTCGAGAAGGAAAGAACAATACCAAAAGACCCACCAAATTTACTTTATGCATGGTGTTATAAGGATGGTTAGGTTAGGTATTTGTTCCACGATCCAGCGAACCGGAGGGATCTACCGAGGACAATCCACTAGTTAGTGTAGAGTCCGTAGGTATATTGAAAAAGGAGAAAAGTGAGATTTGGGAAGAGTGCCGGTCGAGATAGAGCTAGAACCGGAATAAACCCAACAAGGTTCTAGTAATGAAGTCTCGGTAAGCTTTGAAGGGTTGAAGAATGAAAAGAACTGAATGTGAAAAGGGTGAAAAGAAATAGCCTCCATCAATTCAACCTTAGGGCGTAAACCGGGTTCAATACATATGCTCTTGGTTGTTACTAAGGTAACATCTTGGTATTGAAGACAAGGCGTCATGGACCCGATGACGACTGCACTAAACTTCCCAAGCCACTCAAGTTCCTCTTAAAAGGGCTTGTTTTATTCTCACGGGAACCGACATAATCTATCGACTCTCCTAGAGATTCTTGATATTGAAGAGGAGACCTCTCCTAGTCTCGACACAGAACCAAATGTGCACTATTGAGTCTAGAGCCAAGAGATCATCCACAATATCTCATTAGGACACTAAATTCTTGAAAACTTGTTGTTTCACACAATGTGGAAAGTAAGAATATATTAAGAGTCCTCGCATTATCCTTGTGGTATTGCCGTAACATCCGAGTGATATGAAAATATTCACGATGAAGATGGAAATCCTTCTAGAGCCTACATCAAACAAGCTCTTGGTAGGTGACATGTGAGATCTTCTCGTAAGATCAAGCTTGTGACAAGCGGATAGAAAGCGATGGGGAGATTCATTCTTGAATCAACATTGGTCCAGAATGGAATTGTGAATACTTTTGGAAAACCGTTCGATGTGCAAACCTTCTTTTCTCTAGCACGTCGAATGTGTATTCATTTCAAATTCAAAAGTATATCGATTGAAAAATACTTTTAGAAAACCGTTCGATGTGCGAATCTCCTTTTTCGCTAGCACGTCGAATGTGTACTCATTCTCTAATACAAAAGTATTTTGATTGAAAATTGATCTTTCTCATAAAACCTTCGTCGTATTGCAAAACTCTTTCTTCAAGCAATACGATTGTTTTTCAAATCATTTTCATCAATCGGTGAATCTCAATTATTTGGTTCACTCACTCCGTGTTATCTTCTTTGAGGCGCCCGGTTTGAGAGCGGCTAGAGCAGTGCGAAACCTGTCGAGGAGATTCTTAGGAATCCTACCGATCGCAGGCGATTTGTAATCGATCAGCGGGAACCGTGGGCGTGTACCTCAATTCAACGAAGTGATCAAAGACACTTTCGTGTGTTTTATAGCTAACTGTTGTTTGCGGTACATTTGACGGTTGCGGTGATCATAATTGAGAAGTCAATCCAAAGCCGCATGCTCACAACATCCACACTTAATTTGAAGAAATCATGGTGGTGCATATCTACATAACACGGCTCGATATTTCATACTATGCTTATGCTTCACTTTGCAAATATCATGAACGATGAAGGCTTCCGCTACTACGATGGAAAGATGTCATGATTCAAAAGTGTGAGCATGTCGGTCGAAAGTCACAACTTCACATGATGGAAACACAATAAAGGGTGATCCGGAGATTTATTGTGGTGATGATCTCAATGAAAGCTTGAATATCATCAAAGATGTGGATCGATTAAAGGCCTCCACTAAAAGTACAAATCGGTCGGACTTTGAAGAATTGCTACTTAAGCACAAAGATTGCGAATTGAAGAATTGAAGTCTACGAGCTCAAGAACAAAGTAAAATAGAATGCTAGGATTGATTGTAAAACATGGGGTGACCTCCTTGGGGAGATTGTTAGGAATTAGAAAATTCCATAGTGAAGTGTCGGTCACCCCAAATGTTATCTAGCTTAAGTTAGCTCGTAGATTTGTCGTTGTTTACGTTATTTAATAGTTATTTAGTTAGTCGATGGCGTAGAATAGTTTAGAGTAACACCGTGGAGGAAGGATCGGTCTTTACCCATTTGTATACCGATCCGAGGCCGATAGGAGGTCGTATTTCATGTAACTATAAATACCCTTCCATCCATGGAAGGGTGGTGCTTCAATCTAATATTCTACATTTTGTGAAGTAACTCTACCAAGAAAACACCCTACTCTCTAACTTTATCTCACTAATGGCAAACATGTATTTTGATCTCCCAAGACCACCCGAATCATCAAACACATAAATATTACGATCCTACATCGCCTAACAAAGCGACTTTTCAAGAAAATCACCATTTTCTTATGCGGTTTAGTGGGACGATTTCTTGCCATGTGACCCTCCTCCGACAGTTGTAGCACTTAATCGATTACCGAATCACATTTCCATAATTCCCAACGATCGAGCGCAACATACCCATTCGATTACCATCGCTCTATTCCCAACATTACGTCTAATCGATTTCCAACATTCATTGGCTGTTACCACGACACGGAACCGCTTTGATTACCCATACGAAATCCATAGCATATCCTACTGATTCCTAATAACTCCAACCATTTGTCCTTGATGACCCATATTCACTCCGGTGTGCAACTTGCATTGCGCAGTGTTTGATGATATCCTTTGGTTGTTTTTAGTAGGTGTGGAATAGCGACCTTTGATTACTTTACCCAAGAGAAAGTATTTGGGACATAGGGTCTTCTTGATCGATTCGAGATCGGTGATTCCTTGTTCTGGTATTGTGGATCTGCTTTTGAATGACTTGTTGTTACGTGGATAGAATTGTTGTTGTGGTTGTGGAATGTATTCTGCAAGTTGTTGTTGTTGTAAGATGATGAAGCTTGTTGTTGTGTATTCACTTTGAAGGTTAAGTCTTTGCAATGAGTGCCAATGGATCATGATTCTTTGCTAATCTTTCTTGCTGACTTCATTCGCTTCACTTGGTTTCGTTTAGAAAATCATTCGATTGATCAAAGTTCACGATGTAAGTCTTTTGTTTGGTTGACAATAGTGACATATCGTCCCCATTCTTACGGAAGATTGTTCGGGAACTTGATGTTTTGAGCGATAGTTATGGGTGTCGACTTGTTTACGATTAGCTCATTCATCAAAGTACAAAACCTTCCATAGTAGGATTCAATGGAATCTCTGGTGTAGATGTGAACTTTTCCCATTCGATTAGCAACTTGTTCTCCATGTCTTGATGACCAATTTACATTCCATGACAAAGTCGTCTAACACGTCCCACATATCGAAAGCGGTTTCACAACATCTATCGCGGCAAAGATGTCTATTGGTAAACCCGGTTGGATAATATGTATTGCCATGTCATGCTTGACTTGTTTCGATCCTCTGCGGTGTATTGATTCGTATTAAAGGCGAGAAGATGGTACGACGGGAGGTGTTGCATCTGCATTTCGGTACATGAACTTGTTGAGGCTTGAAGGTCCATCTGAATGGATTTAATCATGAGTTTGCCATTAGGTTTGGTCTTGATGTAAAGGAGTTGTGGTTGATGAAGATTAAGCTCGGTTGATGACTTCTATCTTCTACAACAGGCTTTTTCGATATCCTTATCTCGGTACTCGTGTCATCATCTTCTTTAACTATATCATCTACTCTATCCTTGTACATATCTATCAAAACCAAATACAAAATATAAAACCGAAAAAGAAAATAGAAAATATAAAACCAACAAAACCCATAAAAATCGAGAAAATTTGAAAATTCCAAAATATTGTTTTCTCATGACATGTCTTACGTATCGATAACATCTACGGTCTTAGAAATGTCATTCAATAATGGCACGGGACTTTAGATGAAGTTGAGCGAGGAGGTGTAAATATTTCTTTCTAAACATGTCTTAAAAAAAAAAAAAAAAAAAAAAAAAAAAAAAAAAAGGCTTGCGATTATTTGATTGTAACCCGTGCTTAAACCATGGTTTGCTATTATTTACGATAGCAACCGCTCTTCAAAAGAAAGGAAAGTGTTGCGCTAAACAATTTTTCAAATATTTCGCACTTATCCTAAAACAATTTAAGGAAAGTATGTCGAAGGATCTTGTTCCCACACAAATGTTTTTCCATCTAAAATTCTTGAGAAAAATATTTGTAGTATTTCAAAATGGTGGAAAATGAGTTGCTTAAAAACAATCGGTTTAGAGTTTTCGAGAAAATTGAGAACTCAATTAATGACTTGAGCTTTTAAACTTTTTAGAAAATGAGTCATTGATTGAGGGATAATGTTTTCAAATCTACATCATCTAACAGGCTTTCTTAATTATCCTAATATGCTTAATTAAAATGATGTTAACCTATGTTGAAGGACTAGGTGCCTAGGATATGATTGCTAGGATTAGATGATTAGAGTTTAATGAACACATTATTCCCATACATTTATATGATCTGATTGATATGTTGCATTGACTTTTATTAGTCGATTGTTGTTTGGGTGATGTCAACCACCATATATTTGTATGTGTGTTCACTAACGTATGTTGGCATATTGGTATAAAAGAATGTTCCGATCCGGATCCCACAATTAAAGATGATTGGATCGAGAAGGAAAGGGTAACTATATCTTGGGTTGACAAATGAAGAAGCGGAGCTTAATTGAACTTCTATGGAGAGTTGGCATAAATGAAGCGTAAGAGGTCTCACCGCATCGCCAGATGGTTTTCTAAGTGATTGAAGAAAGCGAGCTTAATTTGACCTCGATTAGCATTCAAAATGCAACGTAAGAAGAAGTCTCATCGCATCGCAGACGGTTTTCTTCAAACCCTACAACAACAACAACAACAAGAAGCTTCTCCACCACCTAACGTATCTTTGTGCAAGATACCATTTTTAAACAATTTTGAATAATTTGATTAAATTGTTTTGAAAATGGAAATTATTGTTTTGAAAATATATTGAACTATTTTTGTAAATCACCGACTTCATTGTTATCAAAATCAAAGTCACTCAATCATCGATTGAGGGAGAGTGATTTAAAATAAAATATTTTCAAACAATATATCTTCATAAAAGTCCGTTTGTACAATAATAAGTGGTGATCTAAAGATTTAATGTTATGTCATGGTATGATTTTCTTTGAAACTCAAAGATCTTACAAAATGAAATTTTTACATTCTTGTTTGATTGTGAAATTGTTTTATTTTACTTAAAGATCATTTAAAACTCTCATACGACACTAACAATCTTTAATGTCTATAGTTGGTCCATCTAGGTCATCTTTCAAAATTGAATCTTGCCACGTCTTTCCCAAATTTTCTAAATGATTTAAATCGGTTGGGATCACAAATCTCAAATGGTTTGATATTTCGATTGGGGTAGAGATCGTGATTTAAATCTCAATCTGTTTTAATGGAATCGGTTTTAGTCCTTTATAGGCACTCCGCCTCCATGTGCCAAACGATTTCATACACAATGCACATGTTGAGGAGGAGGATTTATCCAAAACATGATGAGTATTTAAACCAGCCACATATTCTCTCATGTTTTCTAAAGCTGTATTAAATCACTTGGGATCCAAAATCTCAAAGGGTTTGATATTTTGATCGGGAGAATTTGTGATTTAATAATGAAATTTGATAAAGGTGATCGTTTGATTTAATTGTGCAGGCTGCTCTCTCATATGTGCTAAACGCCGAATCTCAAAGCACATATTGAGGGGGAGCAAATAAACTATCGAGGTACGAAAGCTTTTTAATGTGATTTATAAAGTACCTTGATTGTGTTTTCAAATGGTTTTCTTAATGGCTCTTGTGATTGTGGTTGTGCTTCAAAAGAACTCTTGCCTCTATGTGTTAAAATGATTTCTCTTATCCTATGCACATATTGAGGGGGAGAATTTTACCAAAGAAATTCAAATGGCTTTTTCTAAGGAAATTGTGATCAAGAAATTATTTCAAAGAACTCTTGCCTCCATGTGCCAAAAATTTTAAATCATATGCACATGTTGAGGGGGAGCATTTTCTAAATGATCAAAACTATTAAGGTACAAAATGCTTTGATCTCGTATCACAAGTACCTTGATTGTTTTTCCAAATGATTTTCTATTGGTTTCATGAAGGAAAGAACAATACCAAAAGACCGACCAATTTACTTTATGCATGGTGTTATAAGGATGGTTAGGTTAGATATTCGTTCCCACGATCCTTGTAACCGGAGGATCTACCTGTGGAAAATCCATCGGATAGTGTAGAGTCCTTAGGTATATTGAAAAGGAGAAAAGTGAGATATGGGAAGAGTGAGGATGAGGTAGCTAGTATGGAATAAACCCAACAAGGTTCTAGTTATGAAGTCTCGTAAGCTTGAAGGGGTTGAAGAAAGAAAAGAACCTGAATGTGAAAAAGGGTGAAAAGAAATAGCCCTCCATCAATTCAACCTTAGGGCGTAAACCGGTTCAATGCATATGCTAGTGGTTGTCACTAAGGTAACACTGGTATTGAAGACAAGGCGTCATGAACCCAAAGGACGACCGCACTAAACTTCCCAAGCCACTCAAGTTCCTCTTAAAAGGGCTTGTTTCATTCTCTAGGGAACCTACATAATCTATCGACTTTCTCTTAGAGATTGTTGATATTGAAGAAGGAGACCCTCTCCTTAGTCTCCGACACAGGAACCAAATGTGCACAATTGAGTCTAGAGCCAAGAGATCATCCACAATATCTCGTTAGGACACTAAATTCATGAAGACTTGTTGTTTCACACAATGTGGAAAGTAAGTATTTACTAAGAGTCCTACGCATTATCCTTGTGGTATTGCCAGAACATCCGAGTGATATGTAAAAATATTCACAATGAAGATGGAAATCCTTCTAGAGCCAACATCAAACAAGCTCTTGGTGGGTGACATGTGAGATCTTCTCGTAAGATCAAGCTTGTGACAGCTGGATAGAAACGATGGGGAGATTCAATCTTGAATCAACCTTGGTCCAGGAATAGAATTGACGAATACTTTTGGAAAAACCGTTCGATGTGCAAATCTTCTTTCTCTAGCACGTCGAATGTGTATTCATATTTCAAATTCAAAAAGTATCTCGATTGAAAAAAATGCTTTTGGAAAACCGCTCGATATGCGAATCTCTTCTTTTATCTAGCACATCGAATGTGTACTCTTTCAAATACAAAAGTATTTTTGTTTGAAAATTGATCTTTCTCATAAAACCTTCATCTTATTGCAAAACTATTTCTTCTAAGCAATACGCGATTGTTTTCAAATCAATTTTCATCAATCGGTGAATCTCAATTCATTTGGTTCACTCACTCCGTGTTGTCTTCTTTGAGGCGTTCGGTTTGAGAACAGCTAGAACAGATTCTGAAACCCCGTCAAGGAGATTCTTAGAATCCTACCGATCACAGCGTACTTGTACCGATCAACGGGAACCGTGGGCGTGTACCTCAATTCAACGGAAGTGATCAAAGACACTTTCTTATGTTTTATTGCTAACTGTTGTTTGCGGTACATTTGGACGGTTGCGGTGATCGAATTGAAGAGTCAATCCAAAGCCGTATGCTCCAGCGTCCACACTTAATTGAAGAAATCATGGTGGTGCATATCTACATAACTGGTTCGATATTATTATACTATGCTTTTGATACGCCATCGCAAATATCATGAACCGAGAAGGCTTCCGCTACTCGATGGAAAGATGTCATGATTCAAAAGTGTGAGCATGTCGGTCCAAAAGTCACAACTTCACATGATGGCAACACAATAAAGGGTGATCCGAGATTTCTGTGGTGATGATCTCAATAAAAGCTCGAAGATCATCAATGATGTGGATCAGTTAAAGGCCTCCACTAAAAGTACAAATCAATGCGGACTTTGAAGAATCGCTACTAATGCACAGATTTTACGGAAATTGAAGAATTCAAGTCTACGAGCTCAAGAACAAAGTCAAGAATAGAATGCTAGGATTCGAAATGTAAAACATGGGGTGACCTCCCTTAGGGGGAGATTGTTAGGAATTAGAAAATTCCATAGTAAAAGAGTCGGTCACCCCAAGTGTTATCTAGCATAAGTTAGCTCGTAGACAAATCATTAGTTACGTTATTTAGCTGTTTTATTAGTTAGTTATTAGTCTAGTTTAGCATAGTGCAACTCCGTGGAGGAAGGACGGGTCTTTACCCACGGTATCCCTGATCCACAGGCCGATAGGAGGTCGTTTAGTTTGTAACCTATAAATACCCTCTACCTTGCAAGGTGAGGGTTGGAAGTTCTAATCTAATCTTTCACTTTTGATAAGCAACTCTCTTTCTAGAATTCCTCTCAACACTCTTCATCTTCTAAAATGGCTTTCTTGTTTAATCATTGTCCTAGACCACCCGAATCATCAAACAACATAATATTAAGATCCAACAAGGTGTTTCGAAAGTCGTATCGTAACCTTAGTTCTTAAAAATTTTAGCCCAAAATTTGAAATTCACTATAAAATCAATTCTAAGGTCATATAAACAATTTGAGTTATGACAATTTTGACGCCAAATTTGACCGAAAATTTGAATTTAGGCTAAAAATTTGAATTTTTGACCAAAATTTTCACAGTTAAACCAAAATTTGAATCTCGTAAAATTGAACGTTTAGTCACCTCAAAATTTAAATTTTACTCAAGTTTTCCAAAATTAGACATATCGTAGAAAGAGAGCTTAGGCGAGAAAGCAGGAAGTTACGAGTAGACAAGGCTTATGCGTAGGATCTTAGGCGTAGGATCTTATGCGTGGGTTTAAAGTTCTGAGTAGAAAAAGTTATCACGAAGATTTAGCTTATGCGTAAGGAAAACTTAGGCGTAAGAAAAATGCTTATCGTAAAGTATTCTACGCGTGAAGTCGAAACTTATCGTAAGATTAGGGTTTGCCTAAAATCCTTTACACTATCACGATGTAAGAGATATCCAATAGTCGAAGTGTTCCACAAACTTATCCAGTGAGGAAGCGAGTCACCGTTAAGCTCGAAGAATGCACCAAAAAGTTATGAGTAGAACCTTATGAGTAGTTGACTTTCTTACGAGTAGAATTAGGGTTTTGACCTACTCGTAAAAATTTTCACGATTCAACCAATTTCTTGCACGGATATCCTTAAAAACACTCGAATAACCCAAAATGTTGACCTTTGTGCTTAGAAAAGTTACGAGTAGAAATGACCAATGAACCAAAAGCGAGCTCAAAACTTAACTAAAAGCGTAAAGCTTCAAGTTTTGCAAAAAGCGAAACTTTAGCACCAAATAAACCTTAAACCACAAGAATCTTGAATTTTTAAGTGCAAAATTAAAGCTTTATCGTGAATCTTTGAGAACGAAACTACGGCGTATACTACACAAACAAAAACTTCAACCAAACACTCCTAAACCATTGTTAGGCGATTGATACCAATTGTTGGACCACTACGAATATCAACCTTATCACTTTAACAAGCGAACCCAACATACGTAATAACGATTCTTGCGTGAGAACACCTAACAAACCAAACACAAACATATCGTAAAACAAAGAAGGAAAGATTAAGAGAGATGGTGACTTGATGTTTATATAAAAACGTGTATATGTTGTGAATAAGATATGCAAACAATAAGTTGTATATTCCTTGAGAGAAAAAACACACACACACACACACTTTCAAGCACACCCTCAAATGACCATTTGAGGGTATTTATAGTACAAGAGGCATAAAACCCTAAAGGCTTTAGCTTGGGCTTTCTTTGGGCTTTGTGGACTTGGATTGGATTACACTTAATAAAAGGCTAGCTTATCTTAACTATTAGCCATTTAGCTTAGCCCAATCCACGAGCCCGTTGACTATTCTATCACGATATCTAACACGCGTTACAAAGTTCCTAAACGTGAATGACCATCACTTCTAATAAAACAATTAAGGCTAACAAGGTATCTACATTTCTCCTCTTATAAAGTTCGCCACCACTTTTCTTATTATTTAATTTTATTGCAATTGTTGGAATCACTCCTAAACTATATTTCAAGTGTTTGTAATCAACATGTAATAGGTTGCTTAATTAGGCTTTTATGTTTGTATTAATGGCAAGGCTTATGTAGAAAGGCCATAACCCTTGACCCAAGCCCAATAAGGAAAGGAAGGGAACTTGTGTGTTGCCCTAGTTCCTTCCCTATAAATAATGTTGTAAACCTTCATTTGAAGGTTGGTTGTTTACTTTGCATAATACACTATGCCTAACGTTTCTCTATTCATTCGTGTGTGTGTTTAAGTGTTCATCCGGTCACTTTCTTCCCTATTTCTTACATCTAATTGCTTGTGTTAATTTATAGTGACCTAACAGTGGTATCAGAGCCATCTAGTTGGGTGAAACATTTTGTTTGAAGTTTTTGTAGTGATACGTGTAAGTTTACTCTCGTTCTAAACCTTTCTCACGCATAAAACTTTTGATTTTTTCACTTGTAAACTCAAGATTCTTATGGGTTAAGGTTTATATTGTGTTAAAGTTTCTAGTTTTTGCAAAAGTTTCAACCTCACGTGTTTTACATAGTTTTCAAACTCGTTTTTATTTCATACCATCATCTTACGCTTAAGCTCAAAACATATTTTGGTTCATCAATTTCTCAACTTTCTTGTCTTTTTAGTATTTTTGAAGCTTTTCATCATTAAAAGCGAGTTTACAAAACATCTTTGTGCTTAAAATACGTTTTGGTCAAATCTGTTGAGTTTACGCCTAAGGAAAACCCTTTTCTTACGCTTATGTTGTAAACCCTCTTTCACGCCTAGAAACCCTAATCCTAGGCGTAAGCATTTCGCTTAAGTCGGAAGTTACGATAAGCTTCTACGCGTAAGGAATTTTCTTCAACGATCATCAAAGCTAGTGGTAACATTAATTGGTTTTCTTGCTTGGATAAGCACGAAAACACTTCGACTTTGGATATCTTTTACCTTTGGTATAAGTGTAAAGGATTTTAGGCAAAACCCTAGTTTTACGCTAAGCTTAATACTTACGCGTAGAATCTTCTTACGCCTAAGCATTTCTTACGCCTAAGCTTGTCTTAGGCCTAAAGAAATATTAAGCATAAGGATTCTACTACCAAGTCTTTGGTTTAAGCCTAAGTTACGTTTTCCTCAAGTCTACGCGTAAGCTGTCTCTATGCGTAAACTCTCTTCTACGCGTAAGTTGGGGTAATACGCATAAGCTGGTTTCTACGCTTAAGGTTACTTCATCAACAAAGTTTCATTCGACTACAAAGATCCATCATCAACACAAGTAGAATTTAAGTAAAAATTAATTTTTAGGGGAGACTAATCATTCAGTTTTTACGCGAAATTCAAATTTTGGTTTAACTATGAAAATTTTGGTCAAAAATTCAAATTTTTTGGCCCAAATTCAAATTTTTCAGTCAAATTTGGCTTCAAAATTGTCAAAACTCAAATTTTTCTTACAACCTTTGAATTGAATTTTATAGTGAATTTCAAATTTGGAAAGTCAAAATTTTTCAAAATTTTTTTTGGAGGGAAATTGAAATTCACTATATCGACCTTCTGTGTGCTATATCGACTTTGCACCTTCTTTCTTTGATTCTTCTGCAGGGGAGTGAAAATGTATCAATCAAGGTCGCAGATGAATGCGATTGAGATACATTTGATAAATCGATGCATGGAACAATTTAGATCACTTAATTCACACCTTAAGGTCCTCTCAAACAAGGAATTTGGGGAACTCGTCTCAGTATGGATTCAAACGAGCTTTTCCATCACTCTTTGGAGAAGACTTTGACATCTTCATTGATAAAGCGTCTCACAACATGAATCAACTTGAATTCCAACTCACCAAAAAGAAATTAACGAGAATGAATCCACGACCGCTTTTAGAGTCCTCAAGGAACAGTTTCTAGTTCATTGATTCGCGATTCTATGTCTTTGAAATGACAAATGTGTATTTCTTGGCATTCACTCAAATTCGACTCAAAATTTCAAGATATATTGCTCCAACACATGGATGCTATTGAGAAACCAATCGCTAAAGAGTACTTCATAGTAAAGTGCATCCCAAAATAGTAAATGAACATAAGTTGCAGATTCAAGATGAGGAAGTTAATATGGCTAAAGTATTGGATGCTAATTTGGTTGTCATGATAAGCGGGTGGGATGAATCAAAAGCAGGATGACAGCAGCAGATAAGGGGATGATATTGATATTAACCGTGCAGACATCATACCCACCTACGACATAGAGCCCAACTTTGACAAAGAACAAATGGTTGAGGAAGATATCGTACCCACCTATGACATCGACACAGAACATATGGTCGAGGTAGAATCTATCATGATCATATTCTCTTTTGCAAATGCGAAACAACATCTTGAGCAACGATCTCGATAATAAAGGAGAGGTTGACCGGTGTGTTGTACAATGTCCAAACAACATCTTTATGTCCGAGCCCTTACTTGCAAACAATTCAAGCTCAAACGTCAAATCAAACTCTTGAATAAAAACATTCTTCTCAAAAGACCATTGCTCAATTTGAAAAAGATTCTTCAAAACTAGAGGCTCATTGCATCTCTCTTGAACTTAAAATGCAAAACAAAATTTTAAACTCTGAGCCAAATAGTAAATCTTGGAATGAACAAAGTAATCGTGTGGATACATTAGTAAAAGAAAATGAGCATTTAAAGGATCAAATTCAAGCAAATGGGCTTGCACATGTTGCTTTATGATAACGCTACACGCGTCGTTCGGGGTCAAAGGAACTTCCTTTTCGTCGAGAAAGTTTTTCAACACCCAGGCGTTGAACCTAATCGTTGTAGTGTAGTATTAGGGTAAGCCACGGAATTGATATCGTTATCTAGGGAATAGGAATGCTAGTGAGAAGTTACTACGCTAAGGTTGGGGTTGAGGAAGATTATTTTTATCTTTTTATATTTTTTAGGAAAGGAAAGGTACGAATCTCGGGGTTTGGATTCGGGGTTGGTATATCTACCGATTACTCTACTTCTCTAATTATCTAATCTAAGGTGTCGTAGTCTATGTCTAATTATTGTGTGCTCGTATGATGGTTTAAAGATGTGTTTACTTAGGTTTTATTACTCCTTAATTATCTCCTATTGATGGTTGAATTGTCACGTCCTTATTCTTAATCGCGTTGTGTATCTAAAGTCGTAGGTATGCGTTTGTCCTAACTCTTTGAACTTACCAAAGGGTCTCGTCTACAAAACCTCTAGGAATTATAAACTCTAACTCTAAGGCACTCTTTGGATGGTTTAGCCTACAACTACTCTAGGTGTTATAGCCTAAGGTTCACAAAGATTAATCAAACATTAACTACACAACGAATGACCTATCGAATTACTAGATCATTAACAATTAAGATAAGAGACAGCCAATCAATATTCAATAATCAAGTTTATTCCCTAAGCAAACACATAAGTAAATTAGCCGGACATGGAGAACATGCAAGCATACACACAAATAATTGAAGACATAATTGAATTAATGAAGTAAAGCACTTATCTTATGGTAAGATAGGGTTTGGAACCCTAAAATACTGTACAAGACATCCTTGGTTCGGTTTAGGTTTTTACCCAAAAGACTACACACCAAAACTCGAAAAATTCGGATTCTATATATAAGATTACAATCACGACGCCACCTTATGATTTGTGACGCCGGTCGCCGTCATTGGGTTTCGTCTTGGCCACGTTAGTCTTGCGACGGCCACCTTATGCTTGTGACGCCGTCCCTTCGGTCTATGACGCCGTGGATCAAATCTAGGCCGCCGAGTTGCGATGACCTACTCTTTTAAAGCCCTGACACCGTCACTTGAAAATAAGCAATTTGCTACTGTCCCGTCATAAAAGTGCTCCAACGGTGTCGCATTAATACCTAACGCCCGTCCCTTGTATTTCAAAGACTTGAGTGTCTCGATTCTTGACTTTGGCCATTTTCTTCATATATCCGCCTTTTCGTCCAAATAAGTGCCATTCCAACAATTTGCCTTCAAGAGACCTAAAAGTAAAAAGGAACGATATTAAGTAATAACGGATACAAAGTGATCAAATAAGGGCTTAACGACCCTCAAAAGGTACATTTTAAAACCTTATCAAATATCCCTACACTTGGTATTTGCTTGTCCTCAAGCAAATGTGCTTTTAGCCAATTAATTTATAAGTTGGGGTCATGAAGCATTGGTTTAGAACAATCTACAACACATATAAGCCCCAAGAAAGTCATAACAAGCACGGAATTACATACTAGCACCTCACATGGGGTGTTTGGATACTCACATCTCTCGGGTGTATATGAAATATAACAAGTTGGAAATGGAAGATAAACACTCATTAACCGGTCCTAGTAAATAGATTACCATAGGCGAGAATAGATCAAACCTCCATCGCATTGGCGTAAGCACCTAGGAAAGACTATCTAAGAGGTCTTTAAAGGGTTGTAATGTTAGCTTACGATAGGAAACAAAGGGTTTGGTGGGATAGGCTATTTAGTGGTGGCAAGTCAAAAATCTCTATGTTACAAGCATACTAAGAATGGCGTTGCTAACCCAAGACTCGACACTCTAAACTCTAGATAAGCGAAACAAACAAACAAAAATTTAAAGATAGATGTAGAGAAGTCTGACGCTTTTTTTTTTTTTTTTTTGGTTGAACACTCAATCTTTTCTTTTCTCTTTTCTATTTTTTTTGGATTTTTTTTCATACACTTTACTCTACCATCCTCTACAAGAACATCAAAATGATAAGGATTTATAGGCACATCCCTACACTTGAGTTTTTATTATTCTAACACTAATTTGACCCGAATTGAAAAGATCAAAACACTTGGGTGCGTTATTACGCAAATAAGGAATTTAACGCCCTTCCGGTCATTTCATAAATTTAACTTTTCCCATGAGTCCCAATCGTCCCAAAACCGTGTACAAAGGATATGACTCGACTTAGCAACTCATGCAAGCAACTAGATAATTGAACTAAGGGTTTAGGGTGATAACAATAATGCACTAAAAGTGAGTGCATACAAGGTAGGCTAAGGCGATTTGGGTGTACATTTGGGGTGGGTGTAAACAATGCTCTTCATTAATATTTTGGAAAAACCGAAACATCACGAGAACCGCGAAAAGGATAGGCTCGAGGGTTAACTAGGGTATCGTGTACTAAAGATGAGTACAACGCAAAGGGTGTGGGGAATTACTCAACCGATGTGGAAGAAGTAATTATATTATGTATCAAACAAGGGTTATCCTAATGCCTCATATCATTTAGTTATTCCTAACTACACAAGTGTAGTCTTACTAGCGATCTTGAATGCATCACAAAACAAGTTCTAGAATCTAATATACTACCGGTTCACACTCTAAGCATTAAAGATGAATGCTTTAATTCCTACTAATCTAAGGGCGATCCTCACATTTTGGGTGGAATTTAAGTGGTAAAGGGTTTTTGTGCTAGTCATATAACTTCCTATCCGTGAGACGCTTTTGTTAAGACTAATGGCCCACTCCTATATGTCATGAAAAATTTTAAATTTGGTGCCAAAATTACCCTAACCGACATTTTCTCATGGTTTATGTAGGATCGTTATTTTTATTGTGTTGATGATTCGGGTGGTCTTGGATGATCAAAATAAATGTTTGCCATAGTTAGAGAGTTAGTAGAGAGAGAGAGGGTGTTCTTGCTAGAGGTTTACACAAAGGAATATTAGATTAAATGAGAAGCACCACCCTTCCATGGATGGAAGGGTATTTATACTACACAATACATGACCTCCTATCGGCCCGTGGATCGTGCATACGGTGGGTGGGCACCGTCCTTCCTCCACGGTGATACACTAAACTAATCTACGCTACAAACTAACTAATAAACTACTAAGTAACGTAAATAACGACAAGTCTACGAGCTAACTTATGCTAGATAATATTTGGGGTGACCGACACTTCGCTATGGAATTTTCTAATTCCTAACAATCTCCCCCTAAGGGAGGTCACCCCATGTTCTACATTTCAAATCCTAGCATTCTATTCTTGTCTTTGTTCTTGAGCTCGAGACTTCAATTCTTCATTTCAACAATATTTTTGCTTTAGTAGTGATTCTTCAAAGTCCGCATTGATTTGTACTTTTAGTGGAGGCCTTTAAGCGATCCACATCTTTGATGATCTTGAGCTTTCATTGAGATCATCACCACGTGAAATCTCTGGATCACCGCTTATTGTGTTGCCATCATGTGATGTTGTGACTTGATAACGCCACGCGTCGTTCGGGGTCAAGGAAACTTCCTTTTCTTGAGCAAGTTTTATAACACCCAGGCGGTGAACCTAATCGTTGTAGTGTAGTAATTAGGGTAAGCCACGGGTATTGATATCGCTCTCTGGGAATAGGAATGCTAGTAAGGAGTTACTACGCTAAGGTTAAGGTTAAGGAAGATTATTTTTTATCTTTTATGTTTTATGAAAGGAAAGGTACGAATCTCGGTATTGGATTTGGGGGTTGGTATTTCACCGATTACTCTATTATTATCTAATTATCTAAACTAAGGTTGTGGGAGTCTATGTCTAATTAATGTGTGCTCGTATGATAGTTTAAAGATGTGTTTACTTAGTTGTATTACTCCTTAATTATCTCCTATTGATGGTTGAGTGTCACGTCTTATTCTTAATTGCGTTGTGTGTCTAAAGTTGTAGGTATGCGTTTCTCCTAACTCTTTGAACTTACCAAAGGGTCTCGTCTACAAACCCACTAGGGATGATAAACTCCTACTCTAAGGCGCTCTTTGGATGGTTTAGCCTACAACTACTCGAGTAATTATATTCTAAGGTTCACAAAGATGAATCAAGCATTAAGTACACAACGAATGACCTATCGCATTACTAGATCATTAATCAACTAAGATAAGAAACAACCAATCAATATTCAATAATTAAGTTTCATACTTCCTAAGCAAACACACAAATAAATTAGCCGGACATGGAGAACATGCAAGCATACACACAAATAATCAAAGACATAATTGAATTAAAGAAGTAAAGACTTATCTTGATGTAAGATAGGTTTTAAAACCCTAAAATCTTGTACAAGACACCTTAGGTTCGGTTTTAGGTTTTACCCAAAGACTCTCAACATAAAGACCGAAAAATTCGGATTCTATATATAAGATTACAATTGCGGCAGCGTCACCTTATGTTTAGTGGACGCCGTGTCGCCGCTATTAGGGTTTCATCTTGGCCACGTTAACCTTGCGACGGCGTCACCTTATGTCCGTGGACGCCGTCCTCTTCACCGGCGTCCGTCTGGATTGCATCTAGGCCCGTCGAGTATGACGGCCTACTCTTTCACAATTGGACGTCGCCACTTGAAAATACGAGTTTTGGGTTCCGGACCGTCACAATAATTTTGGGACGGCGTCGCCATTTAGCACCGACGCTGTCGCCTTCTATTTTCAAAGAATCTGTGAGTGTCTCGATTTTGACTTTAGCCATTTTCTTCATATATTCGCCTTTTCGTCCAAATAAGTGCCATTCCAGCATTTTGCCTTCAAGAGACCTAAAAGTGAAAAGGAACGATATTAAGCAATAACGGATACAAAAGTGATCAAATAAGGACTTAAACGACCCTCAAATGGTACCTTTTAAAACCTTATCAAAATCCCTACACTTGTTATTTGCTTGTCCTCAAGAAAATGTGCTTTTAGCCAATTAATTTATAAGTTAGGGGTCATGAAGCATTAATTCAAAGCGGTCCACAACACATATAAGCCCCATAAAAGTCATAACAAGCACGGAATTACATACTAGCACCTCACATGGGGTGTTTGGATACTCACATCTCTCTCGTGTATATATGAAATATAACAAAATAGGAAATGGACGATAAACACTCATTAACCGGTCCTAGTACATAGATTACCATAGGCTTGAGAATAGATCAAACCTCCATCGATTTGGCGTAAGCACCTAGGAAAGACTATCAAAGAGGTCTTTAAAGGGTTGTAATGTTAGGCTTACGGTAGGGAAACAAAGGGTTTGGTGGGATAGGCTATTTAGTGGTGGTAAGTCAAAAATCTCTATGTTACAAGCATATGAAGAATGGCGTTGCTAAGCCAAGACTCGACACTCTAAAACTCTAGGTAACTGAAATAAACAAACATAAATTTAAAGATAGATGTAGGATGATAGCCCATGTTTTTTTTTTTTTTTTTTTCACACTCTATTATTTTCTTTTTCTTTTCTATTTTTTTTCGATTTTTTTTTTTTTAATCATACATTTTTACTCTACCATCCTCTACGGTAACATCAAAATACTAGGATTTGAGGCATATCCCTACACTTGAGTTTTTATTACTCTAACACTAATTTGACCGAATTGAAAAGATCAAAACACTTGGGGTACATTATTACGCAAACAAAGGAATTTGAATTTTAACGTTCCCTTCCGTCATTTCATTAACTTTAACTTTTCCCATGAATCCCAATCGTCCCAAAATGTATACAAAGGATATGACTCGACTTAGCAACTTATGCAAGCAACTAGATAATTGAACTAAGGGTTTAGGGTGATAACAAACATTTGCACTAAAAGTGAGTGCATAAGGGTAGGCTAAGGCGATTTGGGTGTATATTTGGGGTGGGGGTAAACAATGCTCTTCATTGATATTCTCGAAAACCAAAACATCACGAAACCGCGAAAAGGATAGGCTCGAGGGTTAACTAGGGTATCGATACTAAAGATGAGTACAACGCAAAGGGTGTGGGGAATTATTCAACCGATATGGAAGAAGTAATTATATTATGTATCAAACAAGGGTTATCCTAATGCCTCTTATCATTTAGTTATTCCTAACTACACAAGTGTAGCCTCACTTGCGATCTCGGAATGCATCACAAAACAAGTTCTAGAATCTAATATACTACTGGTTCACACTCTAAGCATTAAAGATGAATGCTTTAATTCCTACTAATCTAAGGGCGATCCTCACATTTTGGTGGAATTTGGGTGGTAAAGGGTTTTGTGCTAGTCATATAACTTCCTATCCGTGAGACGCTTTTGTTAAGACTAATGGCCCACTCCTATATGTCATAAAAAATTTTAATTTTGGTGCCAAAATTACCCTAACTGACATTTTCTCATGGTTTATTACAAAAGTGCAATTGGACAAAACAAATAGTCAAGGACAAGCATAGTTTCAAAGTTCCCGCTTTATTTTCCCTCCCTACATTTAAACCGAACATTGTCCCCAATGTTCCCCGAAGTATCAAAGTTTTGATAAAAGAAGGTAATTAAAAACGAAGAAACTAATACTCCCTGATTAGCTCGGTAGGATCCGTGTAAAGTGGTGGTTAAATCCTTTTCAAGAAGAATTATTGCGTGAAAAGCTCCTCCAATCTTATGTAACTTCTTCTTGACAAACTAAACCCGCACACTTGAAGAAAACAACGAAACCTTAGCGTAAAATCGGCGGTAATAAAATATATAAGACTCGATTTAAACTAGGATATAATGCTTGTGGAATGGATGTTTACGAATTTCTAAGAAAATTAAGACCGGAAAATTCCAAAATTTATAAGTGGCTCGAAAACGAGAAAAAGTAATCGGTGTTTTACTCTTCCCGACGCGTGAGTTATCCTAACAAAAAGCGGTTTGCGATTTTTCGAAAAAATTGGAAAATTTACATCTTTAGAACTGGAAAATTTCGCAAAACATCCATTATGACTCGATACAAGCATTTGACTCAAACAAACAAACATAAATATCTTTTAGTTAATTGTTATTCTCATGTTTACGTTTCTTTTGAAAACGTGTGTAATCCTCCCTACACTTATCCTTATGTAAAATACCTTTATATGCAATTAAGACGAGGTTAAAACAAAATAAAGCATTTTACAAATTTAAACATGAGGATAAACAATTAATAAAAGATATAAGACACTAACAAGCAAACAATTAAGCATGGGTTGCCTCCTCACTAAGCGCTTTTCTTTATTTAAGAGTCTTGTAGCTAGACTCGTAGTTATGCTCCCACGTTTTCTCATTACCACCCTCTTGACGGTTTCTAATGGGGATTCCATGTTGTAGAAGTGCCTAAAATGCGCTTCTCTAAGAGTTCATCCTCCCCAATCGGTCCTATATTTCGTCCTAGGCTCAAGCAATCCTTATAGAATCCTAAAATCTTAGCCATAATATAATCAACACCCTTCTCCCTATCCTCATCATTCCTATAATAGACCGACAATTTAAGTTCCTTTTCATCATTAGAGAGTGATGAAAATTTCTCAATCTTAAACGACATTTGGTAAGATATGTCATCAGTCTCATTCTTGAATCGCACTACTCCTAACGAGGGGTCATAGGTCATCCCGGTGCTTTCTATGAAAGGTTTTCCTAGAATAACATGGGACAAGCTAGGGTCTATGGTTGTGCTAATATCATCCACAATTATGAAACCGTAGGAACGTGAAACTACCTACATAAACGGGCAATCCCTTAACTCTTCCTAGAAAATTGCAACTATCATTAGGATCATTGGGGTCTTGCCTAGTTGGAATAGGCTTCTTCAATATCCAATTGTAATAGGTGCTAGTCATTATGTTGATTGGGATTTGCGATCAATGTAGGCTTTTGCACACAAAAGGTGTCCTATGACACATGGTATGTTAAGATTCCAAGGGTTCCCAAACTTGATTCGAGGACTTTTCCTAACATACATGTGACGGAGGTCACGCACTAAGTGAGGGTGGCGAGATAGTTCTTCTTCCGTAGGAAATTTGTTGAAATAGTCAATGTCTACTTCATCTACTTCCTCGGTGTTTCATCATCCCAAGTGTATAGTCCTCTTCATCATTTGTTTCATTAGGTTCAACTAAGGCGATGGCATTGACGAATTGGACGACTTCGTTAGCTTGCTTGGATCCTTAATCTCTATACCAAGGCTCGGGAGTTGAGATAGCACTAACCTTCTTATCACTATTAGCTATGGCTTTCAAAAGGTTGTCTATTTTCCTATCCATCTCGGCTTGTTGATGGTTAAAGCGGTCCTAGAGCTTAGCCATTTGGGTTTCTTGGGATGCAACTAGGTTTTGCAACATCCTTCGACATTTTGTTTGTTAGAACCGTTGGGTGGGGGCATGAGAAGTCATTAGAGGTGAATTCTTTGGTTTGTCCCCAGAGAAATAGGGCTTGCCTTTCCATGCCTCTCGGTTTCATTGAAATTCCTAGGTCCGGGTGTTGTAGGGAATCTTCCTCCCGTTCCATTAATACGCGAGGATGCGAGTCAACTAAGCATGTTCGGGAGCGAGTCTTTGCTGCGTGTTATGAGGATCACAACACGGCTCACACGAAGAAGAAGCTTTGTTCACATGGTGTGAGGATTTGGGAGTTTCAGATGAGCTCATGAGGAATCTAACTTGATCTTCAAGTTCGATCATCCCACGATCGGAAGGAGGCAAGGAGATTGCCTTAACGGTTTTGGGCAGCCACGGGGTCATCCTAACTTTCATTGTCATAGAGGCGAGGTCCTCTATTATACCCCATGATTCTTCCGCGGTGAGATCACTAAGTTTTCCACCGCCGCTTGGTCAATGGATCGCTTAGTGGGGAAGTTGACATGATCATAAAAGATTTGGACTTGGAGCCAAAGATCAATGCCGTGATGAGGACTTTATGAAGTAAGTCCTTGAATCGGGTCCATGCTTCGAGAGAGATTCACCTTGACGTTGTTGGAACATCAAGATGTCATTCCTAAGCTTAGTGGTTCTCCCGGTGGGAAAAATTGAGCAAGGAAGCGAGAAGTAAGATCATCCCAACCCGAGATGGAGCCTAGGGAAGTCGCCAAGCCAATTACTAGCTTGGTCCCGTAGAGAGAATTGGAAGAGATGCGGTAGCGTGGTCTCCCGAGTAGTAGCATCAAGGTTGATGGAATCGCCGATTTTGAGGAAATCCTCGAGATGTCGATTTGGAACTTCGAACGAAGTCCATGGAATGCACATCCGCTTTGCACCAACCGGATGGTGTCGGATCATCGGGCCGAGTTTGGGCTTGGTCGGGAAGCTCAATGGTGTTCCTATAGCCTAGGTGGTTTGGTCTCGAGTATTCACCAAGAGTACCGGCTCTTGGCGGGTCATTTGGTGGTAGGTTGATGAATGGTAGTGGGTTATCACGTTCCATGATGAAAAGTGATGGGGTTACGAACAAAAGGTCACGAAGAAGGGATAGACTAAGAAGACTAAAATGAGAAAAAGTTTACTTGATAGGAATCAAGCAAAGAACCTAAACGAGGTGGACTACTAACTAGCTATTCTATTCCCAGTGGCGCCAAAACTTGATAACGCCACACGCGCCGCTCGTGGGTCAAGGAAACTTCCTTTTCTTCGAGCAAGTTTTATAAAACACTAAGCGATGAACCTAATTGTTGTAGTGTAGTAATTAGGGTAAGCCACAGTATTGATATCGTTCTCTTGGGGAATAGGAATGCTAGTAAGGAGTTACTACGCTAAGGTTAAGGTTGAGGAAGATTATTTTTTATCTTTTATGTTTTATGAAAGGGAAAGGTACGAATCTCGGTATTGGATTTGGGGTTGGTATTTCACCGATTACTCTACTATTATCTAATTATCTAAACTAAGGTTGTGGGAGTCTATGTCTAATTAATGTGTGCTCGTATGATAGTTTAAAGATGTGTTTACTTAGTTTGTATTACTCCTTAATTATCTCCTATTGATGGTTGAGTGTCACGTCTTATTCTTAATTGCGTTGTGTGTCTAAAGTTGTAGGGTCTCGTTTCTCCCTAACTCTTTGAACTTACCAAAGGGTCTCGTCTACAAACCCACTAGGGATGATAAACTCCTACTCTAAGGCGCTCTGTGGATGGTTTAGCTTACAACTACTCGTAATTATATTCTAAGGTTCACAAAGATGAATCAAGCATTAAGTACACAACGAATTACCTATCGCATTACTAGATCATTAATCAACTAAGATAAGAAACAACCAATCAATATTCAATAATTAAGTTTCATACTTCCTAAGCAAACACACAAATAAATTAGCTTGGACATGGAGAACATGCAAGCATACACACAAATAATCAAAGACATAATTGAATTAAAGAAGTAAAGACTTATCTTGATGTAAGATAGGGTTTAAAACCCTAAAATACCGTACAAGACACCTTATATTCGGTTTTAGGGTTTTACCCAAAGACTGGCCCACATAAAGACCGAAAAATTCGGATTTTATATATAAGATTACAATTGCGATGGCGCCACCTTATGTTTAGTGACGCCGCCGTGTCGCCGTCATTAGGGTTTCGCTTGGCCACGTTAACCTTGCGACGGCGTCACCTTATGTCCGTGACGCCATCCCTTCGCCGCTCGACGCCGTCCGGATTGCATCTGGCCGTTCGAGTAGCGACGGCCTACTCTTTCACAACCGGACGCCGTCACTTGAAAATACGAGTTTTGGGCCCGGACCGTCACAATAATTTTGGGACGGCGCCGCCATTTAGCACCGACGGCGCCGCCTTCTATTTTCAAAGAATCTGTAGTGTCTCGATTTTGACTTTGGCCATTTTCTTCATATATTCGCGCTTTTCGTCCAAATAAGTGCCATTCCGGCATTTTGCCTTCAAGAGACCTAAAAGTGAAAAAGAATGATATTAAGCAATAACGGATACAAAAGTGATCAAATAAGGACTTAAACGACCCTCAAAATGGTACCTTTTAAAACCTTATCATGACTTTCGTAATCGACATGCTCACACTTTGAATCATGACATCTTTCCATCGTAGTAGCGGAAGCTTTTACCGTTCATGATATTTGCGCAGTGAAGCATAAGCATAGTATGAAATATCGAGCCGGGTTATGTAGATTTGCACCGCCTTGATTTCTTCAAATTAAGTGTGGATGCGGTGAGCATGCGGCTTTGGATTGACTCCTCAATTTTGATCACCGCAACCGTCAAATGTACCGCAAACAACAGTTAGTTAATAAAAACACGAAAGTGTCTTTGATCACTTTCATTGAATTGGGTACACGCCCACGGTTCCCGTTGATCAAGACAAGCACCGCTGTGATCGTAGGATTCCTAAGAATCTCCTTGATGTGCTTTAGCAATTTGTTCTAGTCGTTCTCAAACCGAACGTCTCAAAGAAGACAACACGGAGTGAGTGAACCAAAGAAATTGAGATTCACCGATTGATGAAAAATGATTTGAAAAACAATCGCGTATTGCTTGACGAAAGAGTTTTGCAATACGACGAAGGTTTTATGAGAAAGATCAATTTTCAATCAAAATACTTTTTGTATTAGAGAATGAGTACACATTCGACGTGCTAGCGAAAAGAAGAGATTCGCACATCGAACGGTTTTTCTAAAAGTATTTTTCAATCAGAGATACTTTTTGAATTTGAAATGAGTACACATTCGACGTGCTAGAGAAAAGAAGGTGTTAGCCTCGCCTTTTCTAAAGATAACGTCACTTACGTGAATTGGACTAGATGCGTAGTATACTTTGCCCTTAGGGACTAGTATCGTTTATGTGGCAAAGTTAGAGCCTATAAATACCCCTCATGACTCTCCATGAGGGGTGAGGTGAATCATTTGGCTAGTTGTATTGTTTTGTTCTTATCAAGAAACCTTGTGTTTTCTCCTCCTCTCTACTCTATCTCTAAAACAAGATGAAGATATTCATCTTCTTCCACCAACCTCGACCTCCAAACCACATAAATCTTATCTTTTTCGGTCCCGACAATTGGTATAACGAGCCAAGGTTGTGTTTTATTGATTTATGTTGGTTTAACACATGTTTTTAACGCTTTTTGGTATCTTTTTGTGGTGAATTTTTTTCCGTATCTTTGTGGGATAACAGCTTTAATATGTTTTGGTATCTCTTGGTCAAAAAGTCCTTATCTTTCTTCATGTCAATATCATCTTAAGTATACCTTATCCAAACAGTAACTTTTATGCTTTTTGTACCAAATATCCGTGAAACATCAAATGGTCAACCGTCTTCGTGGTCAAACAGAGAAAAGGAAGCATTTTATGATGTTTACGGGTTTTTGTATGAAGATGGTCGGAAAATCACGCGGAAAAAGTCAAAGGGTCAAAACCCTAAACTTACGCGTAAGAAGAATCTACGATGGAGTTACGCGTAGCAGTGAAGTTACGCCAGAAAAAGTTACGCGTATGCTTTTACGCCTAAGCTTCTGGCTTTACGCCTAAGTCGTTACGCTGTAGGCTACGCATAAGCAATGTTACGCGTATGCCTACGCATAAGCAAGAAGTTACACGTAATATCAGAAAAGGAGAAATAGTTACGCGTAAAAATGACCATGACCACAAACCGATACCATTTACCACAAAAGCCTCAGTTTCAATATAAACCATCATCAGTCCGACGAATCGAGAACCAACTACACCTACATCTAGACTCATCAATATACCCTCACATCTCTCCCCAACTTTCATCATTGAAACATCAAACGTTTAAACAAGATCTCATCTCAGATTCGGATTCAATTTTTTTGTAATCTTTTATAGATTATTTCAAATGAATCACACATCATCATTGACCCAACTGTGATACTTTTCGAAACAAAGAAAGATTATAACAAATATGTTATATCTTGTCTTAAATTCATTTTAATGGACATCAAAAACAGAAACGAAAACATCAAAACCTACCCGAGACCTTGAGTTTTCAAGATCTTGAAGCCGAACCTTTCAAACCTGTGTCGATTGTAATCATGCAAGATAAGGTTGTTTTGCTATTATGTTTGTTCAGTTTCGAAAAGGGTAAGAGATGGTGATAACTGGGATTTTATGAGAAGATTAGATAATGGTTGGGTGAGATGAAGAATATGTTGGTAGGCATTTTTTTATCATAGTGATATTTAGGTTTAGGTCAACTGAAGTGAAATGCTCCAACGTATTATATCCGGATGTGGTTGGATTGAGATGGATCGGGCTTTATCTATTGGTGTTGGGCCGGACAATTATTCATTTGTGATTGGGCCGTGCCCTGCTTATAACGATTGGGCTGATTTTATTGGACTGAGATTTGGTGAGATTTTCGGTTAAATGAAATGAAGTAAAACTTGTTATCCAAATTTATTAAAAAAAAAATTGGTTACAATGTTTTATATATTGGATAAATGAGTGGTATTTTGGTATTGAAAAATTTCACGGAGGGATACAAAATTCACGGCTTGCGCGAAATTTGAAAAAAATGGCTACGGAGTTTTGGTACGGTATTATTGATGAGGAATTGAAGTGACATTTCACGGGTGGACTTCTTTATCTTTGAGACGATGGTTGGTTGGTTGAATGTCTCAAAATAACTTGTTAGAGCACATTATGAAATTTGACAACTGGGTTATAATCGGTAAGGAGTTACGTTGTAGTGCTCACGATGTGTAACCATTACTTTAAGGAGTTACGTTGTTGTGCTCGAGGTCACACGTAGTTGTGGATTGGTCAAAATTTAGAACAAGCGCGAAGTCACAAGTTGGGATGTTTACTTCCTTTTCAAGTTAGTCGATCGGCTATCTCCATATGTGGTCATTACTACTAGCCGGTGAATTCAAAGGAGGTTCGATTTAAGGTTGGTTAGAGAAAATTATTGAGAGTATTTTGCGACATATTCTCGCTGTAATTTTGATCAAGCTATGATGTTAATATTGCATCAAGAAAAGGGTAATCTGCATTTACGCAACATTATGATGATTCGATAGCTCGCAACCATCGGGAGGGAGAAGTTGGTATTTCATCTTCCGTGATTGGATTACGAAGGATTTTTGCTTAAGACCAAGAAGGAGAAGTGTGGTGTACATCGGGTTTTTACCAATTTGGATGCAATACTAAGTGAGTTATGTTGTTACGATGTTCCCGAACGACAAACATTGTGCTTCAAGAGTTTACTTTCTCATGCGGTCTCAAGATTAAAGACATGTTGGAAGAGTGTTGTCGGTTCAGAGGGAGCAAAGAAAAAAAGGCTCACTAGTTAGGAGGAGTAATAACCTAACTAGACCGTTCTGATTGAAGTTCGAGCTACAAGAAGATCATTTGCCGAGGTCATCGGAAGGAGAACTTCAAGTTTGCCTCAAGATTCTAGACTACAAAGACTCGCACTTCAAGAAATTCAACATTGTTCATTACTATTGTAATTTACTTTGTTTTGTATTTATAGGTCTCATTGTAACCATTCACGTGTGACGCTATCTTGGAGGGAGATTGTTAGCCTCGCTTTTTCTAAAGATAACGTCACTTACGTGAATTGGACTAGATGTGTAGTATACTTTGCCCTTAGGGACTAGTATCATTTAGGTGGCAAAGTATAGAGCCTATAAATACCCCTCATGACTCTCCATGAGGGGTGAGGTGAATCATTTGGCTAGTTGTATTGTTTTGTTCTTATCAATAAACCCTGTGTTTTCTCCTCCCTCTCTCTACTCTCTCTCTAAAACAAGATGAAGATATTCATCTTCTTCCACCAACCTCGACCTCCAAACCACATAAATCTTATCTTTTTCGGTCCTGACAGAAGGTTTGCACATCGAACGGTTTTTCCAAAAGTATTCGTCAATTCCATTCCTGGACCAAGGTTGATTCAAGAATGAATCTCCCCATCGTTTCTATCCACTTGTCACAAGCTTGATCTTACGAGAAGATCTCACATGTCACCCACCAAGAGCTTGTTTGATGTTGGCTCTAGAAGGATTTCCATCTTCATCGTGAATACTTTTACATACCACTCAGATGTTCTAGCAATACCATAAGGATAATGCGTAGGACTCTTAATATATACTTACTTTCCACATTGTGTGAAACGACAAGTCTTCAAGAATTTAGTGTCCTAATGAGATATTGTGGATGATCTCTTGGCTCTAGACTCAATAGTGCACATTTGGTTCCTGTATCGGAGACTAGGGAGAGGGTCTCCTTCTTCAATATCAACAATCTCTAAGAGAAAGTCGATAGATAATGTTGGTTCCCGTGAGAATGAAACAAGCCCTTTTAAGAGGAACTTGAGTAGTTTGGGAAGTTTAGTGCGGTCGTCCACGGGTCCATGACGTCTTGTCTTCAATACTAGTGTTATCTTAGTAACCACCGGTAGCATATGTATTGAACCCGATTTCGCCCTAAGGTTGAATTATTGGAGGGCTATTTCTTTTCACCCTTTCATATTCATTTCTTTTCATTCTTCAACCCCTTCATTGCTTACCAAGACTTCATAACTAGAACCTTGGTGGGTATATTCCGAAGATTAGCTCTGTCTCGGTCCGCACTCTTCCCATATTCTCATTTTCTCCTTTTTTCATCATACCTACGGACTCTACACTAACTAGTGGATTTTCCCCGGTAGATCCCTCCGGTTCGGGTGGATCGTGGGAACGAATACCTAACGTAACCATCCTTATAACTCCATGCATAAAGTAAATTGGTCGGTCTTTGGTATTGTTCATTCTTCCTTGAAACCAATTGAAAATCATTTGGAAAAACAATCAAGGTACTTGTGATACGAGATCAAAGCATTTTGTACCTTAATAGTTTTGATCATTTAGAAAACCTCCCTCAACATGTGCGTAAGATTTAGAAATTGTTTAGCACAAGGAGGCAAGAGGACTTTGAAATATTTTCTTTGATCACAATTTTCATATGAAAAAGCCATTTGATTTTCATGGTAAAATTCTCCTCCTCAATATGTGCATAGGATAAGTGAAATCATTTTATCACATAGAGGAAAGAGTTCTTTGAAGTACATCCACGATCACAAAATCCATTAATAAAACCATTTGAAAACTCAATCAAGGTACTTTATAAGTCTCTTTAAAAACTTTTGTACTCGATAGTTATGCTCCCCTCAATATGTGCTTCGAGATTCAAAGCGCTTAGCACATATGAGAGAGCAGCCGCACAATTAAATCAAAACGATCACCTTTATCAAATTTCATTATTAAATCACAAATTCCCCGATCAAAAATATCAAACCGTTTGAGATTTTGGATCCCAAGTGATTTAATTAGGTTTAGAAAACATGGGAGAAAATGTGGCCTTGTTTAAACACTCATCCGGTTTTTGATAAATCCTCCTCCTCAACATGTGCATTATATATTTGAAATCGTTTGGCACATGGAGGCGGGAGTGCCTTTAAAGGACTAAAACCAATTCCATTTAAAACAGATTTGAGATTTAAATCACGATCTCTACCCGATCGAAATATCAAACCATTTGAGATTTGTGATCCCAACTGATTTAAATCATTTAGAAAAATTTGAGGAAAGCGTGGCAAGATTCAATTTTGAAAGATGACAGATAAGGACCATTTTAAGACATTAAAGATTGTTAGTGTCGTATGATAGTTTTTAAGAGATCTTTTAAGTAAAACAAAACAATTTCACAATCAAACAAGAATGTAAAAAATTTCATTTTGAAAGACCTTGATTCTAAAGAAAAATCATACCATGACATAACATTAAATCTTTAGATCACCACTTATTATCGTACAAGACGGAACTTTTGTGAAGAAACATCGTTTGAAAATATTTTATTTTAAATCACTCTCCCCTCAATCCATGATGAAGTCAATAATTGAGTGACTTAGGTTTGATAACATGAAGTCCGTGATTTTCAAAAATTAGTCCAATATATTTTCAAATAATATTTTCCATTTTCAAAACAATTTAATTAAATTATTCAAAATTGTTTAAAAATGGTATCCCCGCATAAAGATACGTTAGGTGGTTGAGAAGCTTTTGTTGTTGTTCTTTGAGGGTTTGAAGAAAACCGTCTGCAGATGCAAGTGAGACTTCTTCTTACGTTGCATTTTGAATGCCAAATGAGGTCAAATTAAGCTCGCTTTCTTCAATCACTTAAGAAAACCATCTCACGATGCGATGACACCTCTTATGTTGCATTTATGCCAACTCTCCATAGAAGTCCAATTAAGCTCCGTTTCTTCATTTCTCAACCCAAGATATAGTTACCCTTTCCTTTCGGCATCCAATCGCCTTCAATTGTGGGATCCGGATCGAACGATCTTATATACCAATATACCGCATACGTTAGTGAACACACATACGATATATGGTGGTCGACATCACCCATAACAAAGAATCGACTAATTAAAGTCAATTCAACATAACAATCGGATCATATAAGGCATGGGGTTTATGTGTTAATCAAACTCTAATCATCTAAACCTAACAATCATATCCTAAATTCCTAGTCCTTCAAACAGTAAATATCATTTTTAATTAAGCACGAGGATAATTAAGAAAGCTCGTTAGATGATATAGATATGAAAACATTCTCCCCTCAATCAATTACTCATTTTCCGAAAAGGTTTAAAAGCTATCAAGTCATTGATTGAGTTTTCAATTTTACTAAAACTCAAACTAATTGATTTTCAAGCAACTCATTTACCACCATTTTGAAAACAACAAATATTTTTGAAGAATTTTAGACGAAAAAAACATTTGTGTAGGAACAAAGATCCTTGACATACTTTCCTCAAATTGTTTTAGGATAAGTGCACTAAATATTTGAAAAATTGTTTAGCAACACTTTCCTTCCTTAAAGAGCGGGTTGCTATCGAAATAATAGCAAACCATGATTAAGCGCTGGTCACGATCAAATAACCGCAAGCCATTTGATTTGTGACATGTTTTGAAAAGAATATTTACACCTCCTGCTCGAACTTCATATATGGTCCCGTGCCATTATTGAATGACATTTCTAAGACCGTAGATGTTATCGATACCAGAAGACATGTCTTGGAAAACATATTTTTGATATTTTTGAAATTTTCTGATTTTTATGGCTTTTTGTTGATTTTATATTTTTCTCTTTTGTTTTTGATGGTTTTCTATTTTTGTATTTGGTTTTTGATAGATATATACAAGGATAGAACAGATGATATAGTTAAAGAAGATGATGATACGAGTACCGAGATAAGGATATCGAACAGCCCCGTTGTAGAAGATAGAAGTCATCATCTCTTAAACATTCACCACCAAAGCTTTCGAGGCTCTCGAATTGAGAGAAATTGAACCATCCGAAGTGAGACTCGCGCTTTCCCCAAACCGAAAATCCTTTGGATGAGCAGATTCAAGCTCTATTTCAAGCTTTACTTAGCCAGTGCATGAGAAGCACACCATTATCATAAATCCGCGCTCCTTTAAGACCGATTATCAAGGATCTCCATTCGGGGTTATATCATCAACAAGAAGAACAACAACGTATCATCCCATTCATAAATAATCTTCTCAAATTTCATAACCACTGAAGTCTGACGCAATCCATTCCAAAAAGGTGTCAAGAAACCACTTCCCCAGAGTAGTTGAATTGATGCAGCCCGTCTCTTTGTATAATGCTCAAGAACTCTCCCGAACACACATCATGAGGGGAATGAAAACACCTTCCCATGTTCACATTTTTCTTCCCGGATGATCGTGTATGAAGCTCAAGAACCCAAAGTACACCAATACCCAAGAGCTCTCTCGAATACACATCATGAGGGGAATGAAAACACCTCCCATGTTCACATTTTTCTTCCCGATGATCGTATGAAGCTCAAGTATCCAAGTATACCAATACATAAGGAATGAATAATCGATAACATTGAAGAAGGTGCCAAGTCACCGATTATCTCTGCGGGTGACAATCTCTCATGGATGTCAACACCGTAATAAGTGATTATATCTACGAATCATTGATTAAGCACTCAAGTGAAACAGTTGAGCATCCCCAATGTACACAATCTCTCTCCCAAAGAATCACACACTTGTGTACCTCTTTATCTTCGTAAACTTTCTATTACATCACTTCCCACGTCGTTGGAATAATAACACAAAAAGCCTTGATGAGTAAAACCTTGAGTTTCTCTGCGGTCATGACATTTGTTTTCCCGGATATCTTCAATCACTTAGAAGAATTAAGTTCATCAAGTTTACTCGCCATGAGTCAAACCTTGAGTTTCTACGGTAATAACATTTGTCTTCCCGGATATCTTCAATCATCGCTTATATGTGTGTCTCCTTTCCCTTGCTAGTTTTGACACTTCGTAATCAAGAACTCTTTGAATGCCCAAATACTTGAAATTTGTTGAGAAGATCGCTTGAAGTCTTTGTGAGAATCAACATGTTGAATAATGTGAGCAAGTCTAATTGGGGATTAAATTTGACATATCACATTCCCCAATTGGTGCTCTCCCTAGACCGACAATCTTTTGATAAATGCCTGTTAAGAAGAAGTCTTTAGATCATTAAATGCAACTCGCCTTTGGTCTTCTAACATTTAGCAAGAAATGTAGAATGCATCAGACTCGACCTTGTTCAAGATTGTCTAGTTGGGGAATAGATAATTAACATCTTCAACTCACACCAAAAGCATCCCACCAAAAGCATCCCAATTAACTTACATCTTGCAAATCCCCTTAACTAAAATCCTCCCAATCAAACAAGGACAGAAAGATGTTCATCAAGGAAATTAGCAATCAGTGCGAACGAAACACAAGATGGTAACACCAAACTACCAATCACATCAAACAAGAACAGATAGATTGTTCGGAATCATCATGTTGATGTATCGTGAAGCATTAACTCGAAGCACTTTGTCGATAAACTCATCAATCCGAGTGAAGATGTCAACCAACGGCTCTTAGAAGGAAAAACTCCATGTGAAGATAACCCGATAAGAAGAGGCTCGGTTCTTACATGAGTTTAGAGCCGTATGACCATTTATATTCTCAAATATCAATCAACAATGCAAAAATTCACACTTTTCTCCCCTCAAGAATTGCATACGGAGATGCCATTCTTGACTAAATAAGTGAAAATCATCCGAATGTTCTATTCACACTACTCTCCCAAAATCGACACATGATGTCGCCATCTTCATTATAATCGAGCAAGTGGAATGAGAAACAATCGGTGGTAGCCCGGTTCACTTGATGACAAGCGCATGGAAAAGTATGAAGCATGTTGATGAGAATGGTCATAATAAGAAGATTTCTCTTCTTGAGAAGATAATGCGACTTGAAACGCATAAATTTCTTTTCTTTAGAGTACGAGGCATGAACTGTTGTGTTCATACGTCATAAGAAGATTTTCTTCTTTCAAGATAATGCGCACTAAACGCACACATTTCTTTTCTTTGGAGTACGAGGCCCGAATCGATGTGAACAGACGTCATAATCTCTCTCATTTCAACTCCTTAGCAAAACATGTAATCATCACCATTATCATTCATTAGGCTCTTTGTAGTGACAACTGATGGAGAAAAACCAATATGATGAATTCGACCCTGAAGTAAACTACCCCGAACTCGTGACTTAAGCTTGCACATATGTAACAAAGAGCGGTGCAGATTTCCATTAGCATCTCTAAGTACTCTCTATGTACTCTATACTCTTCAACCAACCAACCATCAAGTATAAGACGTACATTACCTCTTGAAAATCCACAATTAAATATGACACTGAGCACTACAACGCAACTCCTTAAAGTGATAGTTATTTTTGTGGTAAAAAGAGCCCAATTCCCACAGAAAAGAAAAAGAATAGACTCTAAAAAATAACTAGATTTCCAAGTCTTCGTTTTTTGATAATAAGCTCGAACAAGAATCATGAAGAATCTTCATCCAACCATCCCCGATACCTTCAGATACTAAGTACACTCGCCCGTGATATTTCACTTCAACCTCAAATAAATAATACTGAATTAACGCCGTTGTCACATCTTCTGAACTGCTCAAATCTAGCCTCCTCTTGACCTTTTAAGTGAACTATGATAATGGTTTCATCCCGACTATGGTTAAAAGCACATCACCCCGTCAAACCATGTAATAACCAAACTGCCATGACGAATATCCAAACACACATCCAATTCATGAAGTACACCATTTTATCCCTTCTTCGAAGTAGAAAACGTAGCACAAAGATCAAATAAGATCCCAAACACATTTTCCTTTCTCCGTGATGGTTCCATCAATCGCGGATTTTACAATTCTATGGTTTAAACCGAGAGATAGTTTTTTCAGGGATTTTACAAAACCAAGAATAAACCGTAAGATAGATCCGAAATGCACTTTACTATTACTCAGATGTTTCCATTTTCACGGGATTTTACAAGTCTATGATTTAAACCGAGAAATAATTTCTTTCGCGGGATTTTACAAAATCAAGACAAAACCGTAAACAATGTCAGCTTGAGTGTGTTATGACAACTTTGGTTTCAGTGAGTATCTGTTTTAGGGTAACATGCAGCAGTTCATCAACGGTTCAATAACCAACATCAACAATATCATCAACCATCCAATAATCACTTTGGTAAACACATCATTCACGCATTCAGTTGGCTATAGTAGTGACCACATGGAGAAATTTACCCGATATACCAAACTTGATCATGAAGTAAAATTCCCCAGATATGTTACATAACCTTGTACAAATCCTTGTGAAGAAGAAACGGTGTACCCAATGTACAAAACCTCTTGACATTCTCAACTGAGTGAGACACCGAAGTAATAGTTACGTTGTGAGTTAAGCGAGAAAGAATCACAACCGTAATTAAATAGCCAAGTCTTTATCACACTCTATTAATGCCCAAACAAGTCATCTTCACGAAAGGGTAGAAAGAAAGAAGACGAAATGAGTAAACGCCCACGGAAAACCTTACTTCAGTTCCAAATAAGAAATACCAAGTACAAACAACCCCAAGGTCAACTTCAAATCAAGCCGTGACATAATATCTTTCGTGAAAATGTATCCCCCAAAGTACCAGTCCTCATAACTAAATCACATCATCTCAGCAAATCTCAATATCAAGTCTCAACTTTTTAGCCAAATGAAATACAAACGTTAGCCATAGACAAATGTATTTTTCGTTGAAATTTAATGACCAAGCATTGTTTCATTTGTTCACAAATCCCATCTTAATATTCATTGACCTCCTCAATAAATCATCGCATCATTATTGCATCAAAGATCAATAGGAGAATAAGTTCGGTTTAGCCACAACATATATATCAGAGCCATTAATAATTCATGGGCCAAAGAGTATCACACAAAATTTCCAAAGTGTATATCAACCTCCAAATGAAAAGTGTGACTTATCCATTCAAACACCAAAGCCCAAGTGAGGTCACCGACTTTAATAATCTTTTTCTCAAAAATTAAGCTCAAGCCGTGATCATATGTATCTTTCCGTGAAAATTATACCATACCAAAAATACCACTCTTGTGCCAACTAAGTATGCCAAAGTTTACACAATGTATTAAATACATTGGATACTTAATCATTTCATTCCAACACTTGAGGCATATTTGGTTCCAAAACATTGCAAATCCCATATAATCAAATTCAAAATCATTTAATATCTACCCATGTAATCATTCGGATATATGGACACTTAGGTGTTGTTTGTTTTCTTTAAAAAAGTCTTAACAACCTCTTAATAGACCAAAGCTCTTAGTCAGTTAGAGCTTTTAGGTGTTAAGTGTGTTTGTTTTTTATTTTTCGTTTAGAGGCAAATAGAGGTAAAAACATCTAAACGGACTAGACATGGAAGGAACATCTTAATGCCTCTAGTTGAATTAATAAACATTCAGACGTTTTCTTAACAAAAACAAACAATATTATTTGATTCAGATTCAGACATTTCCGCCTCAGATTCAGATTAAGATGTGCGAGTCAGATTCAGATTCAGAGCCTCTTAATAAACAAACAACACCTTAAGCTCAACATCCATATTACGTGAGATATTACTTATCAGCCCATGAAATTAGAGTCCAATAACAGCCCGTTCCAAACAAATACAGCCCCAAAAAATCAGTTAGCTCAAAAGTATTGAGGGCATACCAAATTCACACAGTAATATAACCTTATGTAAACCTATTTGTTCATTTATCCTTAACCCTAAACGCACATAGCGTTTTCTTAGCCTCAAACATAACGCCTACCACACCTAATCTTCTCTCAATCCTCAACTCAGAACAAATCTCATTCATTTCTATAAACCGAACATCACTCAACAATCATCAGTTATGTAGAACGAATCTCACAAACACCTCTTAATTAATTACTTTTGAATCAAGACTCTAATCTCACAGCTCGGCTTCATGAAAAATGACTTCAAGATCATTCGAATGGTCTCGGGTAGGTTTCGTTAATTGTTGTATGCGTTTTCTTCATCCTTTTTTTTTTTTTTTTTTCGATTGAGTCCTGATAACGAATCAAAGAAACGTGTGTAACATACATGTTATAACTCGTTCTTTAACTTCGGATATGAAAGAGCACATGGATCTATGATGGTTGATGGTTCAATTGAAAAATCTTTAAAAGATTCAAAAAAGATTGTTCCGAATCGAAGCTAAGATCATGAATTGTTTTTCTATGTTTCTTGTGGGACGAGTCAGTATTTGGATGAGGTTTGTGAATGGTAATAATGTTCTTCTTCTCCTCGAATGGTTTTGGACAGTTAAGGTGTTTCATGGACCGGTGATGTTGGTTGAAACTGAGGTCGTGGAGTTTTGTTGGTATTTGGTTTTTTGATATAGTGGTCGTGGTCTATTCTTCTTCTTCCTTTCTGTCTAAGTCGCTAACTTAAGATTCAAGTCGCTAGGTCATGTTTAGCATCAAGTCGCTAAGACTTTTATTTGACTCAATAGTCAAATAACCCAACTCGCTATTACCTTTAAAAACCAAGTCGCTACCCATATGTCAAGTCGCTAGCATAACCTTTTCAGTCACAAGTCACCAAGTCGCTACGACTTGTAAATACAAGTCGCTAGGCATTTTTGATACTCAACTCGCTACACAATTTTGACAGGTCGCTACATATATTCCCTTTACACAAGTCGCTAGCAAGAATTTTGTACTTTTTCTGATGAGTTTTCCGACCAAGTATTTCCGACCATATTCATGCTAAACCCAGAAATCTTTATAAAAAACTGCTTTTGACCCATGTTTGACCATGATAACTTGACCAGTTAGACCATGTAAAACCTTCACATATTGTTACCAAGAAAAAGCATAAACTTTTACCAATATCTGTGCAACAGAAAACATGAAGGACATATTGGACATAAAGAATTTTGACCCATGACAAAGATCAGTTATGACAAAACAGATAAGACCAAATGACCAAAATAATATGATATTCAAGATAGTATTCAAGACTGTACAAGACCAAATGACCAAAAACAGTTAACCACAAATAATAGACAACAGATATTTCGATCAACAAAGTTCATGAACCAGTTAAAACCATGTAACAACACTGAAAAAAAATCATCAACACACAAAAACCTTGGCTCTGTTACCAATTGTAGGATCGTAATATTTATTGTGTTGATGATTCGGGTGGTCTTGGATGATCAAAATACATGTTTACCATTTTAGAGAGAGAAAGTAGAGAGAGAGGGTGTTCTTGCTAGAGGTTTACACAAAGGAATATTAGATTAAATGAGAGCACCACCCTTCCATGGATGGAAGGGTATTTATACTTACACAATATACGACCTCCTATCGGCTGTGGATCGTGCATACAAGGTAAAGACCCGTCCTTCCTCCACGGTGATACACTAAACTAATCACGCTACAAACTAACTAATAAACTACTAAGTAACGTAAATAACGACAAGTCTACGAGCTAACTTATGCTAGATAATATTTGGGGTGAACGACACTTCACTATGGAATTTTCTAATTCCTAACAGTTTATTACACAAATACAATTGGACATAGCAAATAGTCAAGGATAAGCATAGTTTCAAAGTTCCCGCTTTATTTTCCTCCCACACTTAAACCGAACATTGTCCCCAATGTTCCCGAAAGTATCAAAGTTATGATAATAGAAGGTAATTAAAAACGAAAGAAACTAATATTCCCCTGATGAGCTCGGTAGGATCCGTGTGTGAAGTAGTGGTTAAATCCTTTCCAAGAAAAATGTATGCGTGAAAAGCTCCTTTCAATCTCTTGTTTCTTCTTCTTGATAAATAAAACCTGCACACTTGAAGAAAACAAACGAAACCTTCGCGTAAAATCGGCGGTAATAATATATATATAAGACTCTACTAAACTAGGATATAATGCTTGTGGAATGGATGTTTACAGAATTTCTAGAAAATTCCAAAAATTTATAAGTAGCTCAGAAAACGAGAAAAAAGTAATCTGTTGTTTTACTCCTTCCCGACGCCACAAAGTTATCCTAACAAAAACCGGTGCGATTTTCGGAAAAATTCTAGAAAATTTACATCTTTAGAATCTGGGAAAATTTCGCAAAACATCCATTATGACTCGATATAAGCATTTGACTCGAACAAACACAAATATATATCTTTTAATTAATTGTTATTCTCATGTTCACGTTTCTTTTGAAAACATGTGTAATCCTCCCTACACTTATCCTTTATGTAAAATACCTTTATATGCAATTAAGACGAGGTTAAAAACAAAATAAAGCATTTTTACAAATTTAAACATGAGAATAAACAATCAATAAAGGATATATGACACTAACAAGCAAACAATTAAGCATGGGTTGCCTCCCACGAAGCGCTTTTCTTTATTTATGAGTCTTGTAGCTAGACTCGTAGTCGTGCTCCTACTTGACTTCATTACCGTCACCTTCTTCCTTCGCTTTCCCTTCGTCGAAAGGGCGTAGACGTTGTATGCTTACCGTGGATTCCTTGCCAACGCCGCTATTATGGTGACGGTTTTATCTTTTAGATTGGTTTCCTTATCAGTAAGGGCCCAAACCATCTTGGTTTGTTTCTACCTTGTAATGCCCTTATCCGTGATTTGCATGTAAGTACTTTTCTCCCTTTAGAAATTCCTTAGGGTTCCTTTGTGCCTTTGGTATCGAGTGGGATTATTTCTAATTTCTTATCGGGCTTCCACAAAGTTGCATGCAATCCTTGAACCATAAAATCTCTAAGCCCTTTTCCCAATCATTCATTTTCTTCTTAACTATATTGCTAGGGACTTGTGGACTTTCACCGTAATCTTCTCCATGATCTTAAGAGGATATCTTGGAACGATGGGTATCCTAGCGCACCTTTTCCGCTTTTAAGTATCATGATGCCCTCCCCGCATTTGATGGTTGCCTTGGCGGAGGCCAGAAATGGTGTCCCAAGAATGAGTGGCATGTTTCTATCTTCCTCAACATCTATGATCACGAAATCCACTAGATAAACGATATTAGCCACCTCTATCAGAATATCCATCGCGATTCCTATAGGGTAGACATAGGTGTGATTAGCTAAGGAAAGTCTAAGATCGGTCTTGGCTGGCTTCTCCTTAGTCAACTTATTATAGATTGATAATGGCATTATGTTCACATCGCCCCCGATCGCCTAAGGCATTTATATTATCAATATCACCTATGCTACATGGTATCAAGTTCCCCGTGGTGTCTCGTTTTTTGTTAATGGTTTTTAGAACCAACTCATACAGAGGTCCCATAGGCGGCGCCATACTCTACTGTTATTTTTCCTTCAAGGGCTTCCTAAGAATCTCATTGTACCTAAAGTTGTTTACTTGGTTTGTAATGGTTTTTCTGTTAATTTCGTGCTTAAGATAGTACTCAATGGTCTCGGCTCATTATTAGGTTCGAATCCTCCTCTTGCTTTCCTCGGTTTTCTTCACCTCAACCTCTCCATTCTCGTGCATAATGGAAATGGCGTTAACAAACGAAGTGGGAGGACAATCGTTGTTTTACTAGCACCTTTTCGGGAACTTTTGTTTTGGTATGTTCTTTTACCGTGTTCATCATCTCCGCTATTTTTGCTTGCATTTCTCTCTCGCCTATAAACCTCCTCTTCAAATTTGGCTAATCTCTCGAATGAGCTGCCATGTACTCCTCATTTTTCCTTAAAGCTTGGTGAGAGTGGTATTGGGAAGTAGAGCGGAAGCGCCTTTCGGAATTGGGGTTTTGCTCACGACTTGGGATTCCAAAAGGTGTTGGGTGGTTGGTGGAATTGGCGGAATTGACTGCTTCTCGAGGGATTTGTATGGGAGCTCGTTTATGCCTTTCCATAAGATAATCAATCCTTGTCTCAATAGCACTCATCCGCTCCTCGGTGATGTCGGAAGATTCAAGAGGAGTTGATATGGCATTAACCACGTTAAGGGGTTTCGTGGAGATTCATTCCAATCTTCGTAGCTTTGATCGATAAGCTCTTCTATAATATCCCAAGATTTCTCTGTATTAAAGTCGCTGAGCCTTCCACCGGAGGCTTGATCAATGGATCGTCGAGTGATACAATCGATATGGTCATAGAAGATTTAGATTTGAAGCCAAAGATCAATGCCATAATGGGGGAGTTTATGGAGTAGATCCTTGAATCGAGTCCATGCTTTGTAGAGAGACTCACCTTGAAGTTGTTGAAACGTTAAGATATCTCGCCTAAGTTTAGTGGTTCTCCCCGGTGGGAAAAATTGAGCAAGGAAGCGAGAGGTGAGATCATCCCAACTTGAGATGGAGCCGGCGGGAAGTCGCTCAAGCCAATTACTAGCTTGGTCCCGTAGAGAGAATTGGAAGAGACGCAGACGCGTGGTCTCCCGAGTAGTAGCATCAAGGTCGATGGAATCGACAATTTTAAGGAAATCCTTAAGATGTTGATTAGGATTTTTGGAACGAAGTCCATGGAATGCACATCCGCTTTGCACCAACCGGATGGTGTCGGATCGCAGGGCCGTAGTTTGGGCTTGGTTGGGAAGCTCAATGGTGTTCCTATAGCCTAGGTGGCTTGGTCTCGAGTATTCACCAAGAGTACGGGCTCTTGGCGGGTCATTTGGTGGTGGGTTGATGAATGGTGGGTGGTTATCACCTTCCATGATGAAAAGTGATGGTGTTACGAACAAAGGTCACGAAGAAGGGGGATAGACTATGAGAAAGCTAAAAAATGAGAAAAATTTACTTGATAGAAATCAAGCTAAGAAACATAAACGAGGTGGACTACTAACTAGCTATTCTATTCCCCCGCGTGGCGCAAAAACTTGATAACGCTACGCGCCGCTCGGGGTCAAAGGAACTTCCTTTTCGTCGAGCAAGTTTTTCAACACCCTAGGCAAGGAACCTAATCGTTGTAGTGTAGTATTAGGGTAAACCACGGAATTGATATCGTTCTCTGGGGAATAGGAATGCTAGTGAGAAGTTACTACGCTAAGGTTGGGGTTGAGGAAGATTATTTTTATCTTTTATATTTTTAGGAAAGGAAAGGTACGAATCTCGGGGTTTGGATTTGGGGTTTGTATTTCACCGATTACTCTACTTCTAATTATCTAATCTAAAGTGTATGTAGTCTATGTCTAATTATTGTGTGCTCGTATGATGGTTTAAAGATGTGTTTACTTAGGTTTTATTACTCCTTAATTATCTCCTATTGATGGTTGAATTGTCACGTCCTTATTCTTAATCGCGTTGTGTGTCTAAAGTCGTAGGGTATGCGTTTGTCCCTAACTCTTTGAACTTACCAAAGGGTCTCGTCTACAAAAACCTCTAGGAATTATAAACTCTAACTCTAAGGCACTCTTTGGATGGTTTAGCCTACAACTACTCTAGGTGTTATAGCCTAAGGTTCACAAAGATTAATTAAGCATTAACTACACAACGAATGACCTATCGCATTACTAGATCATTAACAATTAAGATAAGAGACAACCAATCAATATTCAATAATCAAGTTTCATATTCCATAAGCAAACACATAAGTAAATTAGCCGGACATGGAGAACATGCAAGCATACACACAAATAATTGAAGACATGATTGAATTAATGAAGTAAAGCACTTATCTTGTGGTAAGATAGGGTTTGGAACCCTAAAATCTTGTACAAGACATGCCTTGGTTCGGTTTAGGTTTTACTCCAAAAGACTACACACCGAAAACTCGAAAATTGGATTCTATATATATTACAATCGCGACGGCCACACCACGATTTGTGACGCCGCTGGTCGCCATCATTAGGGTTTGGTCTTGGCCACGTTAGTCTTGCGACGACGCCACCTTATGCTTGTGACGCCGTCCCTTCGGCCTCGACGCCTCGGATCAAATCTAGGCCGCCGAGTTGCGACGGCCTACTCTTTTAAAGCCTTACACCGTCACTTGAAAATAAGCAATTTACTCTTGTCCGTCAGCAGAGTGCTCCGACGGCGTCGTAATTAACACCGACGCCGTCCCCTTGTATTTCAAAGACTTGAGTGTCTCGATTCTTGACTTTGGCCATTTTCTTCAGATATCCGCGCCTTTTCGTCCAAATAAGTGCCATTCCAAAGAATTTGCCTTCAAGAGACCTAAAAGTAAAAGGAACGATATTAAGTAATAACGGATACAAAAGTGATCAAATAAGGGCTTAAACGACCCTCAAAAGGTACATTTTAAAACCTTATCACTTTACAAAACAAACTGAGAAGATTAACTTACAAGAGTATGGATACTAACTTTGCAAAACCAACAATCTTTGGGAAATCGCTCTAAAACCAATCGAAACCAATAAGTAGTTAGATAACCAACGCTTTTAAATCGAACGCTCAAAATCTTCAAAACACTGCTTTGCCTCCCAAGTTGTTGAGAATAATCATTTGTCAAAACCACCACTCCACATTCCTGGCCTAAGAAAGTTGCTTCGTCTCTGTTATACTTGTTTCTATTAAACCTCAACAAGTGATCGCTCGCCGCCTAGGATTAGTTCGAAAACAATGTCTAAACCGAGCATAAAATTCAATATTCATATGATACAAATGACTTGCACAAGAACTATGATCTAGAAAAGGCTAGAAAAGGGCACTACTCCAAAAGGATGGAATCTTAGGTTCACGACTTGGTGTATCACCTTCTAGTGTATTATCGAACACCGCTTGTAGTAGCAAACCAAAACCTAAGAATACTCAACAAACAGTTAAATAAACCCGTTGATCTAAAAATAAAATTTCGTAAACCTAATAGGTGAATCAATATAGACGCAGACTCTTCCCAAAAGAAGTTTCAACATCCCTAGATCTAACCTTAGATGGATACCAACGGGTAGAGTTTTCAAAACTGTTGGTCTTAGGTGGATTCCTACAGGCAAGATACTAAGTAGTTGCATCACAACAAGTGTGAAACCCACAACATCCATCCCTGAGGCAGGAAATGAAATCATCAAAATAGCGTGTTCAGGTGTCAAGAAGATTATTGACACTACATCTTTAAGCTTCTAACATCTGGAACCCAGTTACATTTGGGGATCCATGGTTTTTTTTCTTTCTTGCCCCCTCCTATTTTCTATACAGGTACAACAACGATGGTTTCTAAGTAATACAACTTAGGACCCGTTTCTCACCGTCGATAATTTAATGATCCATCAGCTGCTTCACCATTGTACTTAATCGTTATGAAATGGAAACATTGCTTGCTCCTCGGTTAAATATTCTCAAAAGTCGTGCTTCGGATGTATCGAATGTTTCATTGCACAACCCGATAATACTCTAATTTCGATACACTTGAATCTACAACAACAATCATATCTGTAGATGCACCTCTAATTAAATCTCCGATAATGTAAGATCAAACTGCTTTAACAACAATGACACAAACCGATGATCAACATAATGAACAGAGAAGTTTTATCAGCAGTTGATTCTCTCGAGATATTTATGGTACTTCACATTTTTTCGATTAATTGGACATACATGGTTTGGCTATCTCCTTATACATGGTTTCGTTGTCTCCAATTCATTATCAACATACGTGGTGTATGATTCTGATTCATTGAAAACATCGGGGGGAAGATAGTGTAGGTGTTCATTGTTTCCTTGATGTCATTTGCGAAAACCCTATCTCTTCTTGGATTTCTTCAATTAGGGGGAAGAAATGGGACGATCTATGGTTCAAACGTCTCACTTTGGTGTTATCGTCTCACTTTCTCAGGATTATCGTGTGTGAAGTTACCTAAATATGATGTTATGATGCCTTACACATGGTCATTTTATCGAGAAATTGCATACTCATAGGTAATTATTATTCCGATAGACCGCAACATTCAGGGGGAAGTCATTTCATTTCATCTTTCGTGGTTTATTTGGTGTGAAGCATATACATTCGTGAGAAGATCTTTATTGATTTCTTGTATGTTACCCTCGAACTGATTTTCCGCAATAAGTCAGATTTACTTTGTGTGGTTTACTGTTCATCTACAAATTCCGCTGAGTACTAAAAACTTCAAAAGTTAGAGGAAATGTCGACTTCATCAAAGTTTCAAATCTGCTAAAGACAGTTGTTAGTTTGGGGGAAGCTGATTCATAAACTTCGTCAATAAGGGGGAAGCTAATCAGTTTCATACTTATTACATCATTTCTCTGTTTATATTCACAATGGCTTCTGAGCAAAACAGCTTGGAACCCGTAAATAACCATTAAAACTTCCCCAAACCCCATCATCACCGAACCAACCTTACAACTTACTCATCAACAAATGGAACACTATTTGCTCCTCCGCTTAGTGATGATATTGATCAACGTGCTCAGACGTATCAACTGCTTACGCACGCTCAACCCGATAATAATCCAATACCGATACACATGAAACAACAACAAATGTTGAAGAAGCACCTCCAATTGATTCTACAACAACAAATTTAACAAACCGCATCCAATGACGTCAACCGGTGATGATGTTCGAACAATGAGGTACCTACACCTCTGATTATGATCCAAATGCGTTCTTCAACCCTTTTGCAAATGAATCGCCACATCCGATGTTGCGGAATCATCTACAAGCCATTTGAATCCTCCTAATCTTCACAATGTATATCAACATCAACCCTCCACACATCGTTGGACTAAAGACCATCCTATTGTGAACATTATTGGAAACCCGAATCAACCAACAGAACGATTAACGCTTTCAGACAGACGGTGAACATTGCATTTATGCACTTACCGCCCGCCAAGTCGAACCCAAAAATATTATGGAAGCAATGACATATGACAACCGGATCGAATCCATGCAAGAAGAATTTAATCGCTTTAAACGTCTTGAACTATGGGAATTGGTTACAAAACCAACAGGGTCTATGTTATTGGTCCGAAATGGATTTGGAAAAATAAGTTGGATGTCGGAGGTACGGTTATCGAAATAAGTCACGTCGGTGGCTAAGGGTTATAGACAAGAAGAGGGATTGACTTCGAGGAATCATTCGATCGGTTGCTAGACTTGAGGTCGCACGGATTTTTTCCGCATTCGCGGCTCACATGAACATCACGGTCTATCGATGGATGTCAAAACCGCTCAATGGTAAATCAAGTAAATGGTGTATGTTATTCACCAAGGATTTGTTGATCCGAGTTCCCTAATCACGCCTACCAACCTAACAAGGCTCTACGGTCTCAAACAAGCCCAAGCGTGGTATGATAAGTTGTCATCCTTTCATCTCTCATAATTTCGCCAAAGGATCGGTCGACCCAACACTGCTCATACAATATCACGGGCACACATTTTAATCGCTCAAATTTATGTGGATGATATCATTTTGGGTCAACACATCTTAAATACTCAAACGATTTTCAAAACTTATGAAAAAACACTTTGAAATGTCCATGATGGGTGAACTTACGCTCTTTCTAGGACCGCAAGTTCATCAATCACCCCGGTATTTTCCGAGTCACCCAAATATGCTCTTGAAATTTTAAATAAACATGGAATGCATAATCGTGATACCTATGCCACACCAATGGCACATACCAAGAAACCGGACGATTTGCATGGGAAATTGGTTGACCCGCCAAATACCAAAGTATTATTGGGTCTCTCATGTATCTAACATCCAAGAGACCCGACATTGTATTTGTTGCCTATCTTTGCTCCGTTATCAATCGAGACCAACTGCAACTCACCTCTCCGAGGCTAAAAGAATCCTCCGATACATCAAGGGAACCATTAACTTGGGAATTTGGTATCCAAGGATTTCGGTTTTGAGCTAATGGCTTTTTCGTACGCGATCACGCAGTTGCTTAGATTCACTAAAAGTATTTCGTGAGCTCTACAATTTCTTGGTGATAAACTAGTGTCATGGCAATCGAAGAAGCAGGATTGTACATCGTTGTCCTCAACCGAAGCAGAATATGTAGCCATGTCGGCGTGTTGTACTCAAGTCATTTGGATGAGAACACAACTCAAAGACTATGGTTACGTATTTGACAGAATCCCGATGTACTACGACAATCGAAGTGCTATTGCAATCTCGTGCAACTCCGTCCAACATTCGAAGTCTAAGCACATCGATCTTCGATATCATATCATCAAGGAGCATGTGGAAAAGGGTACCATCGAATTATATTTTGTGGGTACTAAATATCAACTGGCATACCTTCTCACCAAAGCATTAGCTCCTGCTAGGTTTACTGAGTTGGTCCACCGGATTGGTATGAAGTGTTTGACTCAAGAGGAACTGGACGAACTTTTGACACATTTTTAAAACCAGTCAAACACCAAAACCTCTTTTGTAAATATTTTATCAAAAACAAAATACAAAAACACAAAATCTATAAAAATACAAAAATATTCTTTTATCTAAATTTCTTTTAACATGGCAAGTACAAATCTTCCGTCAACACTTCACTCTTTCAAACATTTCAATATTTTCATGGTTAAGTGTTGAGGGAGAGAATGTAAATATTTTTATGTTTCATAAAACCATGTACTTGCGTATTACCCAATATTGCTTCCTCCTCGGTGGTGGCCCTAATATAAAAAGTTCTTGCGATCTGAACCAAAACCAAGGCATTACGTCTTGTTTGGCAAAGATTCTTCGTCTTTGGGATGACTTAGGAATTGCTAAGGTAAACAAGTAGTTTAATAACATTACAATAGATTTGACATTTATATAACCTAATAGAAAATTGGGAATATTACACTGAAACGACAGGCAAGCGGGCAACAAGCTGCGCCGCTAGCCCTTTTTGAATAGCAAAACTTAGTCTTTTAAAAACTACATTCAGAGACCTTGGGGTCGAACATTGCCATGCATAACCCGTTGGACTCTTTTGAGCGACTCACGACCTCGGTGCAAGGAAGCCAAATGTATCAAATGCAAAAGGTATAAACGCTGTTGGTTATCAAGGCACGCTCGTGTTTGGTTACTTTGCACGGCGGCTTTCAAACCAACCGACACCAGAAAAGCATGATTCCCAATCCCACAAGTGGAGAAACCCCGTTAGATCTACACAAGCATGTTTCCTCCTATCCATCCAAAGACCAAAATGTCACCGGTCTAAGTGTCGATCTTCCTTCCATCGGGTCACCAAGAAATTCACAGTGCTTCTTTCTTAATCAAATCCCAAATCACCGAATATGTCAAAAGAACATCCCTAACCAAATCGTGTCGGTATTTGAACCCCGGAAGCTCTTTACAATGAACTTCATGCTCTCCGAATGAGTCCAAACAAGCTTTGTGACAAACTGGACAACTTTAATCAACCGGAAAAATTGGGATCATGAGGCGATATTTAAGGATAGTGCGATACTCAATCGGCGACATATGTTGACCGAGACCATCTATAGGAATGGCAAGGAGAAATTCTTGAGCATGTGGTGCACTCAGACACTCAAAAAGCAGCTTTTTGTCTAACGGTCATCTCGAAGTGAACTTCCATGTCCTGGACAATCTTGCTAAAAAGGGCACTCGCTAATGTGTGTTGGGCTTTAGTGGGGGCGGTGTCCTTTTTAGTGAAACCGCCAAAGTCAAAACTTGGAATCATATCACGAAGACAAGTCAAAGCACAATCATAATCATAATCCATGTCGCATACACCACTGCTGCGTAAAATTCAAAAATTATGCAGGATGTGGATCAAGACGGTAATGATGGATCATATGTGACATATTACATGAAAGAGAATGCAGGATGTTCTATTCAAAAGGCACATGAACATGTTATGGAAATGATATCAAATACTTGGAAGCAACTAAATGCGGAGTGCCTTTACTCAAGTCATTTTTCACGTACATTCACCAAAGCTTGCCTCAATCTTGCAAGGATGGTTCCTATGATGTACGATTATGATGAGAATCATTCCCTTCCTTTCATGGAGGAATATATAAACTCCATGTTTTAATGTGAAAAAATAGTCTGCTCATAACAAAACACATCTAATAAGGGTTTGCTTAGTCAAACTAAATAATAATGTATGTGTTAGTATTGTGTATTTCATATGATTTTTATAAGACACAAGTTTAATTTGATATCTGGCTACATATAGATTTACAGTCGGCGCGTTTATAATATTGATGCAGCCATAATATCAAATTTAAGTGTTGACAAATAAGACGGTCAATTTTTTGTAATTATGTTTGAAAGATAACAGAAATGCAGAGTAAATTTTATACCCATCAAGAGAAAAAAAATATATGGTCTGGAATATTGATAAGTACGTGGCATCGCCTAACAGTGGGTACAAAACATGGAGGGGAACAAAAATTGATCAAATAATAAAAAGCTAAAAAAGTAATATGTTTATTTGATTTGGAACATCAACCTTCATTTTTCCCTCTTAACTTTATTTCCCTCTTTAGTCTTGTAGCCCATTTTTTTTCATTTCTAATTTCTTAAATATTGATCAAGTATTCGATTCAACATTTGATTATTTCAATTCACAGTTTAAGTACATTAATTCAAGATATAATTCTTTTCATTCGGGATCCAATATTTTCAATTTTACTTAAGGTTTCTTTAAATTTTCTCAAGGTTTACATCAAAAATTCAATGTTTGAAGGTCTTAATTATAATATAAATGTTTTAGTAATTCATAAAAGCTTTAATATTTGAGACAATTTTTTAAACGGACCATATCCATTACCTATTTACGAAATAAGACGTCGCATAATTTTTTTTTACCAAAATGAACTTTTAAATCTTATCCGTTTGATTTATTCGCGGAAAAAATTCCACCCTACATGTGTCTTTCGCAACATTCAACGTGTTTTTTTTAAAACACGACCTATTTAGCAAAGTAAAACGCAACCTATAATAAAACGCGACCAAAATTTTATTTAACAAAATAAATCGCAACTTAGAACCTGTTTAAGAAAAATGGACACAAATCGCGACCCACATAAATTAGAATAGCCAAGTCAAATATAGTATACAGTGTATAAAGCTACTATGTCTATGACTACACCTATTTGCCTAGTTCTTTTCATTTCCGAAAATGTGAAAAAGTTAAATGCCCTTTTATTATTGGGTGAAAGAAAAAGTGAATATATATATGAAGATTAATAAATGTGGAACACAGCTGTCCCATTAGCATTGTCAAGTGACAAGTTTACTAAAGTAAATAATAAGGCTTAGTGTGTTTAAACACCACCAAATTAGTGTTTCCACCCATCAATCATTGGACCCAATAAATAATTTTTATATATTTTCTCTCTCACTCACAGCCATCCTCTCTCACACACATCCATCGTCTCTCACTTAATCTAAAATATCACTCTCTTTGTATGGCTTTTATGAATCTACACCCTAGTACTATTTCAAAAGAACACACCAAACTAGTTTTTTAGAATTTATTCTATTCCAACAGTGTTATATCTCCATAACAAACACTTCTTTAGTTAGTTAGTTTGTTTTGATGTGACAGGTTTGGTTCACTTTTAAAGATAGGAAAATAGTTTATATTAGTAAAATGAGTGTGTAATTGGGTCGTATAGGTAATTTGGTTTTAATATTTTCTATGTTTTGACATGTTAAGTTTGTCTATATGTGCAAGTAGAAACATGTTCTCATTCCACATAAAAGATCAATGCATCAAGTATGGTAACCCTCAATATGACCACAAAACTTCAAACTGTCTTCACGCCTCTTAAAATCGATTGATTTGGTTAAGAAACAAAAGGTTGAAGTATCGCTATTCTTTAGTAACTGTGACTTAGCTTTGCTGAGAACGACTCGAAAATCCATATTTGTTAAAGCAAGATGGGATATCTTATTATTAGGCCACCCTGTTTCCGATCAACGAGTAACTGAGTAAGTAAAATAGCCAATTTTTTTCTCTTTTCAAAAGTTTAGGACTGGACCATATATGGACTTGACTGGTTAAATTTTTTGTTTATTCGCCAAAGTTTTGATAGATAAGGTCCTTACATTTCAAGAAATCCAAACTTTAGGCGCTTTGATGATAAATTTAAAAGCGAGTGGCAATAAAGGTAGACAAAGTGTTTCGTAAACTCAACTTGTTTCGCCCATACCAAACGTCAGGCCGATATGTGACCGCCCACCCATTTTGCTTCATAAATCATATTATAATCAGAATGGATATGAAACTTTCCATGTTCGACAATGCACCGCATGCGCATATCGTGATCTATGATTAAGATGCACGAAAAAGATTCAAGTTGAGCTAGTGTGCAGTATATAATCTACCACTCTACTATCAAATATATATAAAACAAACCTAAACAACTTTAACAATTTTATGGTGAACAACACATGTAAATATGTATCGACATCAAGATGTAAACATGATTCAGTAAGTCACTATTACAAAGTTTAAATCACTGTTTAAGGTCATTTACATGTAAATGAAATTTTGAGTATCATCTACTAGTTCATTCTTCAAGTGAGAATCAATGCCAAACACAACATTTAGTTTTTAGCAAGGTAACCATGTGAACAATAGTTGTGAGCATAAATGTTTTTTGCATATATAGACGATAGAAATGAGTTTAAATAAAGGGAAAAGTGAATGTGCGGCTGTTGTGTATGTATTGTGTCTAAAAACACAATAATCTCATTTCTTCTTTGGTAGATACCTCCTCCATGTGCTGATTGCCCTTCCAAATTTAGATCGATCAAACATCTGTTCTCATTTCTTTTGTGAGTTTTGACACAATCGTATGGTAGTGTTTTCAAGTAACTCTTAAAGTTTGATTCCTTGTTAAATCCTACTTCATCTAAAATCGACATTTTATTGATTGATTTCATCGCAAAATTAAAATTGCCTCATTGTTGTCGTACCACATGATTTTATATCATCATATGATGCTAGTCTCATAATATCTTAGAATTGTTTGTTTATGTGACTGGGAATAGTCAATGCCTCATGATTTTGATACCAATTTTTTTTAATGAATGCAAAGTGTTTGATAAAATGTGTTACGGGAGTGTTCTTCTAATGTTCACTGATATTTGTGAATCTTTTAACAATTTGGTTCTCAATAAAAGGCCAGCCATTCAACTTTTTATTGTTACTGATATGCTGCACAAATTCTTGTAGATTTTTAGTATATAGCATCTGCATTTGGGGGTTCCTTTTTTACATACAGCAACTCAAATTTTCCTGCTTGTAGGTTTCTGAAGAAGGAAATTCACCATTTACTTACGTGATTGTAGATGATCAAACGTAAGCAAGCATCATCATAACCTGGTCCATTTCTTTCTCAATTTCTCATTTCTTACTTTAGTGAAAGATGCTTAGTTAGACGATATGAGTTACTAGTTTTATGCTAATGGAAGGGCAATTGTATTTTTTTTTTCTTTTTCAATTAAAATTTGAACTTGTTTCATTATGGAAGTTAAACCAAATACTAAAAGCATCGGATGGAGTCGAGGTAACATAGATTTTTTTTCCTTTGTATTAAAAAAATTCTGAGCAATCTTCATAACTGTTTCAACACTTTCGGGGAGTTAATAGAAACCTGCATAACATAAAAGTATGGTTTTAGTTATTAAATAGTTTAGATGCATCCAGGAAAACTCGCAATTGTATTCATACTCCAGGCTCACCTCCAATGATTCCGGATGACCTCCCCAATTCAAGTGTGTTAGATGCACTGGCTGGAGTGAAGCTTGTTTATTTTGATGTGCGGTTGCCTGAAACTGCTCTTGTTGTTGCTGTCACAATTCTAATTTTCCGGTCATTCTCATACTCCATATTCATCATTTCATAACGGTTCGTGCATGGTTTTACATTTTTCATTAAACGTTATCGCGTAAACATTATTTTTGAACAATTGACTCAATACTTCCAAAAATTATTCCAATATATTTTAATACTCATATTAAGATTTAAAAATAATATAATGAGTTTATCCAGTGTTTTAAATGTATTTGGTATATAAATCGTTAAATTTATATTATTACGACGGTTTTCTTAAAAACTACACGATAATTATTATATCACTCAAATTTTGCAAGAAAAGTATTTTTATAATTTTTATGATCTAAATATATTATATCTTGACACGAGAAAATTTATTTTTATCTAACGCTACCTTAAATATTCAAATGTGTATACAACTTACTAATATTACTTAACAATGCTACAAGTCACTACTTCCATTCAAGTAACTTTATTTACTTTACTTTTACATTTTTACTTGCATAATAATATAGAAGAAATAGATGCATTATTACATACAAGATTTTCCAAGATTTCAAGATCTTTAATTTATAAAGTCTTACACTCCAAAGACTTTACACCTACAACTCAATTATTCAAGTGTGTTAGATCAAAGTTTCCTCTTCCTCTCTTCCATATCATAACCGGCCACCTATGTGATCAAGAAGGAGTTCATCAAAAATCTTCATATCAAGTTTTACACAATCTAGTAACACTTTTGTTTAGGTTTTGAAATAAAACCTAGGGTGTTTAGGATAAACTTTGTTCTTAAACCTCATCAAGCAATTTGTAAGCATAAAACTTCATCTCTTACTTTTTCATATATATTTTCATACATTTCATGAAGTCCACATGATCATATTTGCTCAAGTTGTAGTTTTATTCATGTTTATCAAATGTTATCACCCATATGTGTCCTATTAATTTTATAACAAGTATGTACTAGTTAGAAGTTTATAAAATGATAAGTTTGAAAATGGATCATCAAAGTCTAGTTGTGGTTTTTAGAGGAAATGGTTACATAAATTTTATATATGTTTATTTAAGATGTATATATATTTTAGCCTCACAATGAATATTTATTTTGGTTATGATCAAATGAGGTTGTTTTACTAGTAGGATTGGCGAAGTGTAGTTCAAGGGATATTGTGGTGTTGTTTGAGTTAAAATGATTAGAGAAAATGGTAATTTTAAAATGGTAGCGAAGCCACGAAATTTATAATTTTTCCGAAAAGTTAGTCATTTTATAAGTCTTATTAAAGATTTAGAAAATAGATTTTTAGTTATGAACGTGGCCTTTTGAACGGACTAAAACGGAGTTATAACGAAAAATATACGTGGTTTCCAAGTTACGATTTAAAAACTATAATTTTCCGGAAAATGTTCATGCAGCCCGAATTTTTACTGACCCAAACAGTGGCCTTAAAATTTCTGTGAAGTCTCCGAAGTTTAAAAATATATTAGTACTCTTCATTACCTTCGCGTGGATATAAAGAACTTGAAAACGGATTTAAAACGAGTGAGTTATGGTTAATCGAACCTTGAGTCAAAAACGGTGAAAACACTATTCATGCTTTAGTAAGCTGTCGATTTTAATCAAGGTTTTTGAGGGCCTAAACGGACGCTTCGGGGAAATGGACGTTAAAAACGAAGTTAGTTTTCCTATGTATATATTACGTCAAGTCCGACGAAATCGATTTTCAATTACTAAAACCGTTACATAGTTTTGACTACATTTTCACCATTAACTCAAAAGTATTTATTTTTCGACATGAAACCGTCACACATTCAAGTAACAATATTTTTATATAACTAGTTTTCATGTAGCATATTGGGTGATACGTTTTCAAAATCATGCATTCACGACAACATATCATAACTCAAGTCATAACATTCATTTTAGGTCGCGGATAGTTTCCGAGTCTCACTTTCGTGCACTTCATTTTGTTAGCATATCCATCACACCAGGTGAGTTCGTAGTCCCACTTTCTATTACTTATTTGACTTACAAATTTTTGGGGAGATACATGCTCAACTACTTGTTTTACTATCACAATATACTAAACTCTTACATATTATCGTGACTTTTCATAGCCCCACTTTCAATTGTTTTTATACTACTTTTGGGAGATACATGCTTAAACTATTTTCATTCACTATCACAAGTACTTTAAACTTTTACATACTACTGTGAGTTTCATAGCCCCTACTTTTAAATTGTTTTCATAACTATTTGGGGGAGATACATGCTCAAACTATTTTCGTTTACTTTCACAAATATTCTAAACTTTGATATACTACTGTGAGTTTCATAGCCCCTACTTTTATACATTTTCAATTACTTTTGGGGGAGATACATGCTCAAACTATTTTCATTTACTTTCACAAATATTCTAAACTTTGACATACTACTGTGAGTTCATACCCCACTTTTACTCATTTAAATTCTTACAAACTATTTGGGGGAAATACATGCTTAAATACTTGTTTCACTCTTGCGAATACTCAAACCATTTATACAATTGTGTTACAATATACTTCTTATACACTTTGGACATTATGTGTGGTTTATTGCGATATGTGCCTTAATGTGCTAAACTAGTTTTCAATTATGCATCAACATACAAACTTTAGCAACTGGTTAACTCGCTGGAGCCGGCAGAGAGGTATTGATAGTACTATCGGCCGACGCCCCCACCCTTGGGTCCTTGATGACGCGACCTTGGGTGAATATAATCAGATTCAAGTTATTCTAGGCAATAACAACAAACAAGTTAGACTTCGTCGTGAGGTTCATTATCGTGATTCTTTGCATTAAGTTTATGTATATATCGATGCACCTATGTCCTACTTACAAACAAGATTGACATACTACATTTTAGCAAAGGTTGTAAACACACAAGTTGCAAGTTTTGTATGGGCGGACTTGGAACCGAGTGGATTTATTTATGCCTTTGCTTTGCAAACTATTCTATATAACCAAAACTTTGCCTTTGTTGCATTAACACTCTTTAAAAGCTTTACTTGTTAACCAAACTCTATGAACTCACCAACCTTTGTGTTGACACTTTTAGCATGTTTTATCTCGTATCTAAGGCATTCACTTCATGGCATGCATATGGACATTTCATAGAGTCGCGGAGACGACGCGTCACACTTGGGTTTTATACACTTTAAAACATCGCTTGATTGTATCAAACTTATTTCCGCACAAGTTGATTTTCATTTGGGACCTATACTTTGTAAACTCGATTGTTTTAATAAATCAAACGATGTGTTTTCCAAACGACACTTTAGGTCGCTCGATATAATCGTGACTTTGATGCTATGACATCATCCCCAAGGTATTCCATTCACGCAAAACAAGTAATTTGGGGTGTGACAGATTGGTATCGAGCATCGGTTATAGAGAACTAGGTTGCATCATTGACCCTAGACTATAACCACATCATCATAGCATCTCATCATATCATTATAAGTGCACGTTTTATACATGCGGACTTATGACTCAACACCAAACATCATATGAGTTGATTAGTCCAAGCATTGCATAGTTACTCCTAAATTATACATAGCCCGATCACCTATGTCTAATTCAGAAGAATCATGCAATGAAGGGAGTAGTAGTCACATATGTGTAAGCAATTCGTAATCAAGCCAAATTTTTAAAAGATTTTCTTCAAACCACTTGTTTCCGCTTGATCCGAGCTTACGCTTCTTGTTTGATGAGTTGCAAAGATCGAGCTAGAAACAAGTCGTTACCTAAACCGATTTAGCCTAATCGTATGACGCTCTTGTTTGATGAGTCAGGATTAAGCAAAATCGGTTATCTAAAAGTCTTTGGAAATTTTGCTTGAGAATGGGAAAGCTTGTCTTATCGAGCCTAATCATAAGAAAGCATGTATTTAGGACGGAATTTCTCACGATAGCACGGAACGCATCATGTTGGGCGGGTAACTCATATGCATGAGCATTGACATAATCATTTAGATCATACATGAGCATAAACTTTAAAACTCTTGTCGCGCTTTTAAATATAGTATCATTAATCGAATCACGAGGACGTGATTCCTCCGACATGGGAAGAATGTCACAATTCTCATTTTCCGGTCATTCTCATACTCCATATTCATCATTTCATAACGGTTCGTGCATGGTTTTACATTTTCATTAAACGTTATCGCAGAAACATTATTTTTGAACAATTGACTCAATACTTCCAAAAATTATTCCAATATATTTTAATACTCATATTAAGATTTAAAAATAATATAATGAGTTTATCCAGTGTTTTAAATGTATTTGGTATATAAATCGTTAAATTTATATTATTACGGTTTTCTTAAAAACTACACGATAATTATTATATCACTCAAATTTTGCAAGAAAAGTATTTTATAATTTTTATGATCTAAATATATTATATCTTGACACGTGAAAATTTATTTTTATCTAACGCTACCTTAAATATTCAAATGTGTATACAACTTACTAATATTACTTAACAATGCTACAAGTCACTACTTCCATTCAAGTAACTTTATTTACTTTACTTTTACATTTTTACTTGCATAATAATATAGAAGAAATAGATGCATTATTACATACAAGATTTTCCAAGATTTCAAGATCTTTAATTTATAAAGTCTTACACTCCAAAGACTTTACACCTACAACTCAATTATTCAAGTGTGTTAGATCAAAGTTTCCTCTTCCTCTCTTCCATATCATAACCGGCCACCTATGTGATCAAGAAGGAGTTCATCAAAAATCTTCATATCAAGTTTTACACAATCTAGTAACACTTTTTGTTTAGGTTTTGAAATAAAAACCTAGGGTGTTTAGGATAAATCCTTTGTTCTTAAACCTCATCAAGCAATTTGTAAGCATAAACTTCATCTCTTACTTTTCATATATATTTTCATACATTTCATGAAGTCCACATGATCATATTTGCTCAAGTTGTAGTTTTATTCATGTTTATCAAATGTTATCACCCATATGTGTCCTATTAATTTTATAACAAGTATGTACTAGTTAGAAGTTTATAAAATGATAAGTTTGAAAATGGATCATCAAAGTCTAGTTGTGGTTTTTAGAGGAAATGGTTACATAAATTTTATATATGTTTATTTAAGATGTATATATATTTTAGCCTCACAATGAATATTTATTTTGGTTATGATCAAATGAGGTTGTTTTACTAGTAGGATTGGCGAAGTGTAGTTCAAGGATATTGTGGTGTTGTTTGAGTTAAAATGATTAGAGAAAAATGGTAATTTTAAAATGGGCGAAGCGCACTAAATTTATAATTTTCCGAAAAGTTAGTCATTTTATAAGTCTTATTAAAGATTTAGAAAATAGATTTTAGTTATGAACGTGGCCTTTGAACGGACTAAAACGGAGTTATAACGAAAAATATACGTGGTTTCCAAGTTACGATTTAAAAACTATAATTTTCCGAAAATGTTCATGCAGCCCGAATTTTACTGACCCAAACAGTGGCCTTAAAATTTCTGTGAAGTCTCCAAGTTTAAAATATATTAGTACTCTTCATTACCTTCGTGATATAAAGAACTTGAAAACGGATTTAAAACGAGTGAGTTATGGTTAATCGAACCTTGAGTCAAAACGTGTTGAAAACACTATTCACAGCTTTAGTAAGCTGTCGATTTTAATCAAGGTTTTTGAGGGCCTAAACGGACGTTTGGGGAAATGGACGTTAAAACGAGTTAGTTTTCCTATGTATATATTACGCCAAGTCCGACGTAAACCGATTTTTCAATTACTAAAACCGTTACATAGTTTTGACTACATTTTCACCATTAACTCAAAAGTATTTATTTTTCGACATGAAACCGCACACATTCAAGTAACAATATTTTTATATAACTAGTTTTCATGTAGCATATTGGGTGATACGTTTTCAAAATCATGCATTCACGACAACATATCATAACTCAAGTCATAACATTCATTTTAGGTCATGGATAGTTTCCGAGTCTCACTTTCGCACTTCATTTTGTTAGCATATCCATCACACCGTGTGAGTTCAGAGTCCCACTTTCTATTACTTATTTGACTTACAAATTCTTTGGGGAGATACATGCTCAACTACTTGTTTTTACTATCACAATATACTAAACTCTTACATATTACTGTGACTTTTCATAGCCCCACTTTCAATTGTTTTTATACTACTTTTGGGGGAGATACATGCTTAAACTATTTTCATTCACTATCACAAGTACTTTAAACTTTTACATACTACTGTGAGTTTCATAGCCCCTACTTTTAAATTGTTTTCATAACTATTTGGGGGAGATACATGCTCAAACTATTTTCGTTTACTTTCACAAATATTCTAAACTTTGATATACTACTGTGAGTTTCATAGCCCCTACTTTTATACATTTTCAATTACTTTTGGGGGAGATACATGCTCAAACTATTTTCATTTACTTTCACAAATATTCTAAACTTTGACATACCATCGTGAGTTCATACCCCACTTTTACTCATTTAAATTCTTACAAACTATTTGGGGAAATACATGCTTAAATACTTGTTTCACTCTATGAATACTCAAACCATTTATACAATTGTGTTACAATATACTTTATACACTTTGGACATTATGTGTGGTTTATTGCGATATGTGCCTTAATGTGCTAAACTAGTTTTCAATTATGCATCAACATACAAACTTTAGCAATGGTTAACTCTCGGAGCCGGCAGAGAGGTATTGATAGTACTATCGGTCGACGCCCACCCTTGGGTCCTTGATGACGCGACCTGGGTGAATATAATCAGATTCAAGTTATTCTAGGCAATAACAACAACAAGTTAGACTTGTCGTGAGGTTCATTATCGTGATTCTTTGCATTAAGTTTATGTATATATCGTATGCACCTATGTCCTACTTACAAACAAGATTGACATACTACATTTTAGCAAAGGTTGTAAACACACAGTTGCAAGTTTGTATGGGCGGACTTGAACCGAGTGGATTTACGATGCCTTTGCTTTGCAAACTATTCTATATAACCAAAACTTTGCCTTTGTTGCATTAACACTCTTTAAAAGCTTTACTTGTTAACCAAACTCTATGAACTCACCAACCTTTGTGTTGACACTTTTAGCATGTTTTATCTCGTATCTAAGGCATTCACTTCATGGCATGCATATGGACATTTCATAGAGTCGCGGAGACGACGCGTCACACTTGGGTTTTATACACTTTAAAACATCGCTTGATTGTATCAAACTTATTTCCGCACAAGTTGATTTTCATTTGGGACCTATACTTTGTAAACTCGATTGTTTTAATAAATCAAACGATGTGTTTTCCAAACGACACTTTAGGTCGCTCGATATAATCATGACTTTGATGTTATGACGTCATCCCCAAGGTATTCCATTCACCGCAAAACAAGTAATTGGGGTGTGACAGTTGCACATGAGGTAAATATTATGTGATTCATGATCACTTAGCTCGGTTTAGCTAATAATCTTCTCCTTATTACCGCAGGAACGGTTATTATATTTTCTTTAATGTTCATTGGCAAGGCATATTGTAGTGCAACGTTAGCTATGGCTTTTGAAATATTCACTATAATGTATCCCTTTTAGTTCGGTCCATCTTAAGTACAACCCAAACTGATGCTTTATATGTGCATACATACTTCATGAATAAAGGATAGTTTCCTTTCAGTCGACGTTGCACATTATAATTTTGCTATAATAGCACCATGATCCACAAATGCTAATGATTTGCTTGAGTTTAGTCGCAACTGGTTATATGCAAATAATTAATCATCCATGTTCAATTTTCCTGTAGGACATTTAATAATGTCACTTGAATGAGAATCAACCTTCCATGTTCAATTTTACCAAGGCAGTGCAAATCGCAAGAAAATACCTATTCTAATTGATGCCGAAAGGCCAAGGAAGGTCTCGATGATCTTTAAACTGCTGACTATGTTGTGTGCTCAAAGAAACTTCCACAGCAAGCAAATTTTTTGACCCTTACTCAGAGACTAAAGGTGAGTTTATTTCTAGTATAATTGTTTGTGATACTAAGCGTAATTTACTTTTGCATATACCGATGACATGGACCGAGCTCCATCCGCTCCAAGCGCACTTGTTTCTATGTTGTTGAAGTTGCCTAAGTCAAGTTTGTGATTGTAACTTTAGGTGCAAATGGTTGTATAATGCTCGAGAGAAGCTTAACTGGTGTGTGTCTAGGACTTCTTTGCTTTTTACCATTTTTATATTTTCGGTAGTAAACTAGCCTTTAATACTCACCGAAATGAGCTTCACTTCCAATGAAAATCTTCAAGGTGAAGAGTGGATGTAGATGCTTTAGTGGAGCAATCAAGCTCAAATCGATAAAGTAACACATATGCTCCAACATGCATTTCATCGGTATTTCCATTATTTTGGGTTAATATTCAACTTCATGGGGCTTGGAAACCCAATTGGTGTTCTTCTATTCTCTGGGACGCTTGCAGGCTATGTATACGACACAAAGGAAGCTAAGCAAGGTGGGTCTACTTGCATGGGGCCAAACTGTTTTAGGCTCACCTTCTTTGTTCTGGCTGGTGTGGCTTATGTTCAGTCTTGAGCCTTATTCTAACCATCAGAATCAAACATGTATACCAAATGCTTTACGCTGGTGGTTCATTTCATTTGCCAACAAGCGCAGGCCATTGAAGATGAGGGTTACATGTGACTTGATCAAGACAATTGTTTATGCTTGCGCATGATCATTTTGAAAGTGCAGGCCATTGAAGATGAGGGTTACATGTGACTTGATAAGTTCAATATGTAATGCTGATGTATAATGGATACAACTCTGCTATTTTTGTAGTGCAGACATATGGCGCGAGCCTTATTTTTAAATTTTCTATGGTATTTAGTTTGTAGAATATGTTTGCTGTTGTGTACCAGAGTTATATAATCTGATATGCTGTTGTGCATACTGATGTTACCAAATATAATACAATTTTTGTGGTATTTGACAAAACTTCTAATTTGCATTTGATGAGTAGTAGACAAAACTTCCATTGTTGACAATAAAAGGACCCATGACTAATAAGTGTGTCTTGTAACAAGTAAAAATAAACCATTCTAAATTGCTACTGTGAACTTTTTAAGGTTTCATATTTTTTGAGATTTCCATTAATTAGTAGCCGCACTGTCTAAAGTTAGTCTCATGTGCGACTAAACACTTAGTCTCACCAGTCAACTTCACACCCACAAAAAAAAAAAAAAAAAGAAAAAAAAAAAGACCCATTAGCTAACTGGTGACAACAACAATTTCCCATGTAAAACGGACATTTTTCAAGCTATTTTAATCAAGTTCCATTGATGTGGCAAGATATATGTACAAGTTTCATTGACCACTTAGGGGTGTTTGGAAAGTCAGACTAAAACAAACTTCACCATAACTTAAAGGGGTGTTTGGCATTATAGAAACAATTTTCCAATTTGACCCATCATGCTCGTAAAAAAATGCGCACTGACACGACTTATGTAGATCACAAAAGAACAACATACTATTCATTTAAAATGGCAAAGATCAGCACAATTTCATTACGAGTAAAGAAGACAACCAAAATATAAACTTTTTGACCCGCTTACATTTGACCCATTTACAAATATTCAAAATAAAACCCATAAAGAAATGCAAAGAACATGTCTTCTTCTCTTTAACCACGGGTATAATTCCACCAAAAGCACAACAAATCAACATTATATCTTCTTGTTCTTCACCCCATGAGTAACATTTGCTAAAAGAGCACTACAAATGTCCTTTTTTCAGGTAAATCGTCAATCTACAAATACATATATAAATTAGAACTTAAAAGAAATGTTACATATGCAAAGATAAATTTTACCAAGAATACCTTCTTTTGGGACACCCGTGATGTTGTGACCCAATCCATGACAATATGAACAAGTCTTTTTTATTCCCTTGTAGTTCTATGGGAGGTTTAATTCTTGTTGCAATTTTGGTCGTCCTTTTCTCCTAGGAAGAACAACAGATCCCGAATAGATATTTGAGGCATCCTGCTACTGAGAAACCCCAATGTAATTATCCTCATAAACATTCATGTGCTCTTTTGCCTTTTTCCGACTCATTTGGTCTTCTAAGAATTTCACCAACATAGTGTTTAACCTCGTTATTTCAGAAGGGCAGTCCTTTGCTTGTTCGATTGCTTTGGTCGAGTTAGAATGCACACACCATAAAGTTAAGGCACTAACTTCGCTTTCACTTATTTCTTTGATTCCGATACTATCGTTACCAACCTTGTACCTCGAACCAAGTGTCCACCTAGGTAAAATATATTGATCAGGAAGGGTTTCAACATGCTTCTTTTTCATCACATATAGGATATGCTTGCATAATATCCCATATGTTTCAAACATAGCACAAGAACATGTGATATCCACCTTATTTAGTAAATTAAACTTGACAGTCCTCCAATGTTTTTTCTCAACGTTCAATTGTCCAACACTATAAGTGACGTGTTCTAGACTCTTGTTTAAAGTAACGTGAGTTAGATTGTTGGTTGCTTCTTTCCATTCCTTTTCGAATTTTTCAAAATCTTTCTAGTGTAACATTTACCTACAAATTCGTGGTACACGAAACACAATG